>CM035848.1:157052294-157622294 GCA_020510985.1 Pholidichthys leucotaenia
GGCCCGCCGACTGAACGTCAGGCAGGCTCGCTGGGCGCTATTTTTCCAGCGATTTAATTTTACCATCACTTACTGGCCTGGCGCTCGGAACACAAAACTGGATGCACTATCGCTCCAGTTTGATTCTGGGGAGGCAGCCCCCCCCCTCCCCCCCAAACCATCATACCGCCTTCGTACATCCTTGGAGCCCTTACTTGGGATATTGAGCAGAGGGTCCGTCAGGCCCAGTCCCAGGAGCCTGTGCCGGTAGGGTGCTCCCAGAACCGTCTGTACATCCCGGCTACCCCCCACAGCAATGTCAGCCAGTGGGGTCACACCAGTTGCTTCGCGTGCCATCCGGGCATTGCTCGAACTGTGGACTTTGTCCGGCGAACATTCTGGTGGCTCACACTGAGGTGGGATGTACAAGAATATGTGAAGGCCTGTCAGACCTGCGTCCAGGGGAAATCGGACTCCTCCCCCCCATTGGGTCTCCTCCACCCCCTCCCCACATCGCTGTGGACTTTGTCACCGGACTCCCCCCCCTCCCATGACAAGACGGTGATTCTGACCATCATGGATCGCTTCTCCAAGGCGGTGCATCTGGTGGCCCTCCCGAAGCTCCCCTCAGCCTTGGAGAAGGCGGTCCTCCTCACTGATCACGTGAGCCGGGTCCACAGCATCCCTATGGACATTGTGTCTGACCGGGGTCCACAATTCACATCCCAGGTCTGGAGGGCCTTTTCCTGGACCCTGGAAACTATTGTGATTTCCTCAGGAAATCATCCACAGAGCAATGGGCAGGCGGAGCGTGCCAATCATTCCTTGGAGGCCACCTTGCGGTGTGTAGCAGCTGACAACCCATCATCTTGGAGCACACATCTGACCTGGGTGGAGTACTCCATGAACTCTGCGGTATCCTCAGCTACTGGACTCACCTCGTTCGAGGGGTTGTTGGGGTACACGCCGCCTCTTCCACCCATGGCCGAGAGGGAGGTCTCAGTTCCATCCATAGGGGCCCATGCTCGTCGCTGACAGCGCATCTGGAGGTCTACTTGGGCTGTTCTGGCCTGCACCACAGAACGCACCTGGGCTACTGCTGATAGGAGGCAGATTCCGGCTCCCAAGTATGTCGTTGGACAGCAGGTCTGGTTGGCGGTGAGTCAGGTCCCTCTGAAAGAGAAATCAAAGAAGCTGTCCCCCCTCTTCCTTGGGCCATACACTATCTCTTCCACGTTGCCCACATCAAGCCCCTCTTGGCCAGTCCTCTCTGCCCCCCCCCCAAAAAGCTGCCTCCTCCTCCTCAGATCATCGACGGCCACCCCATAACTGTACGATGTGTTTTGAATGTTCGCCGTCGGGGCCGGGGCCTGCAGTATTTGATGGACTGGGAGGGATACAGCCCGGAGGAACAGTCCTGGGTCCCCTCGTCATGAGTGCATGAGTGCTGGACAAGGGGATGCTATGGGCCTATCAACTGTGCTCACCTGGAGAAGCCCTCTGGACCGCTAGAAGGGGGGGCCCTGTCATGGGCAGCGAGAGCGCGCCCCTCCCATCCTGCCTCCCATTCACCAACTCATCACTGCACCTGAGGCAGAAGACACACCTGCACCCGCTCATCAGCCAGCGTACTTAAGGAGGCTCTCTCCGCTCAATCAACGCTGGCTCGTCTGGGTTGCTGCCACCAGGTTCAGGTTAAGATAAGATAAGATAAGATAAGCCTTTATTAGTCCCACAACGGGGAAATTCCAGGATTGCAACAGCACAGGGATAGCAACACTCAGAGCAACAATCAGAAGGCAAGAAAAAAAACAAGCAAGCAAGAGCAGCTAATAAACATATGTACGTATTACTATAAAATATATATATATACACACACACACAGACACACAGTGCAGAGCATTGTAGCTGGATGGAATAAATATATGAATATATGAACACACAGTGCAGAGCATTGTAGCTAGATGGAATAAATATGTAAATATATAAACACCCACAGTACGGAGCATTGCAGCTAGGTGGAATAAATATGCAAGTATATAAACACACACAGTGCGGAGCAATGTAGCTAGATGGAATAATATGTAGATATATAAATATATAAACACACCCAGTGCTGAGCATTGTAGCTAGATGGAATAAATATGCAAATATATAAACACACACAGTGCAGAGCATTGTTGCTAGATGGAATGAAACAGCATAACCGTCTACTTAGTTATCCTACATGGTATGATTATGTGCCCATACATATTCTCACCCTCCATAGCGACCGGTATGTTCCTAGTTGTATGCCGGAGGGGACCATTGTGTAAGTCTATTGCATCTTTTGCATTCAAAAAACTATTAGTTTGTTACGTCTTTTTGCTATCTCTGCGAGCAGCCCTGCTTAGGTTGTACAGTCTGACAGCCGTTGGTAGGAAGGACCTACGAAACCTCTCGGTTGTGCACCTGGGATGATGTAGTCTGCTGCTAAATGAGCTCCTCAGTGCATTCAGTATGTCCTGCATAGGGTGGAACTCGGACTCCAGCAGAGATGACAGTTTAGCCACCGTCCTTCTCTCTCCTATCTCCTCCATCGGATCAAGGCGCTGCCCCAGGACAGAGCTAGCTTTCTTAATCAGTTTGTTCAGTCTCTTCCTATCGGCTGCAGTAATGCCACTGCCCCAGCAGACCACTCCAAAAGTGATGGCTGATGCCACCACCGTGTCATAGAATGACTTCAGCAGCGCCCCTTGTACACCAAAAGACCTGAGTCTCCTCAGCAGGAACAGCCTGCGCTGTCCCTTCTTGTAGAGTGCATCAGTATTGTGTGACCAGTCTAGTTTATTGTTCAGATGAATACCCAGGTACTTATAGGATGTCACCATCTCGATGTCTGTTCCCTGTATATTTACTGGTACTGTGAGGGGCTGCCCATGCCTGCGGCAGTCCACCACCAGCTCCTTAGTTTTCCTCGCGTTGATCTGGAGGCAGTTCCGATGGCACCAGTCCACGAAGTCCTGGATAAGCCCTCTGTACTCAGCTTCATCTCCATTGGAGATGAGGCCAACGATCGCAGAGTCATCAGAGAACTTCTGTAGATGGCAGTGTGTTGTGTTGTGTGAGAAGTCCGCAGTATAAAGAGTGAACAGGAAGGGAGCCAGCACCGTTCCCTGGGGGGCCCCCGTGCTACTGATGATCGTGTCGGACACACAGTCCCGGGTTCTCACAAACTGAGGCCGGTTCGTGAGGTAGTCCAGGATCCATGATGACAGGTGCTGGTCCACCCCTGCGCGCAGCAGCTTGTCCTTCAGGATCATCGGTTGGATGGTGTTGAAAGCACTGGAGAAGTCAAAGAACATGATCCTCACCATATTCCCGGGCTTCTCCAGGTGGGACAGAGAACGGTGAAGGAGGAAGATCACCGCATCCTCCACCCCAATGCCATGCTGGTAGGCGAACTGGAGTGGATCCATCGCTGGTTCCACCAGGGGGCGGAGGTGAGCAAGGAGCAGTCTCTCCAGGGTCTTCATCAAGTGGGACGTCAAGGCCACCGGTCTGTAGCTGTTCAGGTCTTTGGGGTGGGAAGTTTTTGGTACAGGTACCACACAAGATGTTTTCCACAGCTGTGGTACCCTCCCCAGTTTCAGGCTCATGTTGAAGATATACGTCACAATCCCACACAGCTGGTCTGCACAGGACTTGAGGAGCTTTGCGCTGATGCCGTCCGGTCCCGGCGCCTTCCTCGCCTTGATCTTCCTCAGCTCCGTCCTCACCTGGGTCCTGGTCAGGGTCAGGATGGGGGGCTGTGTGTTGGGAGTGGGGGGGTGTTGGTGGAGTGGGGAGTGGGCAGCAGGACTTGATTTCTTTAGAGGCAGCAGTGGTTGTTGTGCAGTCAGGGGGGAGGGCGGTTGGTCAAATCTATTGAAAAACAGATTCAGGTTGTTCGCCCACTCCCTGCCCCCTGTGGCCTGGGGGGAGGTATTCTGGAGCCCCGAGATGGTTTTGAGGTTTCTCCAGACCCCGCTGATGTCGCTCTGTTGCAGCTTGTCCTCCATCTTCTTCCTGAAGCTGTCCTTGCCTTCTCTGATCTTTCTCCTCAGCTCCCTCTGTACGGACTTCAGCATCTCCCTGTTCCCTGACCTGAAGATCCTCTTCTTCTCTCTCAGAAGTGTTTTTATCTCAGGGTTGATCCAGGGTTTGTTGTTTGAGTGACGCCGTATGGTCTTGGTGGGAACGGATTTGTCCACACAGAAGCTGAGGTAGCCCGTGAAGGTGTGAATGAGGCCATCGATGTCCTCACCATGTGGATCGCAGAGCTGCTTCCAGGCGGTGGCTTCAAAACAGCCCTTTAGGGTGTCCATTGTCTCCTCAGACCATAACTCCACAGTGTGCATGGCCGGAGGTTGTCTGTGCACTAGGGGTTTGTACACCGGCCGGAGATGAACCAAGTTGTGATCCGATCTCCCGAGTGGGGGGAGTTGTGATGAGGTGTACGCCTCCTTAGTGTTTGCGTAGAATAAATCCAGTGTTTTATTGTCTCTAGTGTGGCATGTGACATACTGGGTGAACGTGGGTAGAATGGGAGACAGTGAAACATGGTTGAAATCGCCTGAGATGAGGAGAAGAGCATCTGGGTGTTCTGTCTGCAGCCTGCTGGTTACTGAATGGATGACGTCACGTGCTGTCCCAGCGTTCGCCGTCGGATTTGCATAAACAACAATGCAGATCACGTGTGAGTGTTCTCTCGGGAGATATGTAGGCCTCATGCTAACAGCTAGCAACTCAATGTCTTTGCTGCAGTGTCGTTGTTTAACAGTGATATGTCCCGGTCTGCACCAGTTGTTGTTAACATACATTATCACTCCACCGCCCCTAGCCTTGCCACTGTCTGGTGTTCGGTCAGCTCGTATCATGTGAAAACCCTCCAGCTCAATGTTAGCATCTGCTGCTAGTTCAGTTAGCCACGTCTCAGTAAACAAAAGGAGAGAGCACTCCCGGTATGTGCTATCATAACGGGAGATAGCCGCTAGCTCATCTAACTTTCCCAGTATCGACCGTACATTTCCCATGACAACAGATGGAAGGGAGGGTCTGTACCTTATATTTTTTGTCCTCCGCCTTACTCCAGCCCGGCAGCCGTGGCGTTTTCGCCTCAGTTCTCTCGGTATGTCGAGTTTTTCCAATGGGACCGGGTGGCGGTTGAATGCTAGCAGCTGTTCTCTGCTGTATCGTATCCTGCTATAGACAGTGGCTCCGTCCACCGGCTCAGGAGACATTTAGGACGATCTGTGTGTCCGTGATATAAGTGGGGTGAAAAAAAAAGACGGATCAAAAGAGAGAGGAAGGGAAAAAGACTCTGAATCGATTCAGGTTCAGGTTCAGGTTACTTTATTTGTACCCGTAGGTAGATTTGTTTTGCAGTTGGTGACATCCATATTTACAAGCCACTAATTACATTCAACATAGACACAAACACAGGCACACATCTTACAAAATAGGTAAATATAAAATATGTACAATATAATTTTTATAGCTTGTTCAACTCTTTGACAGCAGCAGGGACAAAGCTGTTTTTGTAGCGCTGGGTTCTACTTTTTGGGACAGCAAACCTCCGTCTGGAGGGAAGAAGCTGAAAGTTGCAGTGCAAAGGGTGGGAGTCATCATTTAAAATCGAGTCGGCCATCCTCTGTACTTGTCTGGTGTACAGGGATGTCAGGCTCAGCTGTGACTCACCAAGCAAACGACTGGACCATCTGACTACCTGATCCAAGGATTTCCTCTGTTTCAGTTTTATCTGACCAAACCATGACATTAAAGAAAAGGATAAAACAGATTCAATAAAAGCCCGATAGAACATAGTCATTATGGTTCGGTCAATTTGGAAGCGTGCAAGTTTCCTCAAACAATGCAAATTTTGCTGACCCTTTTTGCACACCCTTTCACAGTTCACCTCAAAGTTCAATCCACTATCAATAATTGTCCCAAGATATTTGTACGATTGTACACATTCGGTGGTCTGGCCTTTTAGTATGGTGACTTTGTGCCTGGGAGTTTTCCTCCTAAAGTCAATAATCATATCTTTCGTTTTTGTTGTATTCAGCTGCAGGTAGGAATCCTCACACCAGTGAACAAAGTCATCAACTACTGGGCCGTGGCCACTCTCACCATCCTGGAGGAGACTGACAATGACTGAGTCATCAGCATACTTTATAATGTGTCTGTTGTCATGTCTGCTCCGACACATGTTTGTGTACAGGATGAAGAGTAGTGGTGACAACACACACCCCTGAGGAGAGCCAGTAGAAGAGCACTTTAGGTCAGACAATGTGCCATTGACCCTTACTCTCTGCGTCCTGTTGGTTAAGAAATCCAGAATCCAACCCACCAGATTATTGCTTAAATCAAATTGTTGCAGGAGCCTTTCAACTAAAATATGAGGTTGGATTGTATTAAAGGCAGAAGAAAAGTCCACAAATAAAAGCCTGGCGTGTGTCCCATTAAAATCCAGATGTTTAAAAAGCATGTCAAACAGAGTGACAGTGGCATCCTCCACTCCTCTGTGAGGCCTATAGGCAAACTGCAGAGGATCCAATGCATGTTCAGTCTGCCTTAGGACCTCACGTCTGACCAGTTTTTCAAAAATTTTCATCAAAATTGAAGTCAAAGCAACTGGTCTAAAGTCATTTACCGTTTTAGGACAGCTGGATTTTGGAACGGGAACAACCACGGCATCTTTCCAGATCTTAGGCACATGTTGTGTCTGTAAGGACTTATTGAAAATATAATGAAATATAGGACTCAGTTCATGTGCACAGGACTTTACCAGGCGTCCACATATATTATCAGGGCCCCGACTTTTGTTCACTTTTACAGCGCGGAACTCCCTTTTAACATCCTGCATCTCAATATTAAAGTGCTGATTGTCTTTGAGTTTCTGTTTCAAATCTTGGATTTCTGTGCTAAAATCAAAGGAGTCAAAACGACCATAAAAACAATTAAGAGCATTAGCCAGCTCTGTGTCTGAACCAAAACACACGGTTACTGCGCTCTGTGCTCTGAAGGCCTGCAATAGTTTTCATACTGGCCCAGGCCGAACCAAGTTTATTTGCTGCCATCTTGCTTTCCAACTCTGATTTATAATTCTGTTTTGCTCTTAAAATTTCGGCCTTCAGCTCCTTAGTGGCAACCTGTAGCGCAGAAACAGACCCTTGTTTAAAGGCAAGAGCTTTCCTCTGTAAGCAGGATTTAACTGATTTAGTAACCCATGGTTTGTTGTTGGGGTATATTTTGACACGTTTATGTGGAACAAACTTATTTTGACAGTGAGCCATGTATGAGCATGTGAGCTCAGCCAGAGAGTCCAAATCATCCCCGCAGGCCATTATGAACATCTTCCAGTCTGTACAGTCAAAGCATTCCTGGAGGCTGTGCTCTGAATCTTCTGTCCACACATCAATGTCTCTGGTCTCCACTTTGCCTCTTCTGAGAGCAGTTTTATATGTGGGCAGCAAATGAACACAGTTGTGATCTGATGATCCTAAAGGAGGAAGGGGGAGTGATTTATAGGCCCTCTCTATGGATCCATAGCACAGGTCCAATGTCTTTTTTCGCCTGGTTGGGCAGGAGACATACTGATGAAAGTTTTTAAGTGTCTTCTTTAAAGAAACATGGTTAAAATCCCCAAGAATGAAGTTTGGCGCCTCTGGAGAAATTGACTGCAGCCGCTGCACCACATCAGAGATGGTGCTGGAGGCGGAGTCAGCGTCTGCCCTCGGATGAATGTACACAGTTGTGATGAAAAGTTGGGGAAACTCTCGAGGCAAATAAAAGGGGCGTAGTGACACAGACAGCAGCTCCACATGGGGTGTACAGATGCGCTCTCTGACCGTGACAGATGTGCAGTACTGCTTATTAATGTATAAACGTACTCTGCCCCCCTGACGCTTCCCAGTTACCTCTTCCTGCCGATCCGAGCGCAGCGGAGCTCCAAAGCCGTCAATCCACAGGTCTGCATCCCGATCATGCGCAGTAAGCCAAGATTCAGTGAAAGCCATGACGCAGCAGTTCTTAAAATCCTTCTGGTAACGTACATTGCCTTGAATTTCCTCCACCTTGTTTCTCACAGACTGTGCATTCCCAAAAATGATCGAAGGAAGAGGAATGTTACCAAACTGACGTCTCCTAAGGCGCAATTTCACACCTCCACGTCTTCCACGCTTCCTCCTGCCGCTTCTTTTTTCACCGCTGTGTCTGTCTCTCAAAATAAAGTCCGGCAGATGAAATTTGGGCGCAATCAGAGACTCTGCACCAGCTGTGTTAAAGCGCAGCAACACGTCCCTGGAATATTGTATTCTGCCCGCTCTTCTGCTCGTCATGGAGCCGAACGCGTTTACCTCAGAGACAAAGAGCCAGAACACAGAAAGCAGCAGTGCGAGATATGAGAGGAAATCCATGTTGCAGATACTAGGGAGCTGTTCGCCATATATTCCACAAACGCTCCAGAGCAGAAACGACACAGAGGATTTTCTAAAAACGTAAAAAAGTACAAAAAACACACACACGCACACACGCACTATATCACCAAGCTGCTGGTCGCTGCGTGCGCATGCGCCCAAGCATGCAACATGCCCACCATGTAGGTGTGTCCCTAGGACTGCACACGCTCTCCTGCTACATCTCACCGTACTTCAGCTTCCTACTCCACCCGGTCAGGCACCATCAGCTCATCATCCCCCACCCTACTGGTTCGTCTATTCCTTGCTGGGTCCTGCCGGTTCTCCCTGGATTTCCCAAGTAAGTGGCAATTTGGCTCGCCCATTTCCCCTTACTCCATTCCTCTGCTTACGGCTCTCGTCTTCTCTCCACAGGGCTATTCCTCTGGCAAGTGACTGTTTTTGTAGCTGTGCGTTTGTGTTTGCTATTTAATAAACTTTCAAACGTGTCCCTCTGTGTGGTTCCTTCTTGTGCTTTGGCATTGTGCACGTGAGCTGTCAATCTTTTTTTTCCCACAATATTTCTATTGAACCTTTTTTAACAAACATGACACAAACAATCAAACACTAACACTAAAGTAATTTAAAAATTAAAAAAAAAATACTAAAAACACCAACAACCATTAACAAAAGCAAGTCAAACAATGCTCCTCTGTTTAGTCTAGGTAATCCATTACATAGGTATACATATTATACATTCACCAATTTGGAATTTACAAGGTCCACACACATCATTCACCTTCCTCTTCAGAAGTTATGTTTAATTTCTTTACATAATCAATGAAAGGTCTCCATATATTCTCAAACACATTTTCCTTTGATTTCAGTATGTATGTTATTCTTTCTAGTGGAAGGTTTGTTAACATCTGTCTTAGCCACTGAGTCACATCTGGTCTATGAGTCTTTTTCCACAATAGTGCAATACATTTTTTGGCATTAAGCAAACTGAGGTCTATGAATGTTCTTTCACTCTTATTAAAATTATGCTTTTCTGGATACAGACCCAACAAAAACAGTTTAGAGTTCAATATGAACTGTTTTGAAATTATTTTTTCAATTGTTACCCTTACCTCTTCCCAAAACATTCTAATTTTTCTACATTCCCATAAACAATGAAATAGGGTTCCTTTACTTTCCATACATTTTGTGCACATATCTGGTATGTTTTTGTTATATCTATTTAACTCCACCAGTGTAACATACATCCGCATTAACCATTTAAAATGTATCAATTTAAGACGTACATTTATTGATTTGGTTTGAGCTTCTGTGCAAGCCAATTCCCATTGTTCCTCTGAAATTTCAGTTTGCAGGTCTTCTTTCCAATAATTCAGTCTTTTCTGTGCGTTTTCACTTGAGGATAGTGTCAATGAGTTATAAAACTCTGAAATAATACCCTTTCTCTTACTATCTTTCGTCAAAATTTTTTCCAAGGATGAATAAGTAGGTCGGGTGAAAACATTATTTTGATTTGATCGAATAAAATTCCTAAGTTGAAGATATTTAAAAAAATGTGTTCTATTAAGATTAAATTTGACCCTCAGTTCTTCAAAAGACATTATGTTATCTGAACGTGACAAATATAAGTCTTGAATCTTTTGAATCCCTTTTAAATTCCATAATTTAAATACAGCATCCGCTCTCCCTGGTGTAAAATATTGATTACCCCATATTGGGCTAAATTGTGACAATAAGCGTGGTTCTTTTAAATATTTTTTGATTTCACACCATATTTTGATCATATGCTTTACAATAGGATTTTTAACTTGTTTATGTAATTTTTTAGCCGAGTCTGAGTATATGAATAAGGGAAGAGGTAAAGGTAAATTGTATGATTCCATTTCAATCCAGTGAGGGAGATCATTTGATGAAAAATAATATGTCATAGACCTCAGTTGTGCTGACCAGTAATACAACATAAAGTTTGGACATTTCAGACCTCCACGATCAAATGGTAAATATAGTAAGGACAGACGTAATCTAGCCTTCCTATTGTTCCATATAAATTCGAGCAGTAGAACATACAAATGGCGTGATGCCACAGCGTCAGACCTGTCCAGATATAAGAAACTTACTCGTAGGAAACTCTGTAACATCCGTGCTCCTATGGACGCCATCAGGTGTCACAACCGTAATTGTGCGGCACACAGGGACGATATCGACAGGTTCTACAGTGATATTGTTGATGCTCTAAATTACTGTGCGAGTGAATGCATTCCTAGTCACAGTGTGGCCACCCAGTATAACGTCACAGGCTGGAATGATGTAGTTAGCGAGGCTTTTTTGTGGTGGAGGAGTAATAGCAAACCACGTTCTGGTCCAATATTTGAAAACATGAAAAATTGCAGGGCTAGGTTTAAATATGCTCTACGAGCATGCAGGCGCAATGAAGAAAGTAATCAATTTTTTTTTTTTTATTTATTTATTTTTTTTTTTTCTCTCGGCGCCACACGAGTAGGCTGCCTTTTGCAACAGCGGCTCGATTCCGAGTCTTTTTCCCTTCCTCTCTCTTTTGATCCGTCTTTTTTTTTCACCCCACTTATATCACGGACACACAGATCGTCCTAAATGTCTCCTGAGCCGGTGGACGGAGCCACTGTTTATAGCAGGATACGATACAGCAGAGAACAGCTGCTAGCATTCAACCGCCACCCGGTCCCATTGGAAAAACTCGACATACCGAGAGAACTGAGGCGAAAACGCCGCGGCTGCCGGGCTGGAGTAAGGCGGAGGACAAAAAATATAAGGTACAGACCCTCCCTTCCATCTGTTGTCATGGGAAATGTACGGTCGATACTGGGAAAGTTAGATGAGCTAGCGGCTATCTCCCGTTATGATAGCACATACCGGGAGTGCTCTCTCCTTTTGTTTACTGAGACGTGGCTAACTGAACTAGCAGCAGATGCTAACATTGAGCTGGAGGGTTTTCACATGATACGAGCTGACCGAACACCAGACAGTGGCAAGGCTAGGGGCGGTGGAGTGATAATGTATGTTAACAACAACTGGTGCAGACTGGGACATATCACTGTTAAACAACGACACTGCAGCAAAGACATTGAGTTGCTAGCTGTTAGCATGAGGCCTACATATCTCCCGAGAGAACACTCACACGTGATCTGCATTGTTGTTTATGCAAATCCGACGGCGAACGCTGGGACAGCACGTGACGTCATCCATTCAGTAACCAGCAGGCTGCAGACAGAACACCCAGATGCTCTTCTCCTCATCTCAGGCGATTTCAACCATGTTTCACTGTCTCCCATTCTACCCACGTTCACCCAGTATGTCACATGCCACACTAGAGACAATAAAACACTGGATTTATTCTACGCAAACACTAAGGAGGCGTACACCTCATCACAACTCCCCCCACTCGGGAGATCGGATCACAACTTGGTTCATCTCCGGCCGGTGTACAAACCCCTAGTGCACAGACAACCTCCGGCCATGCACACTGTGGAGTTATGGTCTGAGGAGACACTGGACACCCTAAAGGGCTGTTTTGAAGCCACCGCCTGGAAGCAGCTCTGCGATCCACATGGTGAGGACATCGATGGCCTCATTCACACCTTCACGGGCTACCTCAGCTTCTGTGTGGACAAATCCGTTCCCACCAAGACCATACGGCGTCACTCAAACAACAAACCCTGGATCAACCCTGAGATAAAAACACTTCTGAGAGAGAAGAAGAGGATCTTCAGGTCGGGGAACAGGGAGATGCTGAAGTCCGTACAGAGGGAGCTGAGGAGAAAGATCAGAGAAGGCAAGGACAGCTTCAGGAAGAAGATGGAGGACAAGCTGCAACAGAGCGACATCAGCGGGGTCTGGAGAAACCTCAAAACCATCTCGGGGCTCCAGAATACCTCCCCCCAGACCACAGGGGGCAGGGAGTGGGCGAACAACCTGAATCTGTTTTTCAATAGATTTGACCAACCGCCCTCCCCCCTGACTGCACAACAACCACTGCTGCCTCTAAAGAAATCAAGTCCTGCTGCCCACTCCCCACTCCACCAACACCCCCCCACTCCCAACACACAGCCCCCCATCCTGACCCTGACCAGGACCCAGGTGAGGACGGAGCTGAGGAAGATCAAGGCGAGGAAGGCGCCGGGACCGGACGGCATCAGCGCAAAGCTCCTCAAGTCCTGTGCAGACCAGCTGTGTGGGATTGTGATGTATATCTTCAACATGAGCCTGAAACTGGGGAGGGTACCACAGCTGTGGAAAACATCTTGTGTGGTACCTGTACCAAAAACTTCCCACCCCAAAGACCTGAACAGCTACAGACCGGTGGCCTTGACGTCCCACTTGATGAAGACCCTGGAGAGACTGCTCCTTGCTCACCTCCGCCCCCTGGTGGAACCAGCGATGGATCCACTCCAGTTCGCCTACCAGCATGGCATTGGGGTGGAGGATGCGGTGATCTTCCTCCTTCACCGTTCTCTGTCCCACCTGGAGAAGCCCGGGAATATGGTGAGGATCATGTTCTTTGACTTCTCCAGTGCTTTCAACACCATCCAACCGATGATCCTGAAGGACAAGCTGCTGCGCGCAGGGGTGGACCAGCACCTGTCATCATGGATCCTGGACTACCTCACGAACCGGCCTCAGTTTGTGAGAACCCGGGACTGTGTGTCCGACACGATCATCAGTAGCACGGGGGCCCCCCAGGGAACGGTGCTGGCTCCCTTCCTGTTCACTCTTTATACTGCGGACTTCTCACACAACACAACACACTGCCATCTACAGAAGTTCTCTGATGACTCTGCGATCGTTGGCCTCATCTCCAATGGAGATGAAGCTGAGTACAGAGGGCTTATCCAGGACTTCGTGGACTGGTGCCATCGGAACTGCCTCCAGATCAACGCGAGGAAAACTAAGGAGCTGGTGGTGGACTGCCGCAGGCATGGGCAGCCCCTCACAGTACCAGTAAATATACAGGGAACAGACATCGAGATGGTGACATCCTATAAGTACCTGGGTATTCATCTGAACAATAAACTAGACTGGTCACACAATACTGATGCACTCTACAAGAAGGGACAGCGCAGGCTGTTCCTGCTGAGGAGACTCAGGTCTTTTGGTGTACAAGGGGCGCTGCTGAAGTCATTCTATGACACGGTGGTGGCATCAGCCATCACTTTTGGAGTGGTCTGCTGGGGCAGTGGCATTACTGCAGCCGATAGGAAGAGACTGAACAAACTGATTAAGAAAGCTAGCTCTGTCCTGGGGCAGCGCCTTGATCCGATGGAGGAGATAGGAGAGAGAAGGATGGTGGCTAAACTGTCATCTCTGCTGGAGTCCGAGTTCCACCCTATGCAGGACATACTGAATGCACTGAGGAGCTCATTTAGCAGCAGACTACATCATCCCAGGTGCACAACCGAGAGGTTTCGTAGGTCCTTCCTACCAACGGCTGTCAGACTGTACAACCTAAGCAGGGCTGCTCGCAGAGATAGCAAAAAGACGTAACAAACTAATAGTTTTTTGAATGCAAAAGATGCAATAGACTTACACAATGGTCCCCTCCGGCATACAACTAGGAACATACCGGTCGCTATGGAGGGTGAGAATATGTATGGGCACATAATCATACCATGTAGGATAACTAAGTAGACGGTTATGCTGTTTCATTCCATCTAGCAACAATGCTCTGCACTGTGTGTGTTTATATATTTACATATTTATTCCATCTAGCTACAATGCTCAGCACTGGGTGTGTTTATATATTTATATATCTACATATTATTCCATCTAGCTACATTGCTCCGCACTGTGTGTGTTTATATACTTGCATATTTATTCCACCTAGCTGCAATGCTCCGTACTGTGGGTGTTTATATATTTACATATTTATTCCATCTAGCTACAATGCTCTGCACTGTGTGTTCATATATTCATATATTTATTCCATCCAGCTACAATGCTCTGCACTGTGTGTCTGTGTGTGTGTGTATATATATATATTTTATAGTAATACGTACATATGTATATTAGCTGCTCTTGCTTGCTTGTTTTTTTCTTGCCTTCTGATTGTTGCTCTGAGTGTTGCTATCCCTGTGCTGTTGCAATCCTGGAATTTCCCCGTTGTGGGACTAATAAAGGCTTATCTTATCTTATCTTATCTTAAATGTGACCAGCTAGCTAATCACATGAGTGAACTGAACATGGTAGAATTCTGGAAACAAATGAAGGCTATGAGCTCCCACCGGTCTGTCAGATCAAACACTATTGATGGTGTGACTGGTGACGTTAATATTGCTGAAAAGTGGAAATGTCATTATGAAGCTATTTTCAACTCAGTCAAGAATGTTTCAATGAAGGATTCTGTTATGCATGATATTCGTCTGTATAACGATATGTTTGATGCCTCTGATATTTCTGCTGTTACTCCTGTTGAAGTTGATTCACTGATCAAAGTTCTTAAGAAAGGCAAATCAGCTGGCCCTGACTGTCTCACCAGTGAACGCCTCATCAACGCCGATTTCAACTTGTGTATTTTGTTGTCATTGTGTTTTAACTGTATGTTTGTTCATGGTTACATGCCAGACATGTTGATGGACTCTGTTATTATTCCTTTGGTGAAAAACAAGTGTGCCAGTCTTTCTGACATGAACAACTACAGACCTATAGCTATTGCTAATGTTATATCTAAACTGTTAGAGGGTTTATTCCTGAACAGAATTGAGGATTATCTGTGGACAAACGACAATCAGTTTGGTTTCAAATCAGCTCTTTCAACTGACAAGGCTGTTTACCTACTCCATGAATTTGTTGACTACTTCAGAAGCCACTCCACTAGTGTTTATGCTACGTTCCTAGATGCTAGCAAAGCTTTTGACAGGATTAACCACTGGGGTTTGTTCAGAAAATTGATCGATCGAGGTATCCCTATTTACATTGTTAGCATCCTGCTATACTGGTACAGAAGGCAGCCTATGGTTGTTAGATGGGGCAATGTCACCTCATCCAAATTTCATGTGACCAACGGTGTTAAACAAGGTGGTATACTGTCACCCTTGTTGTTTAATGTCTATGTTGATGATCTCAGTGTACTGTTGAACAATACTAATGTGGGCGGCTCCTTTAACGGTGCACTGTTAAATCACATTTTCTACGCTGATGACCTCTGTTTGTTAAGTTTATCTACCGCAGCGATGCAACATCTCCTTTCTGTATGTGAAAAATTTGGTAAAAAAAATGACATCCTGTTCAACTGTACTAAATCTATGTGTATGGCTTTCAAACCAAAGGGCGTCAATACGTCGAATCCTGTTATGTCACTTTGTGGTAATAGCTTGAACTTTGTCGAAAAAGTCAAATACCTAGGTGTGTGGATTGAATCTGATAAGACCAATGCTGATTGTAACAGGAATCTCAGGAAACTGTACGCTTAAACCAATTTACTGTTGCGTAATTTCCATAGATGTTCTCCTGAAGTCAAATGTATGTTGTTCAAGACCTTCTGTACCTCAATGTACTGCTCGCCTTTAATAGCAATGTTGCTGTTAGGAACAAAATCCGCATTGCATATAATAACTCCCTAAGAAGGTTGTTAGATGTACCACGAAGGTCGAGTGCAAGCAAGCTGTTTGTGTCTGTGAACATTCCGTCTTTTGGAGAATTGATACGTAAGAATGTTTACAGTTTTTTGAGAAGACTGCTGGAATGTAACAATCATCTTATATCAGCAATTGTCAATTCGTCACTCACACTTCATTCCAGCATTTGGAAGTGGTGGCGTTCCATTTTATACTGAGCCCATTATGTTTTTTGTTGTTACAAGAGCACCGAGTGTCTGCTGATCTGTATATACTTTATTTATTTATTTATTTGTAATATGAACCCTGAGTTTGAAATAAACGTTTGAATTTGAATTTGAATTTGAAATTCCACTAACTTTTTTTTAATTCTTGAGAATAGATCTGAAGGTGGTGGTAAAGGAATGTATTGAAATAAATATAATATTTTGGATAAAATATTACTTTTAAGTATATTAATTCTCCCGATCAACGACATTGGTAGTGACATCCATCTCTGAAGCAACTCATTAATATCTGTCATTAAGGCTTCGTAGTTAGCACTGGCGACTGATTCTAGCTTAGGCACAATTTGAATTCCTAAATATTTAAACTGATTTACAACATTGAATTGATTTACCTCAGGAGCTGGGTGATTTCTCTGGGTCTCATTTAGCATTAATATTGAAGATTTAGTTTTATTTATTTTATATCCTGAGAGCTGTCAATCTTATTTAGTCATGACATACAGACCCTCACCAACTACAAACCTCCACCTCAGACCTGTGCGAGTGACATCACATTGAATGATGAATGAATAAGGTTTATTGTCAATACTACCATACGTAATACATACAGGAGAATTGAAATTTGACTTGACATTGGGCGCGCTCCTTGTAAGCGCATCCCATAGCCGGGGCAGCCCGAAGGCGCCAGTCGAACAGTGGGGGGTGAGGGGGGGAGGGGGAAAGGAGGGGAAAACACAATAGGAGAGAGAAAAAAGCATTGTTGATCAAAATAAAGCTCATTTTTATGACCAATATTGTGATTACAAGAAAAAAAAACTCTCAAATGCACAATTAGAAGACAATAGAATTCACACGATGACAAAGCAGTTGAGAGAGTCAGTGTTTGTTTTTATATATATCAGTGTATGTATCAGTCCTGTAATGAATGTTGTATGCAGTGTAATGTAGGTGTGTCAATCGCTAGTGAACAGCAGAGGGCGCCTCCTGGCAGTGGATGGATGTTAGTCATGTGCTCTATGGCAAGTCCAGAGTCTCTCTCTCTTGCTTGCAGGTGGCAATTGAAGACACATGGTGTCCTTGGGAGTCCAGTCTGCTGAAACAACAGCGATTGTGTCGATTGTTTGGGCTAGCAGAGCCGATCCTTCCGCTTATCTCCATCGAGGAGGAATGTAAATATAAACAGGGCGCCAAAGACAAGGTCAAATCTGCACAGTGCACTCAGAGAATAGAATTTCCCTCACCCGTGCAATTCTGTGCTTCAAAATTTCCATGTACAGGCTTAAACTTTAACATTTCTCTGGAGAGCACTGGCGACTTCAAGATGTATTCCACCATCTGAATCACCATTCAGTTCACCATGCCGCCTCGTGCACTCCCCAACTGGTCGAAATTGGTGAAGGAGCTTGCCTGGATCCGCATTTTGAACAGCTCTCCACCTTCCTCAATTTCTGAAACACCAGGAAAACTCCAGAGCCAAAAATAGAAATCCTGTGTCATAGCCAATAGATGTCATCTGCATCTCCAGTCAAATCATACACCCAGCAGGTCCAATTCTTGGGCTCCCCCTTGGCCCGGTTCTTGTTGAAAAGTGGTGACAATAGCACATTTAAGCCGCTTCCAAATCCATAATTTCCGTTTAGATTAAGATTCAGCAGAAGAAGAGCGACTAAACACAGACACGAACGCAACATTGCAAGCTGGGAATAGATCAGGAAGGCAGGAGGAGGGAGGAGGAGGAAATGCGACTGCTCTCTCTGAGGGCTGAAGGAAAAAAAAAATCTAAATGCTTAATCTAAATGAGTTCTTCGGCAAACAGTACATCAGCACATAAGACCACTCCTCCTCGTGGCAAGCAGGCCATAAAGTCTGGATCCGGCTAGTGTGAACAAATCTACCTACGGGTACAAATAAAGTAACCTGAACCTGAAGAGGATCCTCTGCAGGATCAACCCAAGCAAGGCAGCTGGTCCAGACAACATACCAGGTCACGTTCTGAAGGACTGTGCAGAGGAGCTCAACAATGTCCTGGCCAACATCTTACAACATCTCCCTGACTCAAGCTGTTGTCCCCACATGTTTCAAAACTGTCACCATAATACTAGTCCCAAAGACGCCCGTCCCATCCAGTTACAATTATTACCGGCCCATAGCACCCATTATAATGAAGTGCTTCGAGCGGCTGGTCATGCAGGACATCAAGTCCATCCTGCCTCCCTGCCACGACCCGCCTCAGTTTGCATACAGGCCAAGCAGATCCACAGAAGATGCCATTGCTTCTGCTCTCCATCCAGCCCTCACCCACCTGGACTCAAAGAACTCCTATGTGTGAATGCTGTTCTTGGACTTCAGCATTCAATACAATCATCCCCCAGCACCTGATACAAAAACTCAGACACTTGGGACTCAAAACCTCTCTCTGTAGCTGGTTGCTAGACTTTTTTTGATTGATTGATTGATTGATTTTGATTGATTGACTGATTGATTTGAACATAAAGACAAAAAAATGAAAAACAAAGAATCAAAAATAAAAAAAAAAAAAAAAAAAAAATGTCCTTGTTCAAAAGGAGAAGGAAGAAGCCAACGCTTATATAGTCCCACCCCTTCTCCATACCCAACAAATTATAGTATCATTATAGTCATTATCCATCCCATAATTACATTCATTATACAATACCATAATATACTGTATACTGCATCTTATAATTAAATTATGCAGTAGAAATAATACAGCAGTGATAATTTAAAATGACAATAATAACAACATCTAAAAATAATTTTAATAATAATAATAAGTAAATACTTCTGGTATGTTTAATATAATTATAAACAATATCATCATCATCATAATCCCCATATACACTACCATATACCCCCACATGGCTTACAAAACCTAGGCACAAAATGTAGCTATATAATAATAACCATAATAGGTAACCTTATAGTAGTTACAATAACAACAACTATAATAATAATAATAATAATAATAATAATAATAATAATAATAATAATAATAATACCCCTCATGGATCGTCACCTTATCGTGGTGGGGGGTTTGCATGCTGTAGTGATCCCAAGAGCTATGTTGTCCGGGGCAATTTGCCTCTGGTAGGGTCACCCAAGACAAACTGGTCCTGGGTGAAGAGCTAGACTAAGAACGATCCAATAGACTCTCATGATGAATGCTAGAACAAGGATCCAGTGTATCCCGTCCAGTATGGGGTTACCAGGGCCCCACCCTGGAGTCAGGCCTGGGGGAGGGGCTTGATGGCTAGCGTTTGGTGACCGGGTTTCCGCCCATGGGACCCGGCTGGGCTCAGCCTGAAGGAGTTACATGGATCCGCACTCCAGTGGACTCACCACCTGCACAAGGGACCATGGGGGTTCGGTGCTATGTGGATCAGGTGGCAGTCAAAGGTGGAGACCTTGGTGGTCTGATCCCAGGCTTCCTAAACTGGCTTTTGGGACTTGGAATGTCACCTCTCTGGTGGGGAAGGAGCCTGAGCTGGTGCATGAGGTTGAGAGATACCGGCTAGATATAGTTGGCCTCACCTCAACACACAGCTCCGGTTCCAGAACCAGTCTCCTGGGGAGGGGCTGGAGCTTGGCCTACTCTGGAGTTACCCGGGGCGAGAGGGGATGAGCAGGGATGGGCATTCTTGTATCCCCCCACCTTGCCACCTCTATATTGGAGTTTTCCCCAGTGGATGAAAGGGTTGTTTCCCTGCGCCTTCGGGTTGGGAAACGTGTCCTGACCATCATTTGTGCCTATGCACCAGGTGATGTTTCAGAGTACCCACCCTTTTTGGAGTCTCTGACTGGGGTGCTGGAGAGTGTTCCTCTTGGAGACTCCATTGTCTTACTGGGGGACTTCAATGCACACGTGGGCAATGACAGTGAAACCTGGAGGGGGGTGATTGGGAGGAACGCCCTGCTTGAGCTGAACCTGAGTGGTGTTTAGTTATTGGACTTCTGTGTTAACCAGTTTGTCCATAATGAGCACCATGTTCAAGCAAAAGGGTGTCCATATGTGCACCAGGCACCAGGACACCCTAGGTCACAGGTCGATGATCGATTTTGTTATTGTGTCATCAGACCTGCGACCGTATATCTTGGACACTCGGGTAAAGAGAGGTGTAGAGCTGTCAACTGATCACCACCTGGTGGTGAGTTGGATCCGATGGCAGGGGAAGATGCCATTCAGACCTGGTAGACCCAAACGTATAGTGAGAGTGTGCTGGGAACATCTGGCTGAGGCCCCTGTCCGGGAGGTCTTCAATTCCCACCTCCAGAAGAACTTCAACCACATTCCGAGGGAGTCTGGAGACATGGAGTCTGAATGGGCCATGTTCTCCACCTCCATTGTTGAAGCAGCTGCCCAGAGCTGTGGCCACAAGGTAATTGGGACATCTCGTGGTGGCAACCCCCGAAACAAGTGGTGGACCCCAGTGGTGAGGGGGGCCATTAAGCTGAAGAAGGAGTCCTATCAAGCTTGGTTGGCTTGTGGGACTCCCGAAGCAGCTGAGGTGTACCGGCAGGCCAAGTGGAGTGCAGCTTGGGTGATTGCTGAAGAAAAAACTCGGGTATGGGAGGAGTTCGGTGAGGCCATGGAACAAGACTTCCGGTCGGTCTCCAAGAGATTCTGGCAAACTGTCCGGCAGCTCAGGAGGGGGAAGCGACTCCCTGTCTACACTGTGTATGGTGCGGATGGGGCGCTGCTGACTTCGACTGGGGATATCATCGGGCGGTGGAAGGACTACTTCAAGGATCTCCTCAATCCCACTGATTAAATTAAATTAAATTAAATTAAATTAAATCACCCTTATTGTCATTCAACCATACAACCAATCATGTACAGCAGAACGAGATTGTGCTTTACCTATCTACAGTGTCAATCACACACACCCCAAGTGCAGAATCAGAGGGCCGCTGCCACGCAAGGCGCCGCCACTGAGTTCCCTCCTCCATTCCATTTATTGCTGAGCACCAAGCTGGACGGCAGGAAGTTCCACTTTTATATGGTTTTCGGCATGACCCGGCCGAGATTTGAACCCCTGCCTCCCGGGTGTGGGGCGGATGCTCTACCAACTGAGCCACCACTCCGGTAATATGCCTTCCACAGAGGAAGCAGGGATTGTGGATGAGGGGGACAATTCGCCCATCACAGAAGCTGAGGTCGCCAAGGTGGTCTCTTTGGTGGCCGGACCCCAGGGGTGGACGAGATTCGCCCTGAGTACCTCAAGACCATTGGTGTTGTAGGGCTGTCATGGTTGACACACCTCTGCAATATTGCGTGGAGGTCAGGGCAGTGCCTTTGGCATGGCAAACCGGGGTGATGGTTCCTCTCTTCAAAAAAGGGGACTGGAGGGTGCACTCCAACTTTAGGGGGATCACACTCCTCAGCCTCCCTGGGGAGGTCTATGCCAAGGTCCTGGAGAGGAGAGTCCGACTGTTGGTTGAAGCTCGGATTCAGGAGGAGCAATGTGGTTTTCGTCCTGGCCGTGGCACATCGGACCAGCTCTTTACCCTCTCAAGAATCCTCAAAGGTTTGTGGGAGTTTGCCCAACCAATTTACATGCGTTTTGTGGCAGGTGTTTCAGGAGTATGGAGTATCGGGCTTGTTGTTACGAGCTATTCGGTCTCTATACGACCATTGTGAGAGTTTGGTTTGTATTGCCAACACTCGGTCGGACTCATTCCCAGTGAGAGTTGGACTCCACCAGGGCTGCCTTTTGTCACTGATCCTGTTCATAATTTTTTTTTTCAATTATATTTTTATTGGTGATCTTGGTCAGATTGTTTACATTGAGAGCAGTACTTTATTACAAGGGAATAAACATTAGTAAAAGCTTAGAATTCGCCATCATTCAAATAGAATTAAAAAAAAGGTTAATAAGAAGTAATACACAAGAGAATGCCCTTGATTAATCTTCCCATAAGTTTTTTTTTTTTTGTAGTATAAAAAAATAACATGGAGACAAATAAACTGAACAGTGGACAAGTGGTATTAAATTTTCCAATTTTGCTCTTTTCTTCCCTTCAATGGGATAGTTTACTTAAACAAAGTCTCTCCTTTGATTTCCTGTATATTGGGTCCATTTAAGCCAGTATTTATCAAATTTATCTCTTTGTAGCCTTAGAGACATGGTAATCCTTTCCATCATAAATATCTGGTATACCGTATCATGTAAATCCTGAATTTTTGGTATGTCTGTTTGGAGCCATTTTCTCGTTAAGACTTTCTTTGCTGACAATAGTACAATTCTCATTTAGTATTTATCTGCAAATGAGGCTATGTTAGGAATTTCCAAACCTAAGAACATGTACAGGAAGTCAAAGGGGACATGGGTAGAGAAAACCTTTTCCAGTCACTTATGTATGTCTTTCCAAAATGGGGTAACTTTTGGGCAGGCCCAGAATACATGATAATGATTAGCCACTTCATTTCCACATAGTCTCCAACAACCAGTACTTAAATTTTGGTGTTTTTTTTGGACTGGGGTAATAAAGAAACAAATTAAATTTTTCCATCCAAATTCCCTCCAGATAGTTGAATAAGTAGTTTTCCATTGCACTGTACATACTGATTCCCAGTCACTATCATCTACTGCTGATCCTGTTTCTTTTTCCCATTTCTTCTTAATATATAGGGTATCGGTGGATTTGTTTGCTTGAAATCCCTGATAAAATCTTGCTATAATTTTCTGAACAGTAATAGTGCTAAAGCCATTTGGAATATATTTAGAATTTTATTATCCTTCTTATCAGTCTTGGTCCTTATAATTTCATTATATCCATGTCTCAACTGTAGGTACCTAAAAAAGTCTTGGTTATTTAACCCATTTTTTTGATTTAAGGGTTTGGAAGTCTGCTAGCTCCCCCTTGTGGTTAAATGTGAAGTATGAAGTGAGCCCCATTGACGTCCATTTTTGAAATCTTGTGTCATTACGGTTTGGTAGAAATTCTATGTCGTAAGCGCACCATCTTAATATCATTTCAGTCTTGGTTAGTTTGTTCTCTCTACTTACGTCATTCCAAATCTTAAAAGTGAATTTTAGCCAGGGATTATCCAGGTCTTTAAAATGTGATTGCAATTTCCTGTCTGCTATCATTGCTTGTATAGGGGGGCCCTTAGTGGCTTTTTCCTCTATATCTTTCCACCTAGATTTGAACATTGGATCACATAAGCAAACCAATGGTCTTAATTGGGCAGTGTAGTAGTAGTCCATGCATACATGGCCGTATGTAGTCCATGCATACATGGCAAAGATAAGCCACCTCTGTCCTTTGGCAGTTGTAATGTACTGTATCTTATTCAAGGTTTTTTCCCAAGCCATATATAGCGAGAAATCAACTTGTCCCATTCTACAAATTGTTGTTTTGACACTTCAATTGGGAGAGTTTGGAAAAGGTAAAGTAATCGGGGTAAAATGTTTATTTTTATTGATTCTATTCTATTAATTAGTCCTAAAGTTGGTATTAGACTCCATTTTCTTAAATCCGGTTTTATTTTGGAATTTAATGGGCCATAATTCTTTTCAAACAACTTTCCAGTGTCTCTACTTAGTATCACGCCAAGATATTTCATGGAGTCTTTGTCCCATTTAAAATTGTATTTACTTTTTAACTCCATTGAGGGTTGGTAATTTAAGGTCATAATTTGTGTTTTTTCAATATTTAATTTGTAACCTGAAAATGATCCAAACTGCTCTAATATCTCCATCAATCTAGGTAGAGATTTATTTGGTTGACCTAAATAAATTAGGACATTGTCTGCAAAAAGTGATATCTTCTGAATGTCCCCATGTACTGTATATCAATTCCCTCAATTAAATTATCTTGTCTAATGTATTGGCTAAGCGGTTCAATAAACAAAGTGAATAAAACTGGTGAAAGGGGGCAGCCCTGGCGACATGATCTTTCAAGTGAGACTGGCTTTGAAAGACTACCATTTATTTTTATTTTGGCTGTTGGTTTGTAGTAAATTGCCTGATGGCTTTAATGGTTATATGGTGAAATCCAAATTTATTCAAAACTTTGTAAAGAAATGACCATCTCACTGAGTCAAATGCTTTTTCAGCATCTAAACCCATAAGCAATGCCTCAATCTTATTTTTTTTAATATGGTGTATAACGTGGAGAGTCCTTCTAATACTGTCTTGGGTCTGCCTCTGACGGATAAAACCAGTTTGATCATGATTAATAAGTCTGGATATAATATTGTCAAGTCGTTTTGCTATTATGGATTTGTGTATTTTGTAGTCTAGGTTTAAGACTGATATTGGTCAATACTGGCTACAATTCAATTTATCTTTTCCCTCTTTTGGGATGACAGTGATAATCGCTTCTTTCCATGAGGGAGGTAGGTCCCCTCCCTTCAACACCCAGTTACACACTTCCCTCAATCTTGGAATTAATTCCTTCCTGTAGGTCTTATACCATTCACCAGAGTAGCCGTCTGGGCCAGGGCTTTTATGTGGTTTTAGTCTTGTAATTGCATCATTGATTTCTTTATTTGTGATTTCTTTTATTAGGTTACTGTTCTCCTGTTCGGTGACACCGGGGAGATTTAGTGAACTTGAAAAGATTTCAATGTGGTCACAATTGTTTAATTTAGGCTGTGAGTAAAGGTCTTTATAATAGGTTACAAAACTCTCCTGAATTTCTGTAATATCATCATGTGTAATCCCAGTTTTGGGATTTTTTATTCTATAGATTGTGTTATCAGCCTGTTGTTTTCTTAGTTTAAAAGCTAGCCATTTTTTTGACTTCCCTCCAGCCTCATAATAATTTTGTTTAAGATAGATAAGCTTTTTTTGCGTTTCATCAGAATATATGTTATCAATTTCTTTTTGTAATCTTTTTATTTCATATTGTTTGTCATTGTTTAAAGTAATTTTGTGTTGTCTTTGTAATTCCTTAAGATCCATTTGTAATTTTTCGAGTTTTTCTTTTTTTTTGCTTTTTAATGAAAGAGGTGCTGGCAATAATTTTGCCTCTTATAACCGCTTTAAAAGCATCCCATAAAATGGATGATGACACTTCCTCATTATCATTTTCCTTAAAGTATTCATCAATTTCTTCTTTTAATTTCTCTTTCATTTTTGAATCATTCAAAATATTGGAATTAAGTTTCCAAGTTGTGGTTTTGCGAGTATCATTCATACAGACAGATAAATATATTGGAGAGTGATCTGACAGATCAATTGTGCCAATATCACTTGTTTTAATCTTATATCTGTCTTTATTAAATGTGAAGAAGTAATCAATTCTCGAATATGTAGAATGGGGGGCAGAAAAATGTGTATAATCGTGTCCAGAAGGGTTAAAATCTCTCCAGATATCGATAATTCCGGTTTCACTCATGATACTGTTTATTTTCTTTATTATTGATTTTTTTTGTGCTAGATCATTCTTAGAACTGTCCAGTTTTGACAATCGTATATTCATGTCCCCTCCACATATCAACATTCCTTCAGTTTCAGATACCATCATTTCGAACATCTGTTTATAAAAATTCCAATTACTTCCTGGTGGTGCGTATATGTTGAGAATAGTTACTAATGAGCCATCAATTTTTCCTTTTACCAATATATATCGCCCCTCTTTATCCTTCTTGTCAGATAAATATTCAAAACAAATCTGTCGTGAAATGAGAATTGCGACACCTCTACGGTGGCCAAGTTTGTATGATGATCCATAGACATACTTATAAAAACCTCGTTTAAGCTTTTTGAGTTCTTGGTCTAATACATGCGTTTCTTGTAGAAGGGCCACATGTATCTTTTCTTTTTTGAGTTTGGAGAATATTTTGGACCTTTTTTGTGGGCTGATAATTCCATTTACATTAAAGGAGATGACATTGATAGTCTGATTGCTGGCTATAATTTGTTTTTCTTTTTCTCTTCCTTCCTGATTAATCGGAATAAACATAAGTATACCACTTGTCCAAACAGTGCTGCTCTGAACTGCAGCAAAACAAAACAATAACAAACATTTGAGGAAATAAACCAGGATTTCCGTTTGTGGGGTTTAAAGAAAAACAAACCCTGTAAGACCTGATGTTGTGAGTCTTTAAGAGGGTAAGCCACTTGCGTCAGGGTGGGCCCTCTAGTGGAACGTCCATCTTCACGCAATTCCTCCATATTATGCCTGAACAGTCATTTCCCGGCAGCTGATTTAGATTGGCAATAAGTCTTAGGTTTCACTCATTTCTCGTGTTTAGTTATTGAATTATCTCTTAATAGAAAAACCATGTATATATAAAAAAACAAAACCAAAAAAAAAAAAATAAAATAAAATAAGCCATGGATAAGTCATTGTTAAATCAGATTACCTGTAACTGGGTTATAAATTGAACAGCAAATTTATATTGGCGTTTTTACATGGATTCCCTTCTGTATTGTTGCAGTCTCTCCTTTATTGATGATGGTCCCGTCTGACCCGGATCCAGCGGTGTGCGTCGCTCTCCTCTTGTACTTCCTTTAGTGATCCACGCTATTTTCTGAATCCGTACCATCAGTGTCTCCAGTGGCTTGTAGACAGTGACTGGGAATCCTCTGTCGAACATGTCTTTAGTTGCATCTTCAGCGGTGTTATAAAGTTTTGTTTCGTCTGAGTAGAACACTCGGAGTTTAGCTGGGAACGGGGTCTGGAAACGTATCCCTCATTGTTTTAGAATCCTCTTAGCCTCTGCGTATGTCTGTCTCTGTTTAAGGATGTCGGGTGCATAATCGTGATCAAGGTTAATCTGTTTGCCTTTCCACTGGAATCCCCTCATTTGCCAAGTTTTCCTGAGCACCTCTTCCTTGCTCTTGTAACTGGTAAAGCGTACAATGATGGACCGAGGAGGTGCTCCGGCCGGGGGAACTGCCGCCAGGGCGCGGTGTGCGCGTTCAATATGCAAGTCCAGTGTCGAGGGCAGTTGGAGCTTTTCCCTCAGAAGATTTTCGACAAAATCTATCATAGTCGGAGCACCTTTCTCTTCGTTTTCAATCACACCATATATCCGTACATTATTTCTAAGAGATCGCCCCCTCCTGGTTGGTGATTTGGGCCTGTAGCTTAGACTAGAGTTTCACGAGCTCTGTAACCACCTCCTCTATTGTTTCCACTCGTTCCTCCGTTTCCAAAATGCGTCCCTCCGCTGTTTCGAGTCTTGCATTAGTCTTGCTGATTTCTGCCTTAACTTCATTAAACTGTTGCGTGTTTTCTTTCCTGAAGTCCCTGATTTCCATCAGTATCACCTTCAAATCAATGCTGTAATCTTCCTCCATTTTGCTAGCATCAGTACTAGCCAAACCGATGCTGTCGTCGTTAGCTTCAGTTTCTTCGGTATCAAACTCCGTAGTTTCAGCCTGTTTCTTGGTTTTTGACTTGCCTTTTACCATTGCCCTTTTAGTTGATCGTCTTGAGCTGGTAGTTCTGTAGGTTTTCGCGTTTTAAGGGCTTTTTCAATATGAACGTGCCGGGAACAGAGGTTCTATGCTGTTGCCTTCATGGCATGCCGTCCACACTCTGTTCAGAATTTTTATGGAGAGGATTTCTAGGTGCAGCCAGGGAATGGAGGATGTCATGCTTGGTGACCACAGGATCTCATCTCTGTTGTTTGCAGATGATGTTGTCCTGCTGGCTTCATCCAGCAATGACCTACAGGTCTTACTAGGATGGTTTGCCGCTAAGTGTGAAGTAGCTGGGATGAGAATCAGCACCTCCAAGTCCGAGTCTATGGTCCTCAGCCGGAAAAAGGTGGACTGCCCTCTCCGGGTTGGGGACAAGCTCCTGCTCCAAGTGGAGGAGTTTAAATATCTTGTGGTCTTATTCATGAGTGAGGGGAGAATGGAGCGAGAGACTGACAGACAGATCAGAGCAACATCTCCAGTGATGCGGACGTTGTACCAGTCTGTTGTAGTGAAGAGGGAGCTAAGCTCTAAGGCGAAGCTGTCGATTTACCAGTCAATCTACGTTCCCACCCTCACCTATGGTCATGAGCTGGGAAATGACCAAAAGAACGAGATCATGGATACAAGCAGCTGAAACGAGCTTTTCTTTGTAGGATTGCTGGACTCATCCTCAGAAATAGGGTGAGGGCTCAGTCATCCGGGAGAGGCTCAGAGTAGAACCGCTGCTCCTCCACATTGAAAGGAGCCAGTCGAGGTGGTATGGGCATCTGATAAGGATGCCTCCTGGATGCCTCCCTCTTGAGGTGTTTCAGGCACGTCCCTCTGGGAGGAGACCCCGGGGCAGACCCAGGACTTGCTGGAGAGACTATGTCTCCCAGCTGGTCTGAGAATGCCTTGGTATCCTCTCTGAAGAGCTGGAGCAGGTGGTTGGGGAGAGGGAAGTCTGGGCTTCTCTGCTTGAACTGCTGCCTCCGCGACCCAGACCTCCAGAAAAGTGGTAGAAGATGGATGGGTGGATGGATGGATGGATGGATGGATAATAATAATAATAATAATAATAATAATAATAATAATAATAATAATAATAATACCACCTGGCCTATATAATACTTGAAATAATTCCATCCTAAACAACAATCATAATACTATAATGGAGTTGTAATATTCTAGTAATAATAATGATATCACTTTCTTACAGGGAGGCCACAGAACGTGCAGGTTGGCAGCAACACCTCCAAGACCATCACATGGAGCACAGGGGCCCCACAAGGGTGTGTGCTCAGCCTGCTGCTCTTCACTCTGCTGACCCATGACTGCGTACCAGCCTACAACACCAACCACATCATCAAGTTTGCGGACGACACGACAGTGGTGGGCCTCATCATCAACAATGAGGAGGCCAACTACAGAAATGAAGTGAGCCAACTGGTCCAGTGGTGTAAAGACAATAACCTCTTCCTGAACATGGGAAAAACCAAGGAGATTGTGGTCAACTTCAGGAGGGGCCACACACGCAGCACCCCTTTCTGATCATCGATGGTGCAGCTGTGGAAAGGATGAGCAGCATCAAGTTCCTGGGGGTGCACATCTCTGAGGACCTCTCCTGGTCCAACAACACCACATCACTGGCCAAGAAGGCTCAAACTCGCCTCCATTTCCTCCGCAAACTGAGGAGCGCACCAGTCTCACCCCCCATCATGTGCTCTTTCTACTGGGGAACCATTGAGAGCATCCTCACCATCTGCATCACGGTCTGGTATGGAAGCTGCACCGCCTCCTGCCGGAAGACACTGCAACGCACAGTGAAAGCAGCCAGCAAGATCATCAGTGTCCCTCTGCCCCTTCTCTCAGACATCTACCTCATCCGCAGAGCCATCAACATCACAGGCGACACCTCCCACCCCTCACACTCCCTCTTCAGCCCCCTGCCCTTGGGAAAAAAGGTACCGGAGCCTCCGGACTCACTCCACAAGACTTCTAAACAGCTTCATTCATCAGGCCATCAGGACCCTGAACTCTGTCCACTCCCACCCACCCCCAGACCGTAACACACTCACCCGCATAATAACTACCTCAGCTGTTAGCACAGAAAGACAGGCACACCAACTGTAATACATTTGCTACTGTATGTCTGCACTTTAAATGCAACCATTTGCACAAATGCCATATCTGCTGCTTTCTGACACTGCAATTATGATGATGTGCAGTCCTATCCGTTATTATCTGCACCTACACTACCGCATTGAGCTGCAGCTACGGGTATTACATCTCTAGTTTTCTGTATATAGGATTGCTGGGTTTCATCGTCGTTAATCGTTTATCTCTATTTGCACTATGAGAGGTCTGGGTCTATCTTTTGTCACCATTTGCACTACGGGTTGCATTACTGTACATAGACTGCTGTTGTTTTGTTTTTTTTATTTCTAGCCTTATTCCTTTTTCTTTTTTATATTGTGCACACCACTGAAGAGAGAAACTTCATTTCAATTCTCCTGTATGTCTTGTACGTATAGTAGTGTAGTAGTTGACAAATAACATCTTTCAGTCTTGAATCTTGTTGAATAATAGTTCATTTGCCCCATTATTCAACATTTTGCAGTGGAGGAGTTATGTGTGCCTCACTGCGCTGTGCACATTCGCCTATAATGTTTGTTTAATATTCATTTGTTCTTGTTTATCCCTGTCTCAGGCGTCATTGGCTCCGGACTGCAAGGGGCGCCTATAAAAGGAAGTGGAGCGGACGCTGAGGCAGGCACTTAACTTCCTTAATCGCTAGCATCCACCACCAGCCTGCTCACTTTTTGTTTTCTTATAATTTTGCATATTAATCTAAGCTGAGTTGGGAGTTGTTGGTAGACTTGTTTTTGGGCATGCTTTTGGTTAGGTAAGTTTCTTTTGGTTAGGTTAGGGGTGAAGGTGGAATTCGATGGCCCGTTGCTGGGTTGGTTCTTGGCCTTCTCCCTCTTTTGTTTGTTGGCTCCCATCTCTGTTTGCTTGGTTTTGTTCTGTTTTTTTCAATAAACACTGTTAGAATCAGAATCAGAATCACATTTATTGCCATTGTTCATGTAGTACACAAACTAGGAATTTGTCTCGGTGCCATGCTGCAACATTAAAAACATGATGAGATAAAGAGATAAACTAAAAAACTAAAAGACTAAAAACATGCAATAAGTGTAGAATAATAAGTAATAATAATAATAATAATAATGAGTAATACTAGTCAAGGCAGTTTTAAATAAATTAGCAAGTAGCAGATAGTATGGGGTACCACAGTGCAGTCGATAATGCAACAGAAAAACAGTGATGAATGACATGAGTCTGGTTGAGCTGCTGTATATAGTGCACGAGAGTCAATAAGTCACTTAATGTTCGGCAGTCTGATGGCAGAGGGGAAAAAGCTGTTCATGTGCCGGGAGGTTTTAGTCTGAATGGACCGAAGTCTTCTACCTGAGGGGAGGGGGGCAAACAGTACGTGACCAGGGTGTGAAGGATCGGCTATGATCCGGCCTGCACGCCTCCGGGTCCTGGAGATGTACAGGTCCTGGAGAGATGGGAGCTTGCAGCCGATCACCTTCTCAGCAGTGCACACGACGCGCTGCAGCCTTAGTCTGTCCCTGGCAGTGGCTCCTGCGTACCACACGGTTATGGAGGAGATGAGGATGGACTCGATGATGGCCGTGTAGAACTGCACTAACATCTTGGTGGGTAGCTTGAGCTTCCTCAGCTGCCGCAGAAAGAACATCTTCTGCTGGGCCTTTTTTGATGAGGGAGCTGATGGTTGGCTCCCATTTGAGGTCCCGGGTGATGGTGGTGCCCAAGAAGTGGAAGGAATCTGCAATGGTGATGGGAGAGCCTGTGATGGTGAGGGGGGGCAGGGGGGTTGTGACTTTCCTGAAGTCCACAATCATCTCCGCTGTCTTCAGAGCGTTCAGCTGCAGGTTGTTGTGGCTGCACCAGGACACCAGCTGAGCCACCTCTTTCCTGTAGACGGACTCATCGCCGTTGGAGATGAGCCCGATGAGGGTGGTGTCGCACGTAAACTTGATCAGCTTAACAGATTGGTGGGAGGAGGTGCAGGAGTTGGTATAAAGGGAAAAGAGTAGGGGGGAAAGTACACAGCCCTGGGGTGATCCGATGCTGACGCTAACAGAGTCCGAGACAGACTTCCCCAGCCGCACATGCTGCCTCCTGTCCGTCAGGAAGTCGGTGATCCACCTGCAGAGGGAGTCAGGCACGGCGAGCAGGGACAGCTTGTCCTGGAGCAGAGCGGGGCGGATGGTGTTGAATGCAGAGCTGAAGTCCACAAACAGGATCCTGGCGTAGGTTCCCGGGGAGTCCAGGTGCTGCAGGATGGAGTGGAGGGCCAGGTTGACTGCGTCGTCCACAGACCTGTTGGCACGGTAGGCAAACTGCAGCGGGTCCAGGAGGGGAGTGGTGATGGACTTGAGGTGAGACAGGACCAGGCGCTCAAAGGACTTCATGACTACAGAGGTGAGCGCTACAGGTCTGTAGTCGTTAAGTCCAGTAATCCGTGGCTTCTTGAGGACAGGGATGATGGTGGAGGATTTGAGGCAGGACGGCACGTGGCATTGCTTAAGGGAGGTGTTAAAAATGTCTGTGAAGATAGGAGCCAGCTCTTTCGCACAGTGTCTCAGGGTGGAGGGAGACACACCGTCCGGCCCGGGGGCCTTGCGCGGGTTCAGTCTGGAGAACTGTCTGTGCACGTCCTGCTCACTGATGACAAGGGCAGGGGGGGAGGAGGAGGAGGGGGGGATCGCTTTTGATGAATTAGGGGCCGAGGAGGCAGTGGAGCTGGGTGGAGTGGGTGAGTTGGACACAGCTGACGAGGTGTCAAAACGGGCGTAATGTTGGGACAGTTTTTGACAAAGGGCTTTGTCATCCTGACCTTTAGAAGCCTGAGGCCGAAAGTTGGTGATTTGCCTCAGTCCTCTCCACACAGAAGCCGAGTCATTAGCAGTGAACTGCTGCTGGAGTCTCTCAGAATACACAGATTTAGCTTTCTTCAGCTCTCTGTTAAACTGATATTTAACCTCCCTGTAGCAGTCCCTGTCTCCACTTCTCAACGCTGCTTCCTTCTCCTTCCTGATCTGTCTGAGCTTGGCAGTGAACCAGGGCTTATCATTAGAGTACCTCACCCTGGTGCGCGATGGGAGAATGCTCTCCTCACAGAAGTTGATATATGAGTTCACAGTGTCTGTGTACTCATTAAGATTACGTGTGGCTCCTTTAAACATGTCCCAGTCAGTTATTTCCATGCATGTGTTCAGTTTCTCTCCAGCATCACTGGTCAATTTCTTCGTGGTGGTCACAACAGGTTTAGTGAGTTTCAGTCTCTGTATGTGGGGATGAGGTGGACCATCACCTGATCAGATAGTCCGAGCGCAGTGCGGGGAACAGCGCGATATGCGTCCTTCACTGTGGTGTAACAGTGATCCAGCGTGTTTTTTCCTCTGGTTGGACATTTAATAAACTGCTTGTATCGGGGGAGCTCGTGACTCAGATTGCTCTGGTTAAAGTCGCCTACCACAATAACCAGAGAGTCTGGAAAAGTCCGCTCCGCATGTAGGATGTGATCTAACTAACTAACTAACTAACCTGCACTTATATAGCGCTTTTCTAGTCACAAAGACCACTCAAAGCGCTTTCATTAATACTAACCCTCTGCGAGCGCGCGCTGGGCCTCGCGCGCGTCCGCGTCGGGAGGGGCATACACAGCGATCAAAACGAATGATGCGAACTCCCGCAGGGAATAAAATGGCTTGCAGTTAATAGAGAGAAATTCTAGATCGGTAGAACAGTGTTGTGAAATCACCGTTACATCAGAGCACCAGCTGCTGTTAATGTAGAAACAGACTCCACCACCAATAGACTTACCGGAGAGCTCTGTGACGCGCTGTCCGGTATGTTCCCTTTAAGCCAGGTCTCAGAGAAACAGATGACAGACGAGGAAGCGAGGTCCTTAAATCGCATCAGCAGTCTTAATTCTTCTACCTTGTTCAAGAGAGAATTGGCATTGGATAGAAATATGCCAGGCAAGGCTGTTCGCGTGCCTTTCCTTCACAGCCGAGCGAGAATCCCCCCTCGCTTTCCTCTTTTTCGCCGTCTTACTTTTTGAGCCAAACAATGAATCAGATCGGCGGCAGGAGCTAAAAAAACTGGGAGAAAGTCCGTAGGACTGAGAGTCCTGATATTTAATAGCTCTTCACGGGTGTAAGAGCTGGCATACACACAATCGATGAACAGAAACAAACAAATTAAACAAATTAAAGGGCAGCGAAACACCATGGCAACCACTGTGGGCGGCATCTTGGCAAAGATGGAAATGATGGCTTGGAAAAGATGGATTCTCCTATGTTTGGTCCCTCTGAGCCATTGAAAGGGGCTGTAACATTAATGACTGATTGTTACCTAGGAAAAGGCTAAACTTTGATAAAAACTTGTTTTGTGTTTTACACACCCTAAACGGAGAATAAATATCATAATGTCCTCAAACTATAGTGTACAGTGATCCCTCACTACTTCACGCTTCACCTTTCGCGCCCTCAGTGCATCGCAGATTTTTCAAAAATATTCATCAAAAATTCAAAATTGAGAAAAAATGGGCGGGCGCTAGCAGAAGGCAGGGAGACTACATTAGAACATCAGGTATCAACACGGAGAGCCCGCACAACTCAAAATCCACCTCTCTGACCACCGCTCCACTCCTCTCCGCCCACCTCTTCACCGCTCGGGAATCTCGCAAGCTGATTGGCCGAGACGTTTTACCCAGCTTCTCTCCCTGCCCAGCGCCCATACCCAGCGAAGGAAGACTGCATTCATTGTTCTTTATCGCTCCTGTTGCTTAGTGGCACTTTTCGCTGTTCTCTTGTGCCTTTTTGTGCGAAATAGTCTTCCCGTCGAGCCACTACGCCGCCTCCTGCAGCTGCCCTCGACGATCCTGCGCCTCTAGCACCTGACGATGAGGCGTCACCTGAGGAGCAGTAAAGCTCTCATTAACCTGTGCAGTAAATCATCTTCACCCTGAGTTACGTATCTTGTTATAAAAATAAAAGAGTTCTAAAAACATATTTATGTACACTTTATTTACATCTACGTATGTATGTACACTTACACACACACACACACACACGTATCATATGAGAGAGAGTGAGAGAATGAATGTATGTATTATTTATGGGTGACGTCATTAGGGGTGATGCTACTTCGCGGTTTTTCACTTTTCGCGGTCGGTTCTGGAACCCATTAACCGCGATAAGTGAGGGATCACTGTACTTAAAGACTTGTTATTTCATGTTTGACTTTCCCTACTGTTTTAATTGATTTGATGTGTACTGTGATTTTTGATCCCTACTATACCAAAAGAACCTGAATAAAGTTTGCATTAAATTGTGCTTGGAGTTCAAATGTACCTCTGGGCAATTTTAAATTCTACTGTTACAACAACAAAGTCCCTGTCCACTTGTTTTTGGTCATTGTGGTCCAGAGTAAATAAGAAGAGGGCTGGGAAGAGGAAATTTTAATTAGTTAAGACTTAAGATACATGGATACATGATGTCTGCACTAATAAGAGGTGTTGAACATGTTCACAATTAAATTTTCTGATATTTTGAAAACATAAGAGTAAAAATATTTCAGAAAACATCTGAAGTGTGAAATAAGCTGTTTAGTAGCTATAAGCTGCTTTTATTTGACATTAACAACTTTTAGCTTGTTTTCTCCGGGCACTTCATTTGCATAACAAAGACATGAACTTTAAGAGGATGAGGTGTGGACAACAAGCTCTGACATCTATCAGATTGCTATACACAACCATTGTACTATCATAACTTGCTCCTTGGTAACACTTTATTTATTGTTAATACACATATTATATGCTATGTCTAGTCTGTTTATTCATGATTGTAGCTTTCTTCCCTTTCTTTGTCAGCTTTGCATGACACCTAATTTCCCCTTTTCTGGCCTTCCTAAATAGCGAAGCTTGTAAACTTAATAATGCGGGTGTGTATTGGACATATTATATAGTAGAAATTAACCCGATGCAACCTTCAGATGGCAATAGATAATAATGACAATAATTAAAAACAAACCTCATCATGGCAGTGAGTACACTGTAAGTGTTTTTTCATTCTTGAATGTAAATCACTTTATTGTGTCTGGTATGTGCTTATGTAGGTGGGTAGTCATAGTCTTTTGGAAAGATCTCACAAACACGGCCAATACAGAGCAGTGATCAAACTGTGCAACCTTTTGACATAATGGCTTTGTTCTTGGAAGATCTGCAAGTACTCAAAGTAGCTTTTTCACTCAGCTATTGAAACAACACTAAGATTTAAAAAATAGATGATGGCTTTGTTCAGAACTTTAGCTTAAAATAAGTGGAGTAAGTCTAAATTTTCTTCCAGAAATAACACATCACCGCTCCCCTTCTTGTGGTAAGATGCTGTACAGTGACATACATTTGCGGAACTAACACAAACATGCACTTTTGTACACACTATTGCATGTGCCAACAATGCTATCACACACATGGAATCAGCATGGAGTCTACCAATTGACTGATGGCTCAGATCTGTGGGGTTAAGCTTCAAATATTTATCATACACTCTTGTGGTCTCTCATCCTTTGCCACATGTCCATCGACCCAATGCCCCTGCTGAGATCAGAACGTGTGTGTATGCCTCTGTGTGTATGTGTGCGCGCGCACAGTGTATGTTTGTGAATAACTTAGTTTGAATGCTGAAAGAAATAAAATGTTAATGGGCCTCAAGCAAGAACTGTTAGTACTAACAGATTTGGTTGTAAACGTGACAAACAATTTAAAAATCACCGATCTGTTAGTATCTTGACATTTAGTACAGGTACTAACAAAACTTACGAGTTGTTCAGACCAGTTGTAATAGTTATGTGCAAATAGTTTGCTGTTATTCTAACATTAACTTGCACTAGATGGCTCTACTGTATTTTATTTGTCTGAATAAAATATGAGTGTAAACCCTATAAATTTAAAAATTAGTTGACAAGATTTATATTTTGATTCAGGTTATAATTAAAATTAATATTAAAACAATTAAAAGCATTATCATTCAATCAACATCAAAATCAGATCGGGGGAGCAAACAACTTCTTTATACTGCAGAACAGTGCTGCAGGGATATAGCTTCTGTAAGGTGATGCTGATGGCTGATTGGTAAGTGACTGCAGTGTTGGGCAAGTTACTAAAAAATAGTAACTAATTACAGTTACTAGTTACTTCTTACTTCTCAGTCATCAAGATGGCAGCGTGTCCACATGCGGCTAGACGCTTCGGACTACTGCGCTCGTTTTTGTGTCTTTTCTGCCTTTTTCTGTGCTCCTTCTGTGATGGACTAATTACCTACAGTTGCCAGGAACCTGTAAGCATCGGTCGCAAACTTACCTCCAACATCTCTTACTCATTCCTGTAATCACCACCACATCCCTGAGGAAATCGTCAAACCCCTGGGCGCTCCGTGGTTCATTATGCCCCACAGTCAGCATAGACAACAGTAAAGAAAGCAGAAACAAGGCTGCAGGGCTGGCCTCTGTTGCCAGCTGCGCAAACTACACACCAAACCACCGTCACCTTCAATTTTTCTCACCAACGCCAGATCCCTCTCCAACAAAATGGATGAGCTGCGATTGGAGATTGCCTATAATCACTACGTCCGAGACTGTTGCATTCTGATTGTGACCGAGTCATGATCACTCCCACATATTCCTGATGCCGCTGTGGAATTACTTGGCTGAACTACACACTGTTTTGACCGCAATGCTGATTCTGGTAAAGGAAGGGGTGGAGGGCTCTGTGTTTATGTACTTCAGACTTGCTGAAATAACAGCAGAATAATTCATAGCCACTGTTCACTGGACTTAGAGGCCATGGCCTTCCTGTATAGGCCTTTTTACCTTCCCCGCAAGCTAAATGCAGTAATTGTAACAGCCATTTACGTGACCCAGACGCTAATGTTAGCTTAGCACTCAATCACCTCCAGCACATTGTCAGCAGGCAGCAAAGAGATGATCCCAACGCAGTCCACATTATTGTAGGGGATTTTAACAAAACTTGCTTAAAGATTGTACTCCCCAAATTCAACCAACATGTTAAGCGTCCCGCAAGAGGAGAAAGAACACTGGATCATGTTTACAGCAATATTAAGCACACCCACAGAGCCACCCCCCTCCCCCACCTTGGACAATCAGACCATCTCTCTCTGCTTCTAATACCTGCTTACACGCCCCTCAGGAAGCGATCACCCCCAACCAAACAAACAATTAAAACTTGGCCTGAAAATGCTCTCCTCCAGCCACACCTACCAATTACTGCATAATTAAATTAACTAGTTACTTGGAAAAGTAACTATCATGTTGCTTTTAAATGCACACTATTTATTTATTTAGCGAATGCAAAGTCCTTAAGCCAAGCAGTTGCCTCCTGGTTTGCTGTATGGAGGGTGTGTAATCCTCCTTCCAGTCTTTGGAGCGGGCAAGCCTCTATGATGTGTTCCATTGTTTGCTCCTCTCACATGCGCACAGTGGCCTAGGGCTACTGCCCCATCTGTGAAGGCTGGCCAAGCAGGGGCCATGTCCAGTCCTGAAGCGACTGAGTGTAGACCACTGTCTCCTTGGGAGGTTGGTGCCCAGGGCCTGTTGGTTGGGGTTTGTCACCAGGTGTTTGTTTGGGACCTCCTTGGTCTCCCATTCCACTTGCCAAGCTGTCTGGATGGTAAAGTCAGCTGGGGGGGGGGGTTTCCAAATCGGCTGTCTGGATGAAAGTCGGGCAGTGGGTGGGGTGTAGATATCTGCATGGATTGGTAAGTGAGGAGAATCTTTAACTAAGTTAAAGAATGCACACTTAAATCATCTTGCACACATAGCAAGATAATTTAATTAATGGATTACATTACGGGCTTATTAATGTCACGCTGAAAACAGACTGTTTAAAACAGAGCTTTTAGAACATGTTCAGTCTGCTTTATCCTGCCTTTAGAGCTCTTACTGCGGGAAAAATCTGAAGAAAATCAACATGATATTGCCAGTAATTTCCTTATTTTGGAGTGAGAGTTGACAACACTGCATAAAGCTGTCCATGTTTATCTTACCTTTATGATTATGGATTTAATTTGATGTGCAGTGATCCAAAGAAAATGTCCATTATCCACACTACAAATGTCTGCTGTGACAGAGACATGATCCAGTCCCTCAAATTCCTTTTGGAGATCAAAATCAATTTTTGAATAATCTTTATACAGGTAGTAAGTAAATGTGTTTTCACTTCACTGAATCACAGTCTCAGCTGTCTGATGAAAAGTGACTGTTATCACATCTTCAGTCTGTAATGACGTATCTGGCAATCAGTCCGTTTAATTCTTGTTGGTCACAAACTGTCCAGATGCATACCTGTGCTTGAAATCCAGCTATGGCTGTTCAGACAACAGTATTTCCATTTTACATCCAGCCGTGTAGTGGCGGTTCAGATAGCATAGATCCACTAGCACGGTGTTGTCAGCATAGCTAGCTGTTACTTAGCATTAGCTTTGTCAAAGCTTTGTTGCTGTTTTCAAGCGCTTCTCAAGCTTGCAGTAGGTCTCAACTGGCACTTTAGCTTGCAATCCACCAATATACTTTTGTCCTTAACTGCGACAAAGGAAAAATAATCTGTCTATTTTCACAAAAACAAAGTAGCTTCACCTCTTCCTCTGCTCAGTAATGAAGATTCAGCTTTCTGCAAACAGGTCATGTCGACTGACAGCTACGTCTCAGCTACGGTAGGGTCAGTTTGTGTATTAATTTATTTAGGCTAAAAATATCTATCCATATTAATAAAACGAGTAACGAGTAATACATCTGGTCAAATTTCAGTAACTTATGCATTACTGAATTTTTAAAAAGTAATTTCATTGCACAATACATTACTGCAAAAGTAGTGGCGTTACAGTAACGCGTTACTCCCAACACTGCTTATCCATTATCACAATACAAACCACTTAAGATCAGGTGGATATTATTCTGATTTTTACTGCTTTCACAATTGGTGTGGGCTTCACCTCTGGGATAGGGTGCAGAGCAGGGTCCCTTTTGGTAAGTGATTTTGGGGAAAGAGTAGGCTAAGGCTGTATTTTCATATAAACTAACATTATACTGTGAAAATTTAATAAAAGTCCATTTTTATGCACCCATTTCAAGCCCAAATTGTTGAAATGTGTCATACTGCTCAGTAAAATGGGTCACAGTTTCAGCGCAGGGTGGATGGATACCACACCTATTAGCTGAGCAGCGCACATGGTCAAGTGTGCCATTTGTGCCATCCTCACCTAGTGCAACATGGACATGAATGGGGTTGAGAGCGGATCACAGGGCCTATGTGAAAGCAGATTTTAGTTAGATTTTATGCCATAGATGTTCAAAATAATGCAGTTCCAAAACAGTAAAAATGATCTTCTACAACAAAGCATCACTTTTAGGCCTACTGGCCATTTCTTCTCATGCTGTGCCTTCATGTAAGTTGCTTTCAAGACGAACATCTTCAGGAACACCACACACTGAAATATCTCCTATAATCTGATGGATTCTTTCATTATTGCTGGTCCTTTGATTCTGCTGCTGACATTACTTAAATGATGTTTTATTTTCCTTCCCTTTTTTTCTTAGATTTTTAAGCCATTTTTTATGAAAGAAACTTTTGGTCCAGTGCTACAGGAACTGTGGCCTGGTGCTTTTAGGGTTTCAGTTACACAAATCTTCAATAATGTACTCACTCACACACAGGTGGAATTCACCAACTTTTTTTTTTTTTTTTTTTACAAGGGCTCTTAACACACTTTTGTAGACATACTACAAGCGTTTGTTCAACTGGGAGTGACTTACAGACAAAGTATGCAGGATTTTGCTCATACTAATAGTTACATACTCTTGCATGACGCACAATGTGTCTTTCATAATTCCTAATATTGGAATTTTTAAGACTGGAATGTAACAGAAAACTAGAGAGGATCACAGTACAGTCTAAGCTCAGTTTGACTTGTAATCTTACACAAAATTCTTAAAAATGTATTGCCTCTACCCCCAGTCTGTATACCATATTGGTAGGGGCAATCCACATACAGTATACAGGAGAACAAATCTCTTACTGTTGAACCCTGTATATTAGTATGGAAAACTTCTTTCTAGGGCAAGGCTGACTGTGAATTACTTAACATGTTGGACTCAATTTTTAGTAGATACAGTAAAACTACAACAGTTATTATTAGCTTGAATAGACTCAGTCTTGCAGTAAACCTTATATGGTTGCTGTCTTGTTCCACTAAAACTGCAGTCTGTATTCAATTGTTTTGGCAAAAGCAGTCTCTGAATATTGTATTCAGTTGTTGATATATAAGTCAAATTTGTTGAAAAATCTTACAGAGCTGTTCTACTGTGGCTAATGACATAGCAATATTATTAAAAAGGCTTTATAGAACATATTTAGGTGGAATGAAATTATGAATTTTGAATAAAGACAACTTGTCTTCATACAGTCTGGGGGGGGGGGGGGGGGGTGAGCGGTTCATTACTATATGGATCGTCTTTTACAGACAATAGTTTAACAAAATTTCAGGCTTTTCTCCTCTCTCCACATCCTAAGGCAGCATTGCCATTAAAGATATACAAAATTTTTAGTTACTGATGATGGCCCTAAATGTATGCATGAGCAGAGAAACACATCCACAAGCCAGTAGTAGTAGTAGTAGTATTTTGCTAATGTGTCCACAATTACAAGCAGGAATCAACCGGTTTAATGCTAAATATCACGTACAGTTTTTGCTGCCATCTGGAAAATGTGCTTTTAAGGAAAACCCAATTAAAAATATATACAGTGGTGTGAAAAAGTGTTTGCTCCTTCCTGATCTCTCATTTTTTTTGTATTTTTGTCACACTTAAATGTTTCGGATCATCAAACAAATTTAAATATTAGACAAAGATAACGCAAGTAAACAAAATGCAGTTTTTAAATGAAGGTGTTTATTATTAAGGGGAAAAAAATCCAAAGCTACATGGCCCTGTGTGAAAAAGTGATTGCCCCCTAAACCTAATAACTTGCTGGACCACCCTTAGCAGCAACAACTGCAATCAAGCATTTGCGATAACTGGCAATGAGTTTTTTACAACGTTGTGGAGGAATTTTGGCCTACTCATCTTTGCAGAATTGTTGTAATTAAGCCACATCGGAGGATTTTCGAGCATAAACCGCCTTTTTAAGGTCCTGCCTGTAAGATCGTAATATATATATAATATTAGTATGGCGGTGCCCTCGGCTAGGGAGGGGTGATGCCCTGTCTTTGGGGGGTGGCGTCACCTGTGGTATATAAGCCTGTAGTGGGAGACATACTGTCTCTTCGCTGGTACTCATGTACTCATAGTAGGGACTCCCCATGTGTTCTTGTTAATAAACTTTATAAACGTCACCTCGCCTCCTCATTATTCGGACACAACATTTGATTGGGCGCATGCGCACACAGCGACTGGCAGCTGGTGAAAAAAGTCCGTCGTCTGTGTGTCTGTTTTTATGCACTTTAATGTGTTTTTAATGAAATTCTGTGTCGTTTTTGTCCTGGAATGTTTGTGGACTGTATGGTGAAGAGCTCCCTGGTTCCATCAATATGGATATCCTCCCCATTTTTGCACTGCTGCTTCTTTCACAACGGCTCTTTGTCTCTGAGGTAAGCGCGATCGTGATCATGCCGGGGAGAATACAATATTCCAGGGACATGTTGCTGCATTTAAACACAGATGATGCAGCGTCTGTGACTGAGTCTATGCCGCAACTGCTGGATTTTATTTTGAGAGACGTTCATGGACACAGCGATGAAAAGAGAGAAAAAAGGAGGAAACGCGGAAAGCGTGGAGGCGTGAAATTAAGCCTGAGGAGACGTCAGTTTAAAAGCATTCCTCTCCCTTCCATGATCTTGGGGAACGTACAATTTCTGAGGAACAAGGTGGATGAAATTCAAGGGAATGTACGCTACCAGAAGGACTTCAAGAACTGCTGTGTCATGGCTTACACCGAGACTTGGCTTACTGCGCATGACCGGGACGCGGATCTGTAGATTGACGGCTTTGGAGCCCCACTCCGCTCGGATCGGCAGGAAGAGGTAACTGGGAAACGTCAGGGGGGCGGCGTATGTTTATATATGTTTATATATTAATAAGCAGTACTGCACATCTGTCACGGTCAGAGAGCGCATCTGTATAGCCGATGTGGAGCTTCTGTCCGTATTGCTACGCCCCTTCTATCTGCCCCGCGAGTTCCCCCAACTTTTCATAACGACTGTGTACATTCACCGGAGGGCAAACGCTGACTCCGCCTCCAGCACCGTCTTTGATGTGGTACAGCGGCTGCAGTCAATTTCTCCAGAGGCACCAAACTTTATTCTTGGGGATTTTAACCATGTTTCTTTAAAGAAGACACTTAAAAACTTTTATCAGTATGTCTCCTGCCCAACCAGGTGAAAAAAGACATTGGACCTGTGCTATGGATCCATAGAGAGGGCGTATAAATCACTTCCCCTTCCTCCTTTAGGATCCTCAGATCACAACTGTGTACATTTGCTGCCCACAAATAAAACTGCTCTCAGAAGAGGCAAGGTGGAGACCAGAGACATAGATGTGTGGACAGAGGATTCAGTGCACTGCTTCCAGGAATGCTTTAACTGTACAGACTGGGAGGTTTTCACACTGTCCTGCGAGGATGAGTTGGACTCTTTGGTAGACGTCACATGCTCATACATGGCTTTCTGTAAAAATATGATTGTTCCACGTAAACGTGTCAAAATATATCCCAACAACAAGCCATGGGTTACAAAATCAGTTAAATCCTGTTTACAGAGGAAAGCACTTGCCTTTAAACAGGGGTCTGTTTCTGAGCTACAGGTTGCCACAAAAGAGCTGAAGTCCGAAATTTTAAGAGCAAAACAGAATTATAAATCAGAATTGGAAAGTAAGATGGCTACAAAGAAACTTGGTTCAGCCTGGGAAAGTATGAAAACTATTGCAGGCCTTCAGAGCACAGAGCACAGTAATTGTGTGTTTTTAGATGGTTTTAATTCAGACACAGAGCTGGCTAATGCTCTCAATTGTTTTTATGGTCATTTTGACTCCTTTGATTTTAGCACTGAAACCCAAGATTTGAAACAGAAACTCAAAGACAATCAGCATTTTAATATTGAGGTGCAGGATATTAAAAGGGAGTTCTGCACTGTAAAAGTGAACAAAAGTCAGGGTCCTGATAATATATGTGGGCGCTTGGTAAAGTCCTGTGCACATGAACTGAGTCCTGCATTTCATTACATTTTCAATAAGTCCCTACAGACACAACATGTGCCTAAGATCTGGAAAGTAGCCGTGATTGTTCCCGTTCCAAAATCCAGCTGTCCTAAAATGGTAAACGACTTTAGACCAGTTGCTTTGACTTCAATTTTAATGAAAATTTTTGAAAAACTGGTCAGATGTGAGGTCCTAAAGCAGACTGAACATGCATTGGATCCTCTGCAGTTTGCCTATAGGCCTCACAGAGGAGTGGTGGACGCCACTGTCACTCTGCTTAACATGCTTTTTAAACATCTGGATTTTAATGGGACACATGCCAGACTTTTATTTGTGGACTTTTCCTCTGCCTTTAATACAATCCATCCTCATATTTTAGTTGAAAGGCTCCTGCAACAATTTGATTTGAGCAATAATCTGGTGGGTTGGATTCTGGATTTCTTAACCAACAGGACACAGAGAGTAAGGGTCAATGGTACATTGTCTGACCTAAAGTATTCTTCTACTGGCTCTCCTCAGGGGTGTGTGTTGTCACCATTACTCTTCATCCTGTACACAAACATGTGTTGGAGCAGACATGACAACGGACACATTATAAAGTATGCTGATGATTCAGTTATTGCCAGTCTCCTCCAGGATGGTGAGAGTGGCCACGGCCCAGTAGTTGATGATTTTGTTCACTGGTGTGAGGATTCCTACCTGCAGCTGAATACGACAAAAACTAAAGATATGATTATTGACTTTTAGGAGGAAAACTCCCAGGCACAAAGTCACCGTACTAAAAGGTCAGACCACTGAATGTGTACAATCCTACAAATATCTTGGGACGATTATTGATAGTAATTTAAAGTTTGAAGAGAACTGTGAAAGGGTGTGTAAAAAGGGTCAGCAACATTTGCATTGCTTGAGGAAACTTGCACGCTTCCAAATTGACAGAACCATAATGACAATGTTTTATCGGGCTTTTAATGAATCTGTTTTATCCTTTTCTTTAGTGTCATGGTTTGGTCAGATAAAACTGAAACAGAGGAAATCCTTGGATCAGGTAGTTAGATGGTCCAGTCGTTTGCTTGGTGAGTCACAGCTGAGCCTGACATCCCTGTACACCAGACAAGTACAGAGGATTGCTACCTCCATTTTAAATGATGACTCCCACCCTTTGCACTACAACTTTCAGCTTCTTCCCTCAGGACGGAGGTTTGCTGTCCCAAAGAGCAAAACCCAGCGCTACAAAAACAGCTTTGTTCCTGCTGCTGTCAAATAGTTGAACAAGTTGTAACAATATATTGCACATAATTTAGGTACCTATTTATTAACCCCATCTTATATTTACTTATTTTTGTAGAATTTTATTTGGGTTCTAAATCTTTTATTGGGTTTTAGACCTTTGAGTTTTTAACCTCTTTGACTAGTCTTTATGTTGCCGGGAAATAATACACACTGAACAACAAATGTATTTTATGGGTTTTATCTGATATATAGAAAATAAAGAGCAGCACGCTTCAGAATGAAAAGATTTACAATAATTTTTAAATGTAAATAAAATAAAATGAAATGTACAAATTGTCTCTTTGTATATAACTCTCATGTTTGTGTTACAGTTTGTACTGCCTCAAACACACAGGAGGCGGATCTTAAACAAAATGGTGGATTACTAACAAAGAAAAATACAATCTGATAAAATGCTCAGTAAACTAATGACCCCAAATAAGTCCGTACAAACGGTAGTGGTCATACTGGAAATGAGAAAGGCACATAATAGCTTTAGTACACCACAAACCTTAAGTTCACACTCCAAATATGCTCAAAACTTAGCAAGAAAAGCTGTTCACTTACAACATACACACGACGCCACACCAGCGCGTGATCACTGACTGATCTTCACAGGACACCCGAGTCTCCCTGGTTTGATTGACAGTATAAAATGTTTCAGTACTCGTCACCGTGTAAAACAAAAAAAACACATCATAACATTGTGACCAGAGTAGCAAACAACACACTTTTACATTTACACTCATGCTTACATCGTACATAGCCTGATATTTTAAACTATATCCTCTTGGATAGGCACTATGTTCAGCCACGGTATACCATGCTAGTCAGGCAGCAAATCTGTAGGTCCATCTACGTCTTATCTGTTACTAGGCCGACTTTATTACATCCTCCTCGGCATAATTCACCGTGTTCGTTAAGAGTAACAATATATTTTAACTGCATTGGTGAACTTACAACGTTTCTTTATGAAGATTATTCCTCGTCTTGCTTGCTTTTCAAATCCGGTCTCCTGAACCGTTTTTCCCAACCAAAAAAACCCAGATATTCAAAATCCTCTACCTGGCATATCCCGCCCACACCCTGAAGTCACTTCCTGTTGAGTCAAGTTCAAATCAAAATATTTAAACGCAAATCAAATCAACAAAGATCCATAAATATGACCCGGTTACATTCTCCCCTGCTTACAAGTCAACAGCCTCGGTGACTACAAATGAGTTTTTGATTTCCCTCACAGCTTCTCTAAACAAGACCGTGCCTAAGTTTGCAAAAATCTGAGCGATTATAGCTGAAGAACTGGGATCCAAAACTGACTTTGGCTCATGGTACGGGTTTGAGTGCTGGCCCGCTGTTGACCTTTGACTCCTGCGGGGAAAGGGAACAGGTTCAGGCATGGCTTCATCTTCTGTATCAGACCGTGTTTCTTGTGAGTCTACCTCAGATTCTGGTTCAGGAAATTCATCATCCTGCTCTGACTCACCATTGATGCTACCTTCCGCACTATTCTCACTGCTAGGGATCCTGACCTGACCATCAGTGTGAGCTGGGTTACGGATGGGACTAAGAGCCCTCACTTCTTCCAAAACTAAACCATTGGTAGGGTCCTCTGAATTTAGACTGTCCTCCGGCGGGGACTCTGGGGACTTTCTAAGACACTGGCTACTCGGTCGTGACCTGAAGACGGGTGGGGACACACATGGTCTGATGTCAACTCTGTTAACTCTTTTTGTCGGTCTTCCTTCTACAGGTTCTACCGTGTATGTAGTTCCTTGAATCTGCACCACACGGTGGGGAATGGGTTTCCAAGCATCTTGAATTTTGTTTCTGCCTGGGGGCCGGTTTCTGACATACACAATCTGACCTAGCTCAATAGGGGGACAGTACACCTTCTCGTTATGCATTGAAATGCGTTCAGCAGCTTTCTGTTCACAGTACTCTTTGGCCCTGGCATGAGCATCATTCAGACGCCTTTGGTGGATCGCCAGCCAGTCGTGACTGGGCTCTGCAGTGGACTCCTGTCCTAAAAGGGCATCAACAGGAAGGTGTGGGTCCACACCAAACAGAAGGTAGTAAGGGGAGTAGCCTGTTGTTGAATGCGGGGTAACATTGTACGCATAGACTAACTCTGGCAAAGACTCTGGCCATCTGCGTTTTTTCTCAGGCGGGAGGGTGCGCAAGAGTTCATGCAACATCCTATTAAAACGTTCACATTGGGCATTCCCAGTAGGATGATGGGGGGTTGTACGCCTTTTTTTTACACCATACAACTTGCAGAGTTCTGAGATCACCTCGCTTTCAAAATTCCGGCCCTGGTCCGAATGCAAACGCTCAGGGACACCATACTTGAGAAACCACTCTCGCAGCAGAACCTTGGCTGTTGTGTCAGCTTTTTGATCACGTGTTGGGAAAGCCTACGTAAACTTTGTAAACACATCGGTGATCACTAGAACATTTTCTCTACCATTGCTAGAGGGTTCTAGAAGAGTAAAATCAACTGCGAGGGCCTACTAGCTAGGGCCTACTAGCTAGAAATGATTTCATGGGGGGGTGAATCTTGGGATTTGGCATTTTTGTTAACACACAGCGTTCACATTTCTTTATCCACTGTTTGACATCCTCATGAATCCCTACCCAAAAACATCTTTGTCGTAGCAATTCCAGAGTACGCTCAATGCCTTGGTGCCCCATCGAGTCATGCACACTCTCTAACACCTGAGACTTTAAACAGCCTGGCACTAGTAGTTGAAAACGTTCCCCATACCTCACATCCTCAATCACCCGATAAAGCAGTCCCTCCTTCTCCCTAATATGCGGCCAATGTTTCAATAAAGAGAGCACTGGTTTTTCAAGGTCTTTCCTCTCCTGAAAGTTAGGTTTACTTTTGCCGTCCCAAAACCTTCTAAAAACTCCCAGTACTGGATCCTGCCCCTGAAATTCCCTTAATTCCTCTTTTGAGTAGCCAGGTAAGGTAGGAGTATTACCCTGGGCTCCAGAACTGGAACCATCTCCCTTTTCGTTCGCCCGCATTTGCCTAATCCTGCAACTCTCAAGACCAGCACTGGTTAGCTCAGTGCCAAGTGTTGTCCCTTTCTGTATCACATTGCAGATAGCCACACACCCATCATAATCCATGTCATCCGACATTGGTTCCTGCTCCCCTGCAAACGGGTGCCTAGATAATGCATCAGCAGCCCGGTTAGACCGGCCAGGCCGATACTGAACATCAAAATCAAACACTGCTAACTGAGCCACCCATCGCTGTTCTAGTGCTCCTAATCTAGCAGTGTTGAGATGACACAACGGATTGTTATCAGTAAGGACCGTGAATTTAGAACCTAGTAGGTAGCCTCTGAATTTTTCTGATATTGCCCATTTCAGAGCTAGAAGTTCTAATTTCATACTGCTATAATTTCTGTCATTCCTCTCTGCATTTCTGAGCCTACGGCTTGCATATGAAATTACTCTTTTCTTTCCCCCTTGTTCTTGGTACAATATTGCTCCCAACCCTTGATTACTGGCATCTGTCTCAACAATAAAGGGACGAGTAAAATCCGCATACCCTAGTACTGGGGTGCTAGTGAGTTTCTGTTTCAGAATATCAAACGAGCTTTGGCATTGCGGCGTCCATAGACTGCACATCCATTGATTCACCTTGGAAGGAGGCCCTGAATTCAAACAGAGATTCACCAGGTCGTGAAGCGGGCTAGCTATCTGGGAAAAGTGCTCAACAAATCGCCTATAATAACCGCAAAAGCCTAGGAACGAGCGCAACTTTTTCAGTGTGGTAGGCACTGGCCATTGCTTCACTGCCTCTATTTTACCTGGGTCTGTTTCAATTCCATCTGCTGAAACCTGGTGACCTAAAAACTTAACCTTCTGCTGCAGAAAGTGACATTTCTCTAGTTTGACTTTAAGACCGGTATCTTGTAGTCGTTTCAAGACTATGTCAACTCTTTCTAGGTGCTCCGTGAATGTCTTGGAAAACAGCAAAATGTCATCCAAAAACACCAGCATTATTTGGAAAATCAAATCATTCATCGCAGTTTGCATCAATCTTTGAAACGTTGCTGGACCATTACAGACACCCATGGGCATGCGCAAGTACTCAAAGAGACCAAAAGGGGTTGTGAAGGCTGTTTTATGTTGGTCTTGCTCTTTTACTGCCACCTGGTGGTACCCACTTGCTAAGTCAATTGTTGAGAAAAACTTTGCTCCCTGCAAAGCATCGAAACTCTCATCAATTCGCGGCAGTGGAAAAGCATCTTTTCGTGTCTTCTGGTTAAGCTTACGGAAATCCACACATAGCCGTATACTACCATCAGTTTTTCTCACTACCACCACAGGAGATGCGTAAGAGCTACAACTCTCCTTGATTATCCCCTTTTTCAACAGCTTGGATATGTGCTCTTTAACCTCTGTGTATTGGTTGGGTGGAATTCGCCGATAGGGTAGGCTCACAGGTACATCATCCACTAGGTTTATGTCATGTTTGACTCTGTCTGTGTACCCCAAGTCATCATCATCGACAGCAAAAACATTAACATACTTGGCCAGCACAGTTTTCAATTGATCCTGTTGCTCTTTACTCCCTCCAATGTCTAATTTGTCCAAGACAGACGAGGTGCTGGCATCAAGGGCACTAGGCTGATCAACTGAGACATGTTCGATACTTGCTGAAATACGGTTAAACTTTACTTTAACTGGGGGTTCGTCACTTAAGCACTCCACAGGGGAAAATACCCCAAGCCGGGTCCTCGCGTTTAGCCACACATCCTCCGATGAAAGATTCACTACTTGCACTGGGACAGTATTACTGCTAGCTTCAACCAATGTGGGTAGGACAACCAGACCACTTGGAAAAGTCATGTTCCCCAGCTCTAGTAATCTCAAGCCGTTACCCTCTTGTACCTTGGGAAACCCTTTTGCCATGACTGTAACTACTGATGCTGAGGGGATGTGGGCTCCATCCCTACCTACCAGCCTAGCCACACTCCGCCTAGTGACTGTACATTTCTGAACCTGCTGAAAGGCACTTCTCCAGTCTGAATCAAGTTTCCCCCCAAGGACAGTATCAAACTCAGCATGCACCAGTTGACGGCAGCGACTAATGATATTCATGCCGACAATCCCTGCAGTTTCTGAATTCGGTGGGTCTTTCACAATGAGGAAACCGCAATCAGGTATTTTCAGTCCCATGGTCTCAATCTCTAACTCAAGATATCCTAAATATGGGATTTCTAATCCATTAGCAGCAGTCAACCTTAACCACCCCGCTGTAGTCACCATGTCATCATCCTCCCCACACAAATGCTGACGGAAAAACTGTTCAGTTATGGTGCTGACCTGGCTGCCCGTATCTAGTAAGCAACGGGTTACCACACCACGTATGTTAATCTCTACCGTGGGACATGTTCCTACTGCACGGGCCAGTAACTGATGCTGAGTAATCTGTGCTTTAACTGAGTCTGAAGTGTTCCCCCTAATCGCTTGACTCACGGCGACCGGGGCCTCTAGTTTCCCTGATTCTGACCGCTTTGCTGTGCCTTTTGCTTCTGGGTGCAATTCTTGGCTATATGCCCCTCCCCTTGACATTTAAGACAGATGGGTTTTCCATCATCTGTAATTTTCAACTGAGCTCTACGGCGGGTATTGGTCTGTTCACTTGAATTTGTTCTCTGCATAGTTAGGGTCTTAACCGCAGCAGCCAGCTCACTGATCTGCTTCCCTTGCTCTGCTACTACTTTGAAAAGATCACCCACAGTTCCCACTTGCTGTTCCTGAGCCGTTATGGCACTGCACTGGGTCTCTCTATCTCCACTGTCTCCTTTACTTCGGCTTTTAGAAGATCTGGAATGGCTAGCATCCTCCACTGACCACAAATAGGCTTCTTCTCGGACCTGTATCATAGTGGAGTCTGGTTTCTGTCTTGCAAACTTCCTCAGTTCTCGCTTAAGGAGTGGATCACTAAGGCCTTCAATGAACTGATCCCTAAGAACTTTCTGCTCATTAGCTAAGGCATTTGCGTCGTGCTTTGAGATCGTTCTCAAAATCTGACACAAGGCATGTGAGTAGCCAAGGATATCTTCACCATTTTTTTGTTTTCGACTGTATAGGTCATGTAAGAGCTGAGCGGTGCATCTTTTATCTCTAAAGGCTTCTCTGAGGTACTTGAACAGGTCAGCAACGGGTAGTGATTTCCCCCCACTACGAAATCGCATCTCCTCTAGAGCTGCACCCTTTAGAAGTGACATTATGAAGTCATACCGGTCACTGTTTGATTGGTATCTAGAATGCACTACACGCTCAACCTCCTCAATAAAATCCTCAACAGAACGACCATCCTTATCATAATCACCACTGAAAGGGGGGATTTGCCGTTCTCTAGGTACATAAACATAGGATCTCTGTGGTTCCTCACTCAAAGCCGCGATGGCTGTCAAGGCTTCAGTTTGTTTACGTTTCAGTTCAGAAACCTGTTCTAAAAGGTCTCTGTTTTCAGGTGATACCTCAGCATTTCTGCTCGCAGAGGAGTCCTCAACGCCTCTGTTTTCAACGCCCCCCACTGCGCCCTCTTCCATGTTCAAAAGTCTCTCTTACAAGTAGTCGAGGATATTGTGTTGAACTGTCCAGTCTGATGGAACCCCGGGAATTGCAGTCTCTTGGCCCCGAGTCCTCTCCGCTGATCCAAGGTCCACGATCACTCCAGCCGGTCTCTCCGTCTGCACCCCGTCAGGCTCCAACCGTCCAGCCGCTCTCGTCTGCTTCGTATCACCACTACCGTTTACTGTACACCAACCCACTCTAAACTATCAGATAATTGACCCCACTCCTGGTACCAAAATTTGTTGCCGGGAAATAATACACACTGAACAACAAATGTATTTTATGGGTTTTATCTGATATATAGAAAATAAAGAGCAGCACGCTTCAGAATGAAAAGATTTACAATAATTTTTAAATGTAAATAAAATAAAATGAAATGTACAAATTGTCTCTTTGTATATAACTCTCACGTTTGTGTTACAGTTTGTACTGCCTCAAACACCTGTGGTATATAAGCCTGTAGTGGGAGACATACTGTCTCTTCGCTGGTACTCATGTACTCATAGTAGGGACTCCCCATGTGTTCTTGTTAATAAACTTTATAAACGTCACCTCGCCTCCTCATTATTCGGACACAACATTTGATTGGGCGCATGCGCACACAGCGACTGGCAGCTGGTGAAAAAAGTCCGTCGTCTGTGTGTCTGTTTTTATGCACTTTAATGTGTTTTTAATGAAATTCTGTGTCGTTTTTGTCCTGGAATGTTTGTGGACTGTATGGTGAAGAGCTCCCTGGTTCCATCAATATGGATATCCTCCCCATTTTTGCACTGCTGCTTCTTTCACAACGGCTCTTTGTCTCTGAGGTAAGCGCGATCGTGATCATGCCGGGGAGAATACAATATTCCAGGGACATGTTGCTGCATTTAAACACAGATGATGCAGCGTCTGTGACTGAGTCTATGCCGCAACTGCTGGATTTTATTTTGAGAGACGTTCATGGACACAGCGATGAAAAGAGAGAAAAAAGGAGGAAACGCGGAAAGCGTGGAGGCGTGAAATTAAGCCTGAGGAGACGTCAGTTTAAAAGCATTCCTCTCCCTTCCATGATCTTGGGGAACGTACAATTTCTGAGGAACAAGGTGGATGAAATTCAAGGGAATGTACGCTACCAGAAGGACTTCAAGAACTGCTGTGTCATGGCTTACACCGAGACTTGGCTTACTGCGCATGACCGGGACGCGGATCTGTAGATTGACGGCTTTGGAGCCCCACTCCGCTCGGATCGGCAGGAAGAGGTAACTGGGAAACGTCAGGGGGGCGGCGTATGTTTATATATGTTTATATATTAATAAGCAGTACTGCACATCTGTCACGGTCAGAGAGCGCATCTGTATAGCCGATGTGGAGCTTCTGTCCGTATTGCTACGCCCCTTCTATCTGCCCCGCGAGTTCCCCCAACTTTTCATAACGACTGTGTACATTTACCGGAGGGCAAACGCTGACTCCGCCTCCAGCACCGTCTTTGATGTGGTACAGCGGCTGCAGTCAATTTCTCCAGAGGCACCAAACTTTATTCTTGGGGATTTTAACCATGTTTCTTTAAAGAAGACACTTAAAAACTTTTATCAGTATGTCTCCTGCCCAACCAGGTGAAAAAAGACATTGGACCTGTGCTATGGATCCATAGAGAGGGCGTATAAATCACTTCCCCTTCCTCCTTTAGGATCCTCAGATCACAACTGTGTACATTTGCTGCCCACAAATAAAACTGCTCTCAGAAGAGGCAAGGTGGAGACCAGAGACATAGATGTGTGGACAGAGGATTCAGTGCACTGCTTCCAGGAATGCTTTAACTGTACAGACTGGGAGGTTTTCACACTGTCCTGCGAGGATGAGTTGGACTCTTTGGTAGACGTCACATGCTCATACATGGCTTTCTGTAAAAATATGATTGTTCCACGTAAACGTGTCAAAATATATCCCAACAACAAGCCATGGGTTACAAAATCAGTTAAATCCTGTTTACAGAGGAAAGCACTTGCCTTTAAACAGGGGTCTGTTTCTGAGCTACAGGTTGCCACAAAAGAGCTGAAGTCCGAAATTTTAAGAGCAAAACAGAATTATAAATCAGAATTGGAAAGTAAGATGGCTACAAAGAAACTTGGTTCAGCCTGGGAAAGTATGAAAACTATTGCAGGCCTTCAGAGCACAGAGCACAGTAATTGTGTGTTTTTAGATGGTTTTAATTCAGACACAGAGCTGGCTAATGCTCTCAATTGTTTTTATGGTCATTTTGACTCCTTTGATTTTAGCACTGAAACCCAAGATTTGAAACAGAAACTCAAAGACAATCAGCATTTTAATATTGAGGTGCAGGATATTAAAAGGGAGTTCTGCACTGTAAAAGTGAACAAAAGTCAGGGTCCTGATAATATATGTGGGCGCTTGGTAAAGTCCTGTGCACATGAACTGAGTCCTGCATTTCATTACATTTTCAATAAGTCCCTACAGACACAACATGTGCCTAAGATCTGGAAAGTAGCCGTGATTGTTCCCGTTCCAAAATCCAGCTGTCCTAAAATGGTAAACGACTTTAGACCAGTTGCTTTGACTTCAATTTTAATGAAAATTTTTGAAAAACTGGTCAGATGTGAGGTCCTAAAGCAGACTGAACATGCATTGGATCCTCTGCAGTTTGCCTATAGGCCTCACAGAGGAGTGGTGGACGCCACTGTCACTCTGCTTAACATGCTTTTTAAACATCTGGATTTTAATGGGACACATGCCAGACTTTTATTTGTGGACTTTTCCTCTGCCTTTAATACAATCCATCCTCATATTTTAGTTGAAAGGCTCCTGCAACAATTTGATTTGAGCAATAATCTGGTGGGTTGGATTCTGGATTTCTTAACCAACAGGACGCAGAGAGTAAGGGTCAATGGTACATTGTCTGACCTAAAGTATTCTTCTACTGGCTCTCCTCAGGGGTGTGTGTTGTCACCATTACTCTTCATCCTGTACACAAACATGTGTTGGAGCAGACATGACAACGGACACATTATAAAGTATGCTGATGATTCAGTTATTGCCAGTCTCCTCCAGGATGGTGAGAGTGGCCACGGCCCAGTAGTTGATGATTTTGTTCACTGGTGTGAGGATTCCTACCTGCAGCTGAATACGACAAAAACTAAAGATATGATTATTGACTTTTAGGAGGAAAACTCCCAGGCACAAAGTCACCGTACTAAAAGGTCAGACCACTGAATGTGTACAATCCTACAAATATCTTGGGACGATTATTGATAGTAATTTAAAGTTTGAAGAGAACTGTGAAAGGGTGTGTAAAAAGGGTCAGCAACATTTGCATTGCTTGAGGAAACTTGCACGCTTCCAAATTGACAGAACCATAATGACAATGTTTTATCGGGCTTTTAATGAATCTGTTTTATCCTTTTCTTTAGTGTCATGGTTTGGTCAGATAAAACTGAAACAGAGGAAATCCTTGGATCAGGTAGTTAGATGGTCCAGTCGTTTGCTTGGTGAGTCACAGCTGAGCCTGACATCCCTGTACACCAGACAAGTACAGAGGATTGCTACCTCCATTTTAAATGATGACTCCCACCCTTTGCACTACAACTTTCAGCTTCTTCCCTCAGGACGGAGGTTTGCTGTCCCAAAGAGCAAAACCCAGCGCTACAAAAACAGCTTTGTTCCTGCTGCTGTCAAATAGTTGAACAAGTTGTAACAATATATTGCACATAATTTAGGTACCTATTTATTAACCCCATCTTATATTTACTTATTTTTGTAGAATTTTATTTGGGTTCTAAATCTTTTATTGGGTTTTAGACCTTTGAGTTTTTAACCTCTTTGACTAGTCTTTATGTTGCCGGGAAATAATACACACTGAACAACAAATGTATTTTATGGGTTTTATCTGATATATAGAAAATAAAGAGCAGCACGCTGCACGGTGGCGCAGTGGTTAGCACTGCGGCAGCACAGTTTACCCTTGGCCGGGGGATTGTGGGGATCGTGGGATCGTGGGTTCGATCCCAGCCCCCGACCAACAGTGATCTGTGTGGAGTTTGCATGTTCTCCCTGTGTTGCGTGGGTTTACTCCGGGATTTCTCCGGTTTCCTCCCACATGCCAAAGACATGCATGTTAGGTTAATTGGCTGTTCTAAATTGTCCCTAGATATCTGTTTCCTATAGGCCCTTAGAATAGAGGGTTAGTATTAATGAAAGCGCTTTGAGTGGTCTTTGTGACTAGAAAAGCGCTATATAAGAGCAGGTTAGTTAGTTAGTTAGTTAGAATGAAAAGATTTACAATAATTTTTAAATGTAAATAAAATAAAATGAAATGTACAAATTGTCTCTTTGTATATAACTCTCACGTTTGTGTTACAGTTTGTACTGCCTCAAACACACAGGAGGCGGATCTTAAACAAAATGGTGGATTACTAACAAAGAAAAATACAATCTGATAAAATGCTCAGTAAACTAATGACCCCAAATAAGTCCGTACAAACGGTAGTGGTCATACTGGAAATGAGAAAGGCACATAATAGCTTTAGTACACCACAAACCTTAAGTTCACACTCCAAATATGCTCAAAACTTAACAAGAAAAGCTTTTCACTTACAACATACACACGACGCCACACCAGCGCGTGATCACTGACTGATCTTCACAGGACACCCGAGTCTCCCTGGTTTGATTGACAGTATAAAATGTTTCAGTACTCGTCACCGTGTAAAACAAAAAAACACATCATAACATTGTGACCAGAGTAGCAAACAACACACTTTTACATTTACACTCATGCTTACATCGTACATAGCCTGATATTTTAAACTATATCCTCTTGGATAGGCACTATGTTCAGCCACGGTATACCATGCTAGTCAGGCAGCAAATCTGTAGGTCCATCTACGTCTTATCTGTTACTAGGCCGACTTTATTACATCCTCCTCGGCATAATTCACCGTGTTCGTTAAGAGTAACAATATATTTTAACTGCATTGGTGAACTTACAACGTTTCTTTATGAAGATTATTCCTCGTCTTGCTTGCTTTTCAAATCCGGTCTCCTGAACCGTTTTCCCAACCAAAAAAACCCAGATATTCAAAATCCTCTACCTGGCATATCCCGCCCACACCCTGAAGTCACTTCCTGTTGAGTCAAGTTCAAATCAAAATATTTAAACGCAAATCAAATCAACAAAGATCCATAAATATGACCCGGTTACATTTAACTTTTTAATATGACCCTTCTCCCTCATCTCTGGTTTTAATCTCATCTCTTTGTCTGATTGATGGAGCCTTGAGTATTTTTATCATGTTTATAGTCAGCTTCATGTGTGCCTGTGTTTGTGTTTATGTTGAATGTAATTGTGGCTTGTAAATATGGATGTCACCTGACTGCAAAACAAATCTACCTACGGGTACAAATAAAGTAACCTGAACCTGAACCTGAACCTGAACACAACATTTGGCGAAGAGGATATACGGAGATGGAGAGGGCTGCGACCACGCTTTGCCCATTTTTGGAGGCTCCGGGTGAGCCATTGGTCCCTTGGGCCAGGTGGTTTGTGGCCTTCAAAAACTATCTGTTGGTGTTAGACCTCGGCGACCTGGACAAATTAAGAGCGAGGGCTATTCTGGTCCATAACCTGGGTATGGAGGGCCTGAAAATCCTCAGCATGCTGGGAGGAGGTGACAGCTTCGACGACATCATGAGGCTCATGGCTGGCTACTTTTATGCCCCAGAGAACATCATAATGTGGCGCATCCAGTTCCGACAACGGCGCCAGCGACCCGGAGAGTCGGTCCAGCAATTCGTAGTAGACCTTCCACAGCTGGCGGGTGAGTGCAGGTTTGGGGCCCTGAAGGAGGAGATGGTCCGCGACCAGTTGGCCGAACATGTGGCCTACTCCTCGGTGAGGGTTTGCCTGCTAACTCACGCTGGTGAGCTAACTTTGCTAGCAGCCCTAGAGCTAGCACAGCAGCACAAGGCAGCGGACCGGCTGACGAAAAACCTCAGCGATAACGACTCTCTGCCGAAGAGTGAAGCACATGGGAAGACCCTGGCCTTGGATTTGGACGATGGAAGCGACGACAAGTACACAGCCATCGTCAAAATATGGTCCACCCTGGGGACACCGAGATGCTACGGCTGCGGATCCAGCAGGCACTGCTATTGAGCCAGCGAGTGTACAGCGAGGGGCAAGTGTTGTGGACGGTGCGGTCTGCTCCATCACTTCACCAGAGTTTGCCACAACTTTGGCAAGGAGGAATGGAGGCCGGCTAAGGACGCCGTTAAGAAGAAGATTCACACGGTCTCGCCCAACACGGGACGGTCGTATTATTTGTGACATTTTGTTGGACAGGATGCCGATACCGCTGTTGTTGGACACGGAGTCAGCGGTCTCCATCCTCAACTTGTACATGGTCAGATGGTATTTTCCCCACTACAGAGTGAGTAAGACCAGCATTACCTGTTATGGTTATGGTAGCCACCTGTTCGTTGGATGTTATGGGCTCGGTGTAGCTGTTCGTGAGGTACAAGGAGGCCTCTATGTACGCCACCGAGTACATGGTGTCTCGGGACGGTAATAACCTAATGGGTTGTGACTTATTTTACGGGCTCAGTTTCACCATCACCTGCGGTGAAGTGGAGGAGTGGTCAGGTGGTGGCCTATGGGACCAGCCATTCTACGTGGGAAGTGGTGATGAAGTGTAGGACTTTGGATGGCCCATTCCGGGTGAAGGGGGACACCGCCAGCGCCTTAGTACGCCGACAAGGTGGGGGACCCGTGCCAGTGTTTGTGGTCCCGCGGACAGTGGACTCAAACGACATGGTCTGACCCCTGTGGTGGTGGAAAGGTCCGAAGAGTGTGAGCTACAGGGCTCTGGTGGCATACTGGATACGGCTGCTGAGTCAACAGTGGTTGGTGCCGCTCCAACGCAGCAACAACATCTAGCATCTGGGGTACCATCAGATGGCACAAACCCTGGCCGTGCTGACATCAAAAGCAAGGGACATGGCTCTAGTCAACTTGGCGAACCGCTGAGGAGTCATAAGGGTGCCAGATTGTGATGCAGATGACAGAGAAAGCCAGTGAGCGCTCCCCTGGGTGAGGGTGATGATGTCCGCCTTAGGGTCGAGCCTCGGCTTGGTCGGGTGCACAGTTCCAGGAAACTGACAACTGGAAAGGATAATCTGCGGGTGGTCCAGTCTGGCAGCGATGGGCACCTGAGTTTGACTGATGAGTCGAGACGGCATCCCAACGAGCTGCGGTGTTTGGGGAGGGAAGGATGCCAATGCAGCCCGTCTCCTGCCACGATTAAGCGGAGACACTCTGGAAGTGGGCCACGGGACGGACACTCCGGGGGGGTGGGGGGGGGCTTTGGGAGACCCGGGTTTGAGTATGATTGAGAGCTTACAGTGTGTCTAGCTTGGTGCAGTTTAAAATATAGTGTCTGCTACTGTTAATGTTATGGGTTTGTGATATGATCAGTTGTTTTATAAAAAAAAAAAATGACACACTGCTTTGTCAACATGGTGATGTGAGTTTGTGTAATTGCCTGTTTGACTGTTTTATATGCACTTGACCACTGTTGTGTGTGTGTGCCTGGTGGTTGAATGTTGTGTGTGTGGAAGGTGCTGTGACACCTGGGTGTGAATGTTTGTGTGGCTGTTGGTGTGAGATATTCATATATTCATTGCCCTATTTTGGTATGACTGGAGTATTTTTTTTTCTCTCTTGGGGATCTCTGTGTTTACTGTGTATATCCTGTGAGTTATGGGGTCGGGTACCGCCTTTGTTTTAAATTTGTATATGTATATATGCTTATTTGATTGGGATTGATTTAGTTTGGTGTGTGGCCCTTTTTCTTTTCATGGACTGTATGTTTACATAGCGGAGAGCACCACTGGGCCGGTGTGGTGTGAATGTGTACTTCCTGGTAATCGATTAACTTCCTGGTAACGTATTGTCACTTCCTGTGTTGCTGGCTGTCTGTGGTTTGCTCTCCTCATTTTCCCAAGGATTTTGCCTTTAATTGTATTTTAATCACTTTTTTTCCATCTACCGTTAGCTCTCACTTCTATTTATCAAGCCTCTTGCACCTGTGTGTGCACTCAGTGTCATCTAATCACCGTCTTTAGCCTTCTGTTCACCTTTCATCTGTGTTTTTGTTAGCTTCGGGTTAGTCACTAGCTATGGCTACTAGTTCTCCTTCCCCTTCTCCTCTAGTATGCTCTCTCTGTCAGATGTTTAGCTACACCTCTGCCTCTTTTAGTGATAACGGTAAATGTAATAAATGCTGTCTTTTTGAGGCACTTGAGGCGAGGTTGTCTGATTTGGAATCCCGGCTCCGCTGTATTGAAACACCGTCTGCGCCAGTTAATCTTGACGGACGTCCCTTAGCTGCAGCGGAGCTCGCTAGCTTAGGGCGGCCTGCTAGCAGTCCTCCGGTCCTCCTCAGCAGCGAGGAGACTGGGTGGGTGACGGTGAGAAGGAAGCCTAGCCACAAAGCCCCGGTACACCACCAACCTGTTCATGTTTCTAATCGCTTTTCCCCGCTCAGCGACACACCCGCTGAGGAAAAAACTCTGATCATTGGCGACTCTGTAGTCAGAAATGTGAACCTAGCGACTCCAGCGGCCATAGTCAAATGCATTCCTGGGGCCAGAGCAGGTGACATCGAGTCAAATTTGAAAATGCTGGCTAAAAGTAACTGTAAATACTCCACAATTGTTATCCACGCCGGCATTAATGATGTCCGTCTCCGGCAGTCAGAAGTCTCAAAACTTAATGTGGAATCGGTGTGTGACTTTGCCAAAACAATGTCTGCCTCTGTAGTATTCTCTGGGCCTCTCCCTAATCTGACCAGTGATTGTTATGATCCGAGCGCTGATCTCATCCGCGCTCAGGTCATACATCATCTCCTGCAGGCTTGACAGCAGTGATTACCCTCTGGCTCCCCGGGCTCTTATTGTGACAGCGCTCGGAGGAGCTTCCTGCTGTCAAAGCCTGCCAGCTGGGCTGCATTCAGGGGTCATTAGCGGCCGGCATTTAAAGCGGTCGCTGAATGCACCCCGATGCAGCAGTCTCCGTCAAACATCCCTGTGTTCAGACGTTGAGCGAGCTTTCCTCGTCTCAGATGTCAGTTTTCCTCATTTGATTCCTCAGCTACGATCATTCCTCATCCTAATCCTCTATCGTAAGTGTGCTTGATCAGCCTTACAGTCCCTGTTCCTAGTATAGTGTGTTTTAGCCCACCGTGGCTTATTCCTTTGTTGCTTTGTGTTATCCTCTGTTCCCTTGTCCTTTAATAAAACATCATTGCAAACTCACCGGTGACTTGTTGGCGTCTTATGGTGGCTCACGAGGGCCACCGTGATAGTAGACTGCTGCCAGGGTGCCTAAACGGAGGCGCCACACCGAGACGCCGTTCCCGGTGAGTTTTGCATTTGGACTGTGCTCCTTCCTGTCTGGGTACTGCGTGCTGGAAGCATGCCGTCATGGAGGGTCCGTGCTCGGAGTCAGAGCAACGAGCTGGTGGACGCCCTCGAGTCCGCCTCCCTCCTCGACTTCCACAGCGATGTGCGCTGGTACCTGGACCGTGCTGAGGACATGTTAAATCATCTTCCCCGCTACGCCGACCACCCTGAAGTCAGCGCGAGGAGAGATTACATCACCGCACAGCACGAGATACTCCGTGGGCTGGAGGGAAACCCCGGCAGGAAGCCGAAGAGGAGGCATCCTCGCTCCTCACGTCCAGATCCCATTCCTGTCGCTATTCCAGTCCAGGAGTTCACACCGCCCAGGGGTGATCCCCTCCGGAGAGTGTCGTCATTCGGGAATCCCCCGGAGAAGCTACAGCTCACAGCTGCTTCCATCCGGGACCGAGTGGCGGCAGCTCGTTCCGCTGTTCACCCAACACAAATAATTATGCATGTGACGGCGGCAGTCAGACTGGTGGAGAGGAACCCCGAGTTGAGTGACTTCCGAGTATGCCGACCTGCTCGCCTGTTTCTGCACAGGAGTGGCGATTCCAGGACCTCACCTTTGCCTCGCCCCCTGCAAGAAACCGTCGTCACACCCGCTCTAAGCCTCAGCATGAACCCCGTCCGGATCCAGTTCCGGGTCGCCGCAAGGGCTTCACCTCTCATACAGCTGTCACTCCCACGCCTCGTCTGGAGGGAATCCCCGCAGCCTCTCCCCCCGGGTCATCTTCTCCTGCTGTCCCGTCAGTGCTCCGTGCTCGGTTTGTCTCAGCTGTCGCCCCCTCCTCCTCGACGCCTTCCCCGGCTGCTGTGTGCGCTCAGAGTCCTGTTTCGGCGAGCCCCGTCCCAGATCCATCGCGAGCGGCTCCCCCTCATCCTCCCAGGGGGACCTCTGTCACCATCCGGCGGGGAAAGGGAGGAGCAACGCCCGCTACAGCAGGCACCATCCTCCCTCCGGGAGACAGGCAAGTTCAAGTTCACTCATCTTCTCATTATTGTGATTTGCCTTGTCTGACTCCTGGGGGTGGAGTTCGGGGTTTGCAGCTCCCCGAGCTCCCACCACCTGCTGTAGCTTGTATTATTAAACCCGCTTTCTCTGTGTCTCCCTCCACTGAGCGGTCCTTGACGCCAGGGCAACGTCGCTGGATGAGGAGGGGGCCTGCGGTTCTGGAGAGCCTGGTTCCGGTCCCTCAGCCACGCCGTGGGTGGAGGAGGAGAGTGGACTGCAGCATGGAGCCTGCGCCGACGAAGAAACGTCCCCGGCTCTCCACGGACGAGCGGTCCGGTCCAGCGGGTCGAGGGTCCCCAGCCACCTCGCCGTGTGGGTCGTCGGCATGGACGTCAGTGCCAGAGGGTCCTCAGGCTGCGGACGCCATCATGACAGCTGCGGAGCCCAACATAGTTGAGTGGGAGCCAGAGGACGATCTCCTCCCGGTTGAGCCCGGATCATCGGAGTCCTGGACAGCGTCGGAACTCGAGATCAGGCAAGTGTTCTGTGTTGTCTTTCTCTTCTCCATTTGAGAGCATTTTTGCCTGTCTCTTGGGGAGGCAAGCCGGGTGCAGCCGTCCGCTGCATCTGAGCTTGTCTCGCCGGGTTCTGGCGCTACCAATGGTCCTGATCCCGGTTCTTTTCGCTCTCCTGCGCCTTCTTCCAGGGTCACCGGTGCAGAGCTGATTCTGGTTGCTGTGCCAGAGGCTTCAGGTTCAGGGTTGGAGGTCGGTTCTGGTGCGGTGCCGTCCCAGTCGGGGTCCGACGCGGGTGCAGCGCCAGCTGAATCCAAGGTCGGTGATGGAGCTGCAGATCCCCTGCCACCGGACACTGGACTGGCTCATCTTCATCCTCATCTTCATCATCATCACCCTCATCTTCCCCCCAAGCCTTCTCCACCAGGTGCCGTTTGGGTTCTTCACTTTCGGCCCGTCTTGCCCTCGCTATTCCTCTCTGCAGGGAAGCTGTTGTCATTCTCTCCCCTGCGGTCCTGGTGGCTAAGCGATGCGGGTTGGCCGCCTGAAGGACTGCCGCGCCCATTTGGCACTCTGGGCCGGCCACCCGAACCACTGGACTGTCTCTTTGGCGACCTGGTCCAGCCGCCAGAAATTCTGTGTTTCCGGGCATGGGACTGGGGTAGGCCGCCTGAACTGTCCTTTTTCCCCCTGCCTGCGATATGGCCGTTTGATGCTGGGCGGCCCCCCGAACTATCAGCCTTCATGCCACAGAACCAGGACTCCCATCATCCAGGGTTTTCATTTTCATTCTGTCTGTAATCTTTTGGGATGTGTGGGGGGTCTTGTGTTTGTGACTGTGCATTTCACCCTTTCCTAGCGGGTGTTTTTGTTCGTTTTCCCTCTGTTTAATGTCCATTCACTGCCCGTAACAGTTGGTGTATTTTTGCCTTTTGGAATTTGGTATTTTCTGTTGTTGCACTCTGTAATTGTTATTTTTTTCTGTCTGCCTCGATCATGGTTTGTGTTCTTGTAAATATCCTGTTCATAGTTGTTTTGCCCTGTGATTGTTCCACCTTTGTTGCAATTCGTGCATGGGAGTGTCGTTTTTTTTTTTCTCTGTCTGCCTACGTGCTCCTGTTGCCATGTTTTTTTTTTTTTTGTCTTTGCTGGTCCGCTCCCCCCTGGCCCGCTCCCCCTTCCACCCACCCTGGGGGGGGGGGGGGGCGCTTGGGTGTCATTGGGTGTTCTGAGCCCGCCCTCGAGGGGGAGGTACTGTTATGATCCGAGCGCTGATCTCGTCTGGATCACGTCATCTCCTGCAGGCTTGACAGCAGTGATTACCCTCTGGCTCCCCGGGCTCTTATTGTGACAGCGCTCGGAGGAGCTTCCTGCTGTCAAAGCCTGCCAGCTGGGCTGCATCCAGGGGTCATTAGCGGCCGGCATTTAAAGCGGTCGCTGAATGCAGCCTGATGCAACAGTCTCCGTCAAACATCCCCGTGTTCAGAGGTTGAGCGAGCGTTCCTCGTCTCAGACGTCAGTTTTCCTCATTTGATTCCTCGGCTACGATCATCCCTCATCCTAATCCTCTATCGTAAGTGTGCTTGATCAGCCTTACAGTCCCTGTTCCTAGTATAGTGTGTTTTAGCCCACCGTGGCTTATTCCTTTGTTGCTTTGTGTAATCCTCTGTTCCCTTGTCCTTTAATAAAACATCATTGCAAACTCACCGGTGACTTGTTGGCGTCTTGTGGTGGCTCGCGAGGGCCACCGTGACAGTGATGACATGTTTAGCCGCTTGTCATCCTTCAACCGCTGGCTGTCTGTGTGGTGTCCTGCAAACAACGTGGGCTACATAGACAATTGGAGCTCATTTTGGGGAAAACCTGGTCTTATTAGACGAGACGGCGTCCATCCCACTTTGGATGGTGCGTCTCATTTATCTAACAATCTGGCATCATTTTTATCCAAATTTCCAAAACCTTGACAACTCAGAGTTGGGACCAGGAAGCAGAGTTGCAGTCTTACATGCCTCTCTGCAGCTCCTCTTCATCTGCCACCCCTCAACTTAGCCCCTGTCTTCCCCATCAGAGAATCATTGTCTGCTCTCTCCAAAGTAAATAAAAATATAATGTATAAGCATCCCAAAGTGATTAAACAAAAAGTTGGTAAAACTCAAATTAAACATGAAGCCTCTAAGTTGGTGGTATGGGCATCTGATTAGGTTGCCTCCTGGACGCCTCCCACTTGAGGTGTTTCAGGCACGTCCCACTGGGAGGAGACCCCGGGGCAGAGCCAGGACTCGGTGGAGATACTATGTCTCCCAGCTGGTCTGGGAACGCCTTGGCATCCTCTCTGAAGAGCTGGAGCAGGTGGCTGGGGAGAGGGAAGCCTGGGCTTCTCTGCTTGAACTGTTGCCTCCGCGGCCCAGACCTCCGGAAAAGTGGTAGAAGATGGATGGATGGATGGATGGATGGATGGCCTCTAAATTGAATGATTTGGCCTGTCTCTGTTAGTCCATGATCTGTTAACTGATCATCAGATTGATTTAATATCTCTTACAGAGACTTGGTTAGGGCAAGAGGATTATGTTGGTGTGAATGAATCAACTCCCTCTGGTTATTTAAACTGTCAAAATCCCAGAAGTTCTGGTCGTGGAGGAGGAGTAGCAACAATTTACCATTCCAAATTACTAGTTAATGTAAAGCAAAAAACATGTTATAATTCCTTTGAGGGCCTGGTTCTCAGTATTGGGCATTTTAACAATTTTAGGCTAAACCCAATTTTATTTGCCATAGTTTATCGTCCTCCATCAACCTACTCAGAGTTTTTATCCGAATTTGCCGAATTCTTCGCTGATTTAGTGCTGAAATCAGTTAGAATAATTATAGTAGGGGACTTTAATATACATGTAGATGTAGATAGTGTTTAACTGAATATGGCATTTAATTCAATATTAGACTCGATGGGGTTTTCTCAGAAAGCAGGAAATTCTACCCATTATCTCCACCATACGTTGGACCTTGTTCTGACATATGGCATAGAAATAGAAAATCTGGTAGTGTCTCCTCATAACCCTGCACTGTCAGACCATTGTCTGTTAACCTTTGATTTTACTATTTCTGACTATTTGGCTCCTAAGGAAAAATATTACTGCAGTAGATGCCTCTCAGATGATATTGTTACCAAATTTATGCAGATTGTTTCCTCTGTGCCATGTGTCAACACAACGGAAATAAGCTATAGACAGCTTGCTTCTTCTGTAGTTGATAGCATGGAAGATAGTGTTACAGCTTCTCTGCATCAGACTCTAGACATGGTGGCCCCTTTAAAAAATAAAAAGTCTAATCAGAGATTTCTAACTCCTTGGTTCAACACAGAAACTCGTAGCTTAAAACGGAAGACTCGTCAATTAGAAAGAAAATGGCGTTCTGTGGAGTGTGTGAAATAAGAGGCTGATTCATGGCAGACGGTTTATTACACACTTCACATCTCTCAAGCACAGAACAGACTGACTCATTTCATCAGGCACTCTTCTTTTTCCCAAATCTCTCCTCACAAGTTTCATGGCATTTCTCCACACACAACATGACATTTGCATTACACTGCATTCAACCCCCTACGTCCTTGACTCCTTCCTGCTATCTCGCCAGGAACCTCCTGAGCATTGTTCTCCCATGCTTATCCACTGTCTCTTGTCTGAGATGCTAAATAATCTGACTCCCCCAAGGTGCTACACTTCCCCCCCCCAGCATCTTATATAGAACAATAGAACATCAGTCCACATGCCGTTTGGGCTTCCGTCTCCTCGCGTATCTGCTGCAAATGGGGTTTACTGCCTCCGTGACGCTGCTGTGCCGGTGGCGGGCTGCTGGGAGTGTGTCTGACTACGGGTGGGCCGTGACGAGGGGGGGGGGGGCACTTCGGTCTGTCCGTGTGGCTGCTCTGGTGAATCGTTTCCCTGGGGAGCTCTCCGTGGGGGTCTTCCACGCCGAGGGGCCCTAGCCAACAGCACTTGCTCGTCCGCCACAACGAAAGCGGGTTTGAGTCTGTCTATGCCAATTTTTTCCCGCCTACCCCCCAAGTCTAGCAAAAAATGCTTATCCCCTGTTTCCAACACACTGAACGGTCCATCGTAGGGTGGGCGCAATGGAGGGCGGTGGGCGTTGTGTCTGACGAACACAAACTCCGCGTTCCTCAAAGTTTTAGGCACAAAAACATGCGGAAAACTGTGGTGGGCAGGGCCCGGCAGCGTGCCTGTGTTTGCGCTACGCTGCAAAAGCTTAAACGGGCAGCTGCCCGGCACGGGGTTATCTGGCAGAAATTCCCCGGGCAGCTGTAGGGGCTGCGTAAAAACAAGCTCTGCTGGGGAAGCTTCCAGATTCTCTTTTGGCGTGGAGTGCAACCCCAATAAAACCCACGGCAGCCTGTCTACCCAATTTGCATCCGTCAGTGAAGCCCTGAGCGCTGCTTTCAGTGATCTATGAAAACGCTCACATAAACCATTGGCCTGTGGGTTGTATGTGGTTGTGCGGTGAATTGTAACACCCAGGCTGCGGGCCATCGCGGACCAGAGTTCGGAAACAAATTGAGGGCCCCTGTCGGACGTAATGTCCGACGGGACTCCAAAATGCGCCACCCATGCTGTTAAAAAAGCGCGTGCTACATCTGCGGACGTGGTTGCCGCCAGCGGGACTGCTTCTGGCCAGCACGTCGTGCGGTCCACTACTGTCAGGAGGTGCGTGCACCCTTGTGATGGCGGGAGGGGGCCCACGAGGTCCACGTGAACATGGTCGAACCTCTTAGCCGGGATACGAAATGGCTCCAAGGGAGCCTTCGTGTGTCTGTGTACCTTGGCTCGTTGGCACGCCACGCAGGCTGCCGCCCACTCTTTTACTTGTTTGCGAAGACTCGGCCACACAAACTTCTCTCCCACCATTTTGACCGACACGCGCACTCCTTGGTGCGCCAGAGTGTGAACCAACTCAAACATGCGGTGGCGCCACGCGACCAGGACCACCGGACGCAGGCGTCCCGTGGAGACATCGCAGATTGGGGGGGGGGGCGCCATCTTGCAGCACCCTGCTCTCCAGCCTTAACCCTGTTGGTCCAGACTGGAGCGTGCGCACGTCTGCATCGCTAATCTGCTCCGCGGCCATGGCTGCGTAATCTATCCCCACGCAGATCGGGGCCACCATGGCGCGCAAGAGGCAGTCCGCCACCACATTCAGTTTACCCGACACATGCTGAATATCGGTAGTAAACTCTGAGATCACGGCCAGCTGTCTCTGCTGCCGGCCCGACCACAGTTCTGAAACCTTGGCCATCGCGAATGTTAGTGGCTTGTGGTCCACGAATGTGGTGAAGCAGTGCCCTTCCAGCCAGAACTGGAAGTGGCGTATGGCCAGGTGGAGAGCCAGCAACTCCCTGTCAAACGCGTTGTATTTACGTTTGCTGTCACGCAAAGTTTTGCTGAAAAAGGCGAGCGGCTGCCAAGCCCCGTCGATGTGCTGCTCTATGACAGCCCCTATGGCCACGTCTGAAGCGTCGGTGGTGAGCGCTATCCGGGCCGCCGGGTCCGGATGCGCCAGCAGTGCGGCATTTGCCAGGGCTGCTTTAACTTCCGAGAACGCCCGCTCTCGCTCCGGGGTCCATTCGACCCTATCCGCGGGTTTCTGTTTCTTGAACCCAAAAATTCCTGCAGCGCCCTGACCATTTGAGGCCTGGGAAAATCCGCCACGGCGCGCACTTTGTCGGGCAGCGGGATCGCTCCTTCCGGAGAGACGCGGTGCCCCAAAAAATCAATCTCCGTCATGTCGAACTGGCATTTCGCCGAGTTGATTATTAACCCGTGCTCCTCCAACCTCCGGAAAACCGTCGTGAGGTGGGTTTCATGTTCGTCTTCGGACGTACTGGCTACCAGGTTATCGTCCAGGTAGACGAACACGAACAGGAGATCGCGCAGCACTGCATCCATCAATGTCTGTGCCGCTCCTTTTAACCCGAATGGCATGCGCAGGAACTCGAAAAGACCGAACGGAGTTATTACCGCTGTTTTGGGTACGTCCTCCGCGCGCACTAGGACTTGGTGGTAACCGCGGACCAGGTCTATTTTAGAAAAAATGCGTGCTCCGGCGAGGTGAATGGAAAAATCCTGTATGTGGGGAATTGGGTAGCAGTCGTGCGCTGTGGCGTTGTTCAGCCTGCGGAAATCACCGCACGGTCACCACGATCCCTCAGCCTTAGGGACCATGTGTAGCGGGGATGCCCATGGGCTGTTCGAACGCCTGATGATGCCCAACCTCTCCAGGTTGGCGAACTCCTCGCGCGCTATAGCCAGTTTAGCTGCGTCCAAGCGCCGAGGTCTTGCAAAAACGGGTGGCCCGGTGGTGGTGATAAAGTGCTCCACCCCGTGTTTAGCGATGGCCGCCGAAAACGTCGGGACCGTGAGTGCTGGGAACTGAGTGAGCAGTGTATGGAACTTACCGCCTGTAGCTGTGACGTTGGCTTGTGCTGTTGGCCGGGTCACTCGAGCTATACAGGGGAGAGAGTCAAAGGACAGTGCATTAACCAGGCTCCTGTTAGCAACATCAACCAGTAAACCATGTGCACACAGAAAATCAGCCCCCAGGATATGGTAATTCAGTGCTGCTATGACAAAAGTCCACTCATATGTATGGCTGTGTAGAGATAAGATCAGTATCCTCTCACCAAAGGTCTTAATATCCGAGCCGTTTGCTGCCAACATCTCGGGGCCGCTAGGTCCTGCCAGCCGGTCAGCATAGGTTGGCAGGATGAAACTCTTCTGGGCTCTGGTGTCAACGAGGAAACGCCTCCCCGAGCGTGCATCCGTCAAGTAGAGCAGCTTGTTCTCTTCACTGAGGGTCGCAGATGCTACCGACCACCGGCCTCGGCGTTTCCCCGAGCGCTTGAATTGGCACGGTGGGGCACATCTGCGTGCGTTCTCTCCGAAGCGGCAGTGGTAGAAGCAGAGCGTGTCTCTCTTGCGCTCCTTGGTCCCCGCTGCTGCTACCGTCGGTGGCTCCTCGCCTCCTCTGGTCGTCTCGCCGGGCTCCGCCGCTGCCGCGTTGACTGCGATCGCCCTGGTGGTGATGATGATTCGGTCTGCCTCCTGGGCTAGCACACTGTAATCGCGCGCGGCCAGCAACGGCGAATTGGCCAGAACCGCTCTCGCCACTGTTGGAAGGTTCCGGAGGAAGAGGTGGGCAAACAGAAAGTGCCCATCGTCCGTGCCCATTAATGCCAGCATCTTCTCAATCAGATCTACGTCCGAACCATCTCCTAACTCGGCCCGCGTCAGGAGCCTCTCCGCTCTCTCACGGTCCGAGAGCGTGTAGCGCCGGGTGAGCGCAGCCTTGAGCGCCTCGTATTTGTTGCTGGCTGGAGGCTGATCGAGCAGGTTCGCTACCTTCTGAGCTGTGCAGGCGTCCAACGCTGTGACCACATGGTAGAATCTGGTGTCGTCTGCCGTTACTCCCCGGACGGCAAACTGGGCCTCGGTGTGGTGGAACCAAGAGTGCAGGTTGTGCTGCCAGAAGTCCGGTAGCTTGACTGAAACCGCACACGCGTGGCTGGGGGTTCCAGTCCGGGCTGTCTGTGGGATGGCTGCCGCCTCGCTGGAGCTTCCTGACCGGGCCGGCTCCGGGGTTCTTGCCTTGTGTTCCATAATATGTCTTGGGTCACCAGTGTGGAGTGTGTGAAATAAGAGGCTGATTCATGGCAGACGGTTTATTACACACTTCACATCTCTCAAGCACAGAACAGACTGACTCATTTCAGCAGGCACTCTTCTTTTTCCCGAATCTCTCCTCACAAGTTTCATGGCATTTCTCCACACACAACATGACATTTGCATTACACTGCATTCAACCCCCTACGTCCTTGACTCCTTCCTGCTATCTCGCCATGAACCTCCTGAGCATTGTTCTCCCATGCTTATCCACTGTCTCTTGTCTGAGATGCTAAATAATCTGACTCCCCCAAGGTGCTACACTTCACTAATTTAGATTAAATCCATTTAGCTTGGAGAAATCATCTTTTAATTTATAACAAATCTCTGAGAAAAGCTAGAACGAGTTATTATTCTGCATTAATAGAAGACAACAAGAATAATCCCAGGTTTCTTTTCAGCACTGGAGCCAGGCTGACAAAGAGTCAGGACTCTGTCAATCCTAGCATTCCCTTAGAGCTTACTAGTCAGGACTTTATGAACTTTTTCAATAATAAAATTTCATCTATCAGAGATAAAATCAGTCAGAGTCTTCCCACCGTTAACTTAAATACAGTAACTACTACAACTCCTTCAATTGACATCTGTTTGGATCAGTGTACTCCAATTGACCTTTTAGAGTTAGATAAAATAGTTTCATCATCCAAGCATTCAACTTGTCTTTTAGACCCTATTACTACCAGGTTAGTTAAAGTAGTCTTCCCATTTATTGGTAGCTTTATTCTTCAAATAATCAATTCTTCATTAACCACTTGTGCTCCGTTGTTCCGCGGGCGGGCAAGTCTCTGCGTCCTATGACGCACGAGGGCGCACGAGAGCGCCCTCGTGCGTGCTTGGACGCATGACGCATGATGGTGGTGATGGTGATGTAGTGGCGTCCAAGCGCCACTCAAAAAAAAACTGCAGAGACAGCCGCGAACAGATTAGTTCATCTGATTGACCTCTCATTCGACTAATAAGAGCCTTGAATTGGGTTTCTGAAACCTTGAGGAGCCAATGAATGAAAATCTAGGAAGGAGGACCCACCTACTGTGAACGCAGGAGCCAATTGAAGCACAGAAATTCAGGCTGGGTGAAGCGATATTTACTGCTGCAGCAGATGAAAACAAAAGACGCTGGACGAATCTACTACAGACCCAGGCTCACCCAGCAGCATGGAGAACACCCACAAGTGGGACCTGCACTCATTCCAGCAGAACAGACGGAGGCCGACGACAAAAGTCGTAAATCATTCGCCAAAACGGCAATAATGGAATTATGTTGATCGGGATCCACGAGCGGAGCAGCGTCGCGTTGGGGGAAGAGATGTTCGCCACGACTCTGCTGCTTTGAAGAGGTAAGGTGTTATAAGCTAAATTATTATTTATCCCTGAAAACTGTAATCCAAAAATGACTTTTGACCGATCGGTAAATTACAACTGTACTGCGCACGAATTACAAAGTGCGTGCGCCGCGATAAACGGTTCATTTGCCATGTTCGGACCATGAACGCCCCCCCCCCCCCCGCTGCAGAAGAGGAGCGGGGGGGGGGCGTTCACGGTCCGAACGCCCCCCGGTCCGCGAGGGGAAGCATATCAGTCTATTCCATCATGTAGCGATGGCCCTCTTCTGTAGCGAGGGGGGGGGGCGTTCACGGTCCGTTCACGGTTCCCCCCCCCCACACACACACACAGTAGCGAGGGGGGGGGGGCCGCTGTGAAAACATGCAAGGAGTGTAATCCGTCTGTAGCGAGGGCCGAAGTCGGTCCTTGGTAGCGGGGGGGGGGGACGACCCCCCGCCCACACACACACACACAGACACAGCCCTGAGTGTGACCTTTCATTAGAGCCTAAAATGAAGATTCTACATTGAATTATTCAAAAGTTACAGACGTTTTTCCAAACTGTGCCATTTGGCACAATTTGGCACAGTTCCAAAACGCCTGGGAACAGCCTGAGAACAAAGCTGTGTCAAATATTCATTTTTTGTGGTATTGTTACCAAATTTGGATCTCAGCTGGATAACACTTGGCTCTACATTTCTGTTGCATTTTCCAGCCGGATCGGACAGCTGTGTGTTATTTACAAGCATTTGTATCCAAAAAAACACTGTGTTCAATTTTTTTTTTCTTCAAGTTCAGTATGTTTAGATGACTGTAACTCAGTGGCCGGAGCACATAGAGAGATTATGTTTTTTTTGCCAAAAAATTCAAAGTGTTTTCTTTTAAAGGAGACCAACCCCATGAAGATGCTGCAAAGGGTTGAATAACAGCTTTCGATTTACTTTGGGCACGTTATTTTTTGGCATTTTTAGGAAAATTGCCCGGAGTGCAAGTGGTTAACGTTTGGCCATGTACCGCAGGCTTTTAAAACTGCTGTAATTAAACCCTTACTCAAAAAGCCAACACTGGATCCAGGAGTTTTAGCTAACTATAGACCAATCTCTAATCTCTCTTTCATCTCTTTCAGAGATCCAAGATGGCGCCCACAGCGGTCGACATGGTGCTTCGCTGCGCTCTTTGTTTGTTTTTGTTTGTCAATTGTGTGTCTGCTTGCACTTATACCCGTGAAGAACTTCTAAATATCAGGACTTTCACCCCCACGGACCTCCTCCCAGTTTTTCTAGCCCCTGCCGCCGATCTGGTTTATTGTTTGGCTCGGAAAGTGAGACGGCGGAAGAGAGGAAGACGAGCGGGCGCTCTCGTACGACTTCGCAGGAGAGGCTCGCGAACGGCGCTGCCTGGCATATTTCTGTCCAATACCAACTCTCTCTCTAACAAGGTAGATGAACTGAGACTGCTGATGCGTTTTAAGGACCTCGCCTCCTCAGCTGTCCTCTGCTTTACTGAGACCTGGCTCCGGGAAAATATACCGGACAGCGCGCTGCGCCTCGACGGCTTTCAGCTCTTCCGTGCTGATCGTGACACAGAGCTTTCCGGCAAGACCACAGGAGGCGGTGTCTGCTTCTACATCAACTGCAGCTGGTGCTCTGATGTAACGGTAATTTCCAAACACTGTTCTCCTGCCTTGGAATTTCTTGTTATCAACTGCAAGCCCTTCTATTCCCCGCGGGAGTTTGCTTCTTTCATAATGATCGCTGTGTACGCCCCTCCCGACGCGGACACGCGCGAAGCTCAGCGCGTGCTCGCGGATCACATTCAACACACAGAGCGGAGTTTTCCAGACTCGCTGATTATTGTGGCTGGCGACTTTAATCAGTGCAATCTGAGCCACGATCTCCCCCGCTACAAACAGTTTATTAAATGCCCCACCAGAGGATTAAACACACTGGATCACTGTTACACCACAGTGAAAGACGCATATCACGCTGTCCCTCGAGCTGCGCTGGGATTATCGGATCACGTGATGGTTCACCTCATTCCCACATACAGACAGAGATTGAAGCTCACTAAACCTGTTGTGAGCACTACGAAGATACGGACCAGTGATGCTGAGGAGAAGCTGGAAACGTGCATGGAAATATCTGACTGGGGCATGCTTAAAGGAGCCACGCATGATCTGGATGAGTACACGGACACTGTGAACTCATATATCCACTTTTGTGAAGAGAACATTCTTCCATCACGCACCAGGGTGAGTTACTCTAATGACAAACCCTGGTTCACAAGATAAGCTCAGACAGATCAGGAAGGAGAAGGAAGCAGCGCTGAAAAGTGGAGACAGGGACTGCTACAGGGAGGTTAAATACCGGTTTAACAGAGAGCTGAAGAGGGCTAAATCTCTATACTCAGAGAGACTCCAGCAGCAGTTCACTGCTAATGATTCGGCTTCCGTGTGGAGAGGACTGAGGCAAATCACCAACTATCGACCTAAGGCTCCTAAAGGTCAGGATGACAAAGCCCTTTGTCAAAGACTGTCCCAACACTATGCCCGTTTTGACACCTCGTCATCTGTGTCCAACTCCCCCCCTCCCTCCAGCTCCACAGCCTCCACATTCCCTACTTCATTTAAGGCACCCCCCCCCCTCCTCCCCCCCTCCCCTTATCATCAGTGAGCAGGATGTGCTCAAACAGTTCTCCAGACTGAACCCGCGCAAGGCCCCCGGCCCAGACGGCGTGTCTCCCTCCACCCTGAGACTCTGTGCGAAACAGCTGGCTCCTGTATTCACAGACATTTTTAACACCTCCCTTAAGTTATGCCACGTGCCGTCCTGCCTCAAATCCTCCACCATCATCCCTGTCCCCAAGAAGCCACGGATCACTGGACTTAATGACTACAGACCTGTAGCGCTCACCTCTGTAGTCATGAAGTCCTTTGAGCGCCTGGTCCTGTCCCACCTCAAGTCCATCACCACCCCTCTCCTGGACCCGCTGCAGTTTGCCTACCGAGCCAACAGGTCTGTAGACGATGCAGTCAACCTGGCCCTCCACTCCATCCTGCAGCACCTGGACTCCCCGGGAACCTACGCCAGGATCCTGTTTGTGGACTTCAGCTCCGCATTCAACACCATCCGCCCCGCTCTGCTCCGGGACAAGCTGTCCCTGCTCAACGTGCCTGACTCCCTCTGCAGGTGGATCATCGACTTCCTGACGGACCGGAGGCAGCATGTGCGGCTGGGAAAGACTGTCTCAGACTATACTAGCATCAGCACCGGATCACCCCAGGGCTGTGTACTTTCCCCCCTACTCTTCTCCCTTTACACCAACTCCTGCACCTCCAGCCACCAGTCTGTCAAGTTGATCAAGTTTGCGGACGACACCACCCTCATCGGGCTCATCTCCAACGGTGACGAGTCCGCCTACAGGAGAGAGGTGGCCCAGCTGGCGTCCTGGTGCAGCAATAACAACCTGCAGCTGAACGCTCTGAAGACAGTGGAGATGATTGTAGACTTCAGGAAAGTCACTACTCCTCTGCCCCCCCTCACCCTCTCAGGCTCTCCCATCACCACTGCTGATTCCTTCCGCTTCCTAGGCACTACCATCACCAGGGACCTCAAATGGGAGCTGACCATCAGCTCACTCATCAAAAAAGCCCAGCAGAGGATGTTCTTCCTGCGGCAGCTGAGGAAGCTCAAGCTACCCACCAAGATGTTAGTGCAGTTCTACACAGCCATCATCGAGTCCATCCTCACCACCTCCATAACCGTGTGGTACACAGGAGCCACTGCCAGGGACAGACTAAGGCTGCAGCGCATCGTGCGCACTGCTGAGAAGGTGATCGGCTGCAAGCTCCCATCTCTCCAGGATCTGTACATCTCCAGGACCCGGAGGCATGCTGGCCGGATCATAGCCGATCCCTCACACCCTGGTCACGTACTGTTTGCCCCCCTCCCCTCTGGTAGAAGACTTCGGTCCATCCAGACTAAAACCTCCCGTCACATGAACAGCTTCTTCCCCTCTGCCATTAGACTGCTGAACACTAAGTGACTTATTGACTCTCGTGCACCATGTACAGCAGCTCAACCAGACTCATGTCAATCATCACTGTTTTCTTCCTGCATTACCGACTGCACTATATAGTTCTCCACAGTATCTGCTGCTGGCTAATATATATTTTAACTGTTGACCAGTATCACTTAATCTTATCCTACACTTTATTACATGTATAGTTTATTTCTCTTATCTTATCATGTTTAATGTTGCAGCATTGTACCGAGACAAATTCCTAGTTTGTGTACTACATGAACAATGGCAATAAACCTGATTCTGATTCTGATTCTGATCTCAAAAATCTTAGAAAGAGTTGTTGCCATGCAATTATTTGACCACTTGCAGGGAAATGGTTTATTTGAAGAGTTTCAATCTGGGTTTAGAATCCATCATAGTACTGAAACAGCCTTAGTGAAGGTCACTAATGACCTCCTGATCGCATCTGATAATGGACTTGTTTCTCTACTTGTCCTTTTAGACCTTAGTGCAGCTTTTGATAATATCGTTCATAATATTCTACTTGATAGATTAGAACACTATGTTGGACTTAATGGAACTTCGTTGCAGTGGTTTAGATCTTATTTATCTGATAGGTTCCAGTTTGTTCATGTCAATAATGAATTTTCTTTCAACTCAAAGCTCAGTCATGGAGTTTCACAGGGATCTGTGCTAGGCTCTACTCTTTTTAATTTATATATACTTCCATTAGGCAATGTTATTAGAAAGCACTGTATACATTTTCATTGTTATGCAGATGACACACAATTATACCTGTCAATAAAGCCAGATGATAGTAATCAATTAGCCAAGTTGGAAGCCTGTCTTAAGGAAGTCAAAGCTCGGATGACTTGTAATTTCCTGCTATTAAATTCAGATAAGACTGAAGTAATTCTTGTTGGTCCAAAAAACCTTAGAAATACATTTCCAAATCAAACTTTTAGTTTGGATGCAGTTACTCTTTCTCTTAATAGCTCTGTGAGGAACCTTGGAGTTATTTTTGATCAAGATCTGTCCTTCAATTCACATATTAAATTTGTTTCAAAGACTGCCTTCTATCATTTGCATAATACTGCCAAGATTAGGAGCATCTTGCCTCAGAGTGATGCTGAGAAACTGATCCACGCTTTTGTTAGCTCGAGATTAGATTATTGTAATTCTTTATTATCAGGTTGTCCTAAAACATCTCTAAAAAGTCTTCAGTTGATCCAAAATGCTGCTGCAAGAATTTTAACAGGTACTAGAAAGAGAGATCATATCTCCCCAGTTCTGGCCTCCCTTCATTGGCTTCCCATAGAATTTAGAATTAAGTTTAAAATCCTTCTTCTCTCTTTCAAAGCTCTAAACAATCAGGCCCCTTTTTATTTAAAAGATCTGATATTACCCTATTATCCTAACAGAGCACTACAGTGGTACCTCTACTTACGAACGTCTCTACATACGGAATTTTCAGGTTACGAGACGCCTCAACGGGAAAATATTGCCTCTAGTTACGAACGAAATTTCAGGATACGAAAGGCAAAAAAGTACGCGCTCCTCGCAGCTTCCGTAGTTTACCGAACGTAAACATACCTGTAGCTGCTCTGCCATTGGCTATCGCCTAGCATCTTCCTGGTATCCCATTGGCCACAAAGTTGTTTTTTTTTTTCCAAAACTTTATGCGTTTGGTTGATCTCGCCAAAGAATATGGCCGTAATACATCAACGATCAGCACGGTATTAAAACAAAACGAAGCACTTACAAGCCGACAAAAGCAAACGTCCTTGGATCAGAACATGAACCAAAGGAGGCAAAAGGTGACGACGTCGACGACGATAGCAGTTAAAGGGTAAATGAACATAATTTTCATTATTCTTTCTCTTTTATTATTCTTTCTCTCATTTTAAACTCTCATTTTATGTTTATTGTGCAGTAATCTAATTGTAACATGTATTTGTTACATGTTTTGATGCGTTTTTACGATTTATAAAAAATTTATGCCCGAATTTTGGGGGCTTGGAACGGATTACGGCATTTACATGTAAAACGCACCTCTACTTACGAATTTTTCACGTTACGAGAATTCTTCCGGAACGAATTAAATTCGTAAGTAGAGGTACCACTGTATACTCCCAAAGTGCTGGATTACTTATAATACCTAGAATCTCCAAAAGTACAATGGGGGGCAGAGCCTTCAGTTATCAAGCTCCTCTCTTGTGGAACCAGCTGCCAATCTGGATTTGTGAGTCAGACTCAATCTCTGTTTTCAAGAATAGGGTTAAAACCTTCCTTTTTGATATATCCTACAATTAGGGAGGGATCATGTGTTTCTGAACCCTCCCTTAGTTATGCGGCTATTAGGTTTAGACAGCCGGGGGACCTCCAATAATTGCACTGGGCTTCACTCCTTTCTTTAGTCTCAATGAAATATATATATATTTTTTGCTGGTCATTAACATCTGTTTGTTCTCTCCCATAGATTGAGTCCCCATCATGCTGTTTGCTCTCTACATGTCTGTTCTTTTCATCTTCTCTATCCCCTCACTCCCCAGCCAGTCGCAGCAGATGACTGCCCCTCCCTGAGCCTGGTCCTGATGGAGGTTTCTTCCTGTTAAAAGAGAGTTTTTCCTCTCCACTGTTGCCAAGCGCTTGCTCATAGGGGATCACCTGATTGCTGGGATCTTTCTGCAATTGTGGGGGTTTCCTCCACAGTTGAAAGTGCTATGAGAGGACTCTTGTTGTGAAATGGCGCTATATAAATAAAGTTGAATTGAATTGAATGTGTAGGCCTATACCTCTTTGTATTAGTGTGTGAATCGGGTGAAAATTATTTGGTTGGGTAAATTTGTGTGCTTGTTTTTATTCAAAAGGGGGGAGGAATGTAAGATCGTAATATATATATATATATATATATATATATATATATATATATACACTACCGTTCAAAAGTTTGGGGTCACCCAGACAATTATTTTGTGTTTTCCATGAAAAGTCACACTTATTTACCACCATGAGTTGTAAAATGAATAGAAAATATAGTCAAGACATTGACAATGTTAGAAATAATGATTTGTATTTGAAATAATAATTTTTTCCAGATACTCAACCTGCTCAAAGGAAGGTCAGTTTTATAGCTTCTCTAACCAGCTAAACTGTCTTCAGGTGTGCTAACATGATTGCACAAGGGTTTTCTAATCATCCATTAGCCTTCTGACACAATGAGCAAACACATTGTACCATTAGAACACTGGAGTGATAGTTGCTGGAAATGGGCCTCTATACACCTATGTAGATATTGCACCAAAAACCAGACATTTGCAGCTAGAATAGTCATTTACCACATTAGCAATGTATATTAGATATTAGAGTGTATTTCTGATTAGTTTAAAGTTATCTTCATTGAAAAAAACAGTGCTTTTCTTTCAAAAATAAGGAAATGTCTAAGTGACCCCAAACTTTTGAACGGTAGTGTATATATATATATATATATATACAGCGGTGCCCTAGGCTAGGGAGGGGTGATGCCCCGCCTTTGGGGGTGGCGTCACCTGTGGTATATAAGCTTGTAGCGGGAGACATACTGTCTCTTCGCTGTGGCTCCTGTACTCGCGTTAGGGACTCCCTGTGTGTAAATGGTTCTTGTTAATAAACTTTATAAATGTCACCTCGCCTCCTCATTATTCGGACACAACAATGCCATAGCATCTTAATCAGATTCAGGTCAGGACTTTGACTAGGCCACTCCAAAGTCTTCATTTTGTTTTTCTTAAGCCATTCAGAGGTGGACTTGCTGGTGTGTTTTGGATCGTTGTGCTGCTGCAGAACCCAAGTGCGCTTCAGCTTGAGGTCACAAACAGATGGTCGGACATTCTCCTTCAGGATTTGTTGGTAGACAGTGGAATTCATGGTTCCATTTACCACAGCAAGTCTTCCAGGTCCTGAAGCGCTGTAAAAGACTCATTGCCAGTAATCGCAAATGCTTCATTGCAGTTGTTATTGCTAAGAGTGTCCCAACCAGTTATTAGGTTTAGGGGCAATCACTTTTTCACACAGGGGCATGTTGGTTTGGATTTATTTTTACCCTTAATAATAAACACCTTCATTTAAAAACTGCATTTTGTGTTTACTTGTGTTGTCTTCGTCTAATATTTAAATTTGTTTGATGATCTGAAACATTTAAGTGTGACAAACACAAAATTCAATTCAATTCAATTCAATTCAACTTTATTTATATAGCGCCATTTCACAACAACAGTCATCTCATAGCACTATCAACTGTAGGGGAGAACCCCCACAGTTGCAGAAAGACCCCAGCAATCAGGCGATCCCCTGTGAGCAAGCACTTGGCGACGGTGGAGAGGAAAAACTCCCTTTTAACAGGAAGAAACCTCCAGCAGAACCAGGCTCAGGGAGGGGCAGTCATCTGCTGCGACTGGCTGGGGGGTGAGGGGATAGAGAAGAAGAAAAGAACAGACATGTAGAGAGCAAACAGCACGATGGGGACTCAATCTATGGGAGAGAACAAACAGATGTTAATGACCAGCAAAAAAAAAATATTTCATTGAGAGTGAGGAAAGGAGTGAGGCCCAGTGCATTACTGGAGGTCCCCCGGCTGACTAAACCTATTAGCAGCATAACTAAGGGAGGGTTCAGAAACACATGATCCCTCCCTAATTGTAGGCTATATCAAAAAGGTAGGTTTTAGCCCTATTCTTAAAAACAGAGATCGAGTGTGACTCCCGAATCCAGATTGGCAGCTGATTCCACAGGAGAGGAGCTTGATAACTGAAGGCTCTGCCTCCCATTGTACTTTTGGAGATTCTAGGTATTACAAGTAATCCTGCATTTTGGGAGCGTAGTGCTCTGTTAGGATGATACGGTAGTATCAGATCTTTTAAATAAAAAGGAGCCTGATTGTTTAGAGCTTTGTAAGTAAGAAGAAGGATTTTAAACTTAATTCTAAACTCTATGGGAAGCCAATGAAGGGAGGCCAGAACCGGAGAGATATGATCTCTCTTTCTAGTACCTGTTAAAACTCTTGCTGCAGCATTTTGGATCAGCTGAAGACTTTTTAAAGATGTTTTAGGACAGCCTGATAATAAAGAATTACAATAATCTAATCTCGAGCTAACAAAAGCGTGGATCAGTTTCTCAGCATCACTCTGAGACAAGATGTTCCTAATCTTGGCAATATTACGCAAATGATAGAAGGCAGTCTTAGAAACAAATTTAATATGTGAATTGAAGGACAAATCCTGATCAAAATTAAAAAGAGAAATCAGGAAGGGGGCAAACACTTTTTCATACCACTGTACATACAAAGCTGTATAACTGTCATGATTGCCCCTCCGAGGCAAACCCCAATGCCCAATGCCCAAACCCAGATGCTTGACTGCAGTGGAACATTTATTAACAGAAAAACATAACTAGTCCAACAGAAATAACTGTGTAGACAAATACAAACACTTACATACTGTAGATGAGCTTCTCCTGGGCAGGAAAGTCCCAGGAGGAAAAGGAGGGGGAGACTGCCCTAGAAGCAGGAGAACAGTCTAAACACAACTGTGGCTGCCACACTGATGGCGAGAACAGCAGCCGAATTTATAGTGGGGGAAACTAACGAGCAACAGCTGCAAGTGGCAGGTGACCTAATTGCCAACTGATTGCAGCTGAGAGGACCTGAAGCACAGCAATCAGCTGGAGGGTGTGTCTGGGAAATGGGAGAAGAGCTCTGCCATGAAGAGAAAAGTAACCAATGGCCATGAACAGAAAATAACCAAAAACAGACTTACAGATAAATAATACTGAAACTAAAGTGAAGATCTGAGCTCAAAGAAAACCAGAGCTCACAAACATGACAGAACATCCCCCCCCCCCAAGGGGTGGACCCCAGAAACCCCAAGGCAACACCCAGGAGACCCCCCCCCCCCCCCAGAGAGGGAATACAACCAAAAATCTACCCTGGGTGGGAGGTGGGGGAACAGGCTAAGGAGGGAACAAACAACTTAGAACAACACCCGCACCTGCACCCAGTCATACCCCAAGGCCCCCCACAGTCCCAGGACACCAGGATTTGGGTGGCTGGCCCAAGTCCCAGACCAGCCGGATGGCCCCATGAAAAGAGTCAGGCGGCCTGCCGGAGAAAATGGACCAGACGACCCATAGACTCAGTCCATCTGGCGGCCAGCCTTAGATTTTAAGCCACCAGGGCCGCAGGGATGACCCAGGAGGCGGTTGCCCAACAGGAAGGCCCAAAGATGGGAAGCAGGGCTGGAGAGGGAGAACCACGACTGTGTCTGGCCCAGAAAGAAGGGGAACAATGATGCCCTCGGTGGTCTGGAAAAAGGTTGCACCCACGGGGGTCTCGGAATTTGACAAGGCAGCACCCACGGCAGCTTTGGGTTGGAGCACTGCAGCACCCTCGGTGGCTCCAGGCTGGAGCACTGCAGCACCCTCGGTGGACCCTGGCTGGGCCAATGCTGCATCCTCAGTGTACCTGGATTGGGTTAATGCTGCACCCACGGTGGACTCCAAGTTGGGGGTTAGCGCCCAGGATGGGCCCATACAGGAGCGCAGCACCCACGTTGGGTTGAAGTTGGGGCGCAGCCCCCACGAGGGTCCCAGGCCGGGACGCAGCAACCATGGAGACACAGCCTGCAGAGGAACCCATACGACAGCCTCTGGGAGAAGAGGAGCTGAATTCAGGACAACGACGGGGGAAGCTGGACCCCCGGCATCATCCGGTGGTGAGCCTGGATCCTTGGAGACATCTGGTGGAACATCTCCGGCGACCCCGGGAGGGAGCGCAGAAAAAACACAAAGCAAAGCAGGATCAGGGTCGCCAGCAGCTGTGGAGCCCGGCGAGGCGAGCTCAGGTGCAGCGGATGGCTGCACCTGGCTCTCCTCACCAAGAGCCAGGCAAGACTGCTCTAATATGAAGAGGAGAAATACAAAAGAGAGTACTTGCCTGAGCTCAAGTTCCACTGCTGTCCAGGACTCCGATGATCCCGGCGATGTCATCTTGGGCTCAGCCATCAGGGGGTCCAGCTTGGTAGCTGACTCTTGCTGCGGCGGCCTCCACAGCAGGCAAGATGGTAGCTGCAGTCTTAGTTGCCCCAGCTGCTGTGACCCACGGTGGAGGCTCCTACAACGTGGGAGCTGGGGGTTGACTCCGTGATTACTCTGGGATGAGATCCTCCAGGGCCATGGACTCCTCCATCGACCGGCGGCTAGATTCTGGATCTGGCGGGCACTCAAGAGAAGAAGGAGACACAGAGAGGATAGGTGGACAGTTCATTACAGCAGCAGATGGGGAGAACTCAGGGGACTGCTTTCCCTGAGTCTCCCCACCGGGAATTAGGCAAGGCATTTCATCATAAATAGAAGTAGAATGAAATAAAACTTGCCTGTTTTCCCGGATCTTGATGTTGTCTGCTGCTGTACATTGGACATTGTCCTTCTGTGTGACTAAGCTGATCTTGGGCCCCTCTGTGGATTGTTGAGGAGCAAACAAATTGTAATGATCACATAACCTTCTTGGCTGATTTATTTAAAAAACAAGAGCACTCTGAGGCAAGTGCAAGATCCCCACACCTGTTTTCTTTCAAGATCCCAAAATGTTACTGAAGGAGAGCAGTTTTCAACTTTTCCATATAATTATTGAGGCAGAACCTAATTATGTTAAGCCTTAGTTAGTTGTAGGTCAGGATCCCAAGGTGAACCTGAGTAGCAAGTTTGGTAACCCTAGGTTTACTCGTTCTATAGTAATAAGGCATAGAGAATGTTGACCTTTTGACCCCAAACTCATAGGTCAGGCTGTAAGCCATTCAATATTTGTCTTAAATACAACTATGGTATTGATTTAAATAGCCTACATCAATTTCTTTCCATAGTTACCACATTTACAAGATTTAGGGAATGCATGATCTCTGACTTTGACCTAAAGGTCTATAACTCTGACAATAATAATCTCATCAGCGTCAAATTGCAATATACACATCAGTGTATATCAAATGCCGGTACCAAGTTTCAAAATATTTGGAAGAAAACTGTAGGAGGAGTTGATTTCACAAGACAGTTACTGTCTATTAATTGAGGTGAAATAGGACACCGTAAATCAGGGGCTATAACATCTGCAAAAATCATCCGATGAGAGCCAAATTGCAATATGTGCATCATCAGTGTATATTAAACCCTGGTACCAAGTTTCAAAACAATCAGAACAAAACTGTAGGAGGAGTCGATTTCATAAAAGTGGGGCTGACAGATGGGTGGATGGACTGCCACATAACATAGTCCCCTTTTGGTCTTTGGCCACCATGGATAATAAAAAATTAATAAAAGAATTACAGGTCAGTTGAGCAGAGACAATCTACAACTAAAAAATGAAAACAAGTAAAATAAAAATATTTGCTGACAGAGTTTTTATAGTGATCAATAGTGTGGTAAGCGTACTCCAATTCCAATTTTAATGTAAAGAGAACATCAATTGCATTTATATTTTACTATTAATGAATTTTAGTGTACTTACCATTCACATAGTTTTTTCATCTTGAATTCATAAATTTAATGTATAGTTTGAGTTTGGCTCCATTGATAACTAAACCACTGAGACTCACTGCACAAAGTGCAACAGTTATTGATGATATTTTTTACCAACGTATTAGAGGGAATAGGAGGAGTAAGTGGGATCATGACTGATATTACCAGTGTTGCTAGGTTTTACAAGAGAAACAAACAACCAGCTCTATGGAAACAAGCCCCAAAAAGCCCAATAGTCAACCTACCACATTGTGTAAAGGAGAGGCTGCTTGATAACATAAATCGATATATAGATTTATTTTTGTTTGCAGTGAATTGACTGTGAACACAGTCAGCATTGAATAAAGGAATTTTATAAACTCTGATTAAAGAAAAATGCATATGCATTCTGCATAAGCATTAGCAAATTTATAGTAAACACAGTCAACATAATGCCATGTTTGCCCCTATGGGGCAGAGAGACAAACCCAAGCGTTGAATGGTATTGTGACATTTATTAAAGAAAAGAACAGAAGTCCAAAAATAACTGTCCAGAACATACAAAAATGCCAAACAAGGAAAACTGACTGACTGGTGCTTCAGGAAACGAGAAGACGATCAGCGTGATGATCAGGGGAAAAATAATCCGGAGAATAACCAGTCAGAATCAGAATCAGAATCAGAATCAGCTTTATTGGCCAAGTATGCACAACACATACAAGGAATTTGACTTTGGCTAAAAACTTGCTCTCGTTGTTCAGGTGGAGGATTTAAATAAGGATTCAATGACAACAGAGTATGTACAGTAAATTACAGTCTGTCCACGTTTCTATAAAAGGATGCAAATATATACAGGAATATATGCAGTTATTTACTCAGACTAACCATACTTTGCAGAAATATATGAAAAAATATACAGTCACACAGTATTTCAATGTGAACTCAGATTCAGTGATATAATGTGAATGAAGTAAAAAGCAGTGTGAGAGTTATGTGCAATGTAATAATGGATGAAAAGTCATGAGTACAGCAACAGGTAGGACTAGGTGAATGTTAGGAGTTCATCAGAGTGATGGCTTGAGGAAAGAAACTGTTCCTGTGACGGGTGGTTTTGACCTTCAGTGATCTGTAACGACGACCAGAAGATAGAAGTTCAAACAGTTTGTGGCCGGGGTGTGATGGGTCAGCACAGATGTTTCCCACCCGTTTCCTGGTTATGGACCGATATAAGTTCTCAATGGAGGTAGGTCGGTACCAATGATCTTCTCCGCAGACTTAATGATCCGCTGCAGTCTGGTCTTGTCCTGTTTAGTGGCAGATCCAAACCAGACAGTGATGGAAAAGCAGAGGACAGATTGGATGATGGCGGTGTAGAAGACAACCAGCAGCTCCTGAGACAAATCAAACTTCTTGAGCTGACGCAGAAAAAACAACCTCTGCTGGGCCTTTTTCCGGACAGTGTCTATATGGGAGGACCACTTCAGGTTCCGGGAGATTGTGGTACCCATAAACATGAAGGAGTCCACAGTGGACACTGTGCTGTTGAGGATGGTGAGTGGGGGGAATGAAGGGGGGTGTCGCCTGAAATCCACAGTCATCTCCACCGTTTTGGCTGGGTTAAGTTCAAGATGGTTCTGGCTGCACCAGAGGATCAGCTGCTCCACCTCCCGCCTGTATGCAGACTCATCATCATCCCGGATCAAACCGATGACTGTGGCGTCATCCGCAAACTTCAGGAGCTTCACCGAAGGGTCCTCTGAGGTGCAGTCGTTGGAGTAGAGGGAGAAGAGCAGTGGGGAAAGGACACATCCTTGGGGGGCGCCAGTACTAATTTTTTGGGAGCTGGATGTAAATCTCCCTAGCTTCACCTGTTGCCACCTGTCAGTCGGAAAGCTGGAGATCCACTGGCAGGTGGAGGGGGGCACCTTGAGCTGGAGGAGTTTCTGATGAACGAGGATCGTCACTTCCTTGTGGTAACGTAACGTATCGTCACTTCCTGTTTTGCTGTCTGCCTGTGTGATTGCTCTCCAGCTGTTAGCTATGGCTACTAGCTCCCTTTCCTCTCCTCTGGTGTGCTCTCTCTGTCAGATGTTTAGCTACACCTCTGCCTCTTTTAGCGATAACGGTAAATGTAATAAATGTTGTGTTTTTGAGGCGCTCGAGGCGAGGTTGTCTGATTTGGAATCCCGGCTCCGCTGCATTGAAACACCGTCTGCGCCAGTTAATCTCGACGGACGCCCATTAGCTGCAGCGGAGCTAGCTAGCTTAGGCCCCCCTGTCACCGGTTCCCCGGCTCTCCTCAGCAGCGAGGAGACTGGGTGGGTGACGGTGAGAAGGAAGCCTAGTCGCAAAGCCCCGGTTCACCACCAACCTGTTCACATTTCTAATCGTTTTTCCCCGCTCAGCGACACACCCGCTGAGGAAAAAACTCTGATCATTGGCGACTCTGTAGTCAGAAACGTGAACCTAGAGACTCCAGCGGTCATAGTCAAATGTATTCCTGGGGCCAGAGCAGGCGACATCGAGTCAAATCTGAAAATGCTGGCTAAAAGTAACTGTAAATACTCCACAATTGTTATTCACGCCGGCATTAATGACATCCATCTCCGGCAGTCGGAAGTCACCAAACTTGATGTAGAATCGGTGTGTGACTTTGCAAAAACGATGTCTGCCACTGTAGTATTCTCTGGGCCCCTCCCCAATCTGACCAGTGATGACATGTTTAGTCGCTCGTCATCCTTGAACCGCTGGCTGTCTGTGTGGTGTCCTAAAAATGACGTGGGCTACATTGACAATTGGAGCTCCTTTTGGGGAAAACCTGGTCTTATGAGACGAGACAGCATTCATCCCACTTTGGATGGTGCTTCTCATTTACCTAACAATCTGGCATCTTTTTTATCCAAATTTCCAAAACCATGACTACTCAGAGTTGGGACCAGGAAGCAGAGTCGCAGTCTTACACGCCTCTCTGCAGCTCCTCTTCATCCGCCACCCCTCAGCTTAGCCCCTGTCTTCCCCATCAGAGAATCGTTGTCTGCTCCCTCCAAAGTCAATATAATGCATAAGCATCCCAAAGTGATAAAGCAAAACATTGTTAAAACTCAAATTAAACATAAAGCCTCTAAATTGAATGATTTGGCCTCTGTTCCTCCTCATAATTTAAAAATTAAATGTGGTTTACTAAATATTAGGTCTCTAACTCCCAAGTCTCTGTTAGTCCATGATCTGTTAATTGATCATCAGATTGATTTAATTTCCCTTACAGAGACTTGGTTAGGGCAAGAGGATTATGTTGGTTTAAATGAATCAACTCCCTCTGGTTATTTAAACTGTCAAAATCCCAGAAGTTCTGGTCGTGGAGGAGGAGTAGCAACAATTTACCATTCCAAATTACTAGTTAATGTAAAGCAAAAAACATGTTATAATTCCTTTGAGGGCCTGGTCCTTAGTATTGGGCACTTTAGCAATTTTAGGTTAAACCCAATTTTATTTGTCATAGTTTATCGTCCCCCATCAACCTACTCAGAATTTTTATCCGAATTTGCTGATTTCTTAGCTGATTTAGTGCTGAAATCTGATAGAATAATTATAGTAGGGGACTTTAATATACATGTGGATGTAGATAGTGACTGCCTTAATGTGGCATTTAATTCAATATTAGACTCGATTGGGTTTTCTCAGAAAGTAGGAAATTCTACTCATTACCTCCACCATACATTGGACCTTGTTCTGACATATGGCATAGAAATAGAAAATCTTGTAGTGTCTCCTCATAACCCTGTACTGTCAGACCATTGTCTGTTAACCTTTGATTTTACCATTTCTGACTATTTGGCTCCTAAAGAAAAATATTATTACAGTAGATGCCTCTCAGATGATGCTGTTTCCAAATTTATGCAGATTGTTTCCTCTATGCCATGTGTCAACACAACGGAAATAAGCTATAGACAGCTTGCTCCTTCTGTAATTGATAACATGGTGGATGGCGTTTCAGCTTCTCTGCACCAGGCTCTAGACTTGGTGGCCCCCTTAAAAAAGAAAAAGTCTAATCAGAGATTTCTAACTCCTTGGTTCAACACAGAAACTCGTAGCTTAAAACAGAAGACTTGTCAATTAGAAAGAAAATGGCGCTCTACTAATTTAGATGAAATCTATTTAGCTTGGAGAAATCATCTTTTAATTTATAAAAAATCTCTTAGAAAAGCTAGAACAAGTTATTACTCTGCATTAATAGAAGAGAACAAGAATAATCCCAGGTTTCTTTTCAGTACTGTAGCCAGGTTGACAAAGAGTCAGGACTCTGTCAATCCTAACATTCCCTTAGAGCTTACTAGTCAGGACTTTATGAACTTTTTCAATAATAAAATTTCATCCATCAGAGATAAAATCAATCAGATTCTTCCCACAGTTAACTTAAATACTGTAACTACTACAACTCCTTCAATTGATGTCTGTCTTGATGAGTTTACTCCAATCGACCTTTGTGAGTTAGACAAAATAGTTTCCTCATCCAAACCTTCAACTTGTCTTTTAGACCCTATTCCTACTAGGTTATTTAAAGAAGTCTTCACACTTATTGGTAGCTTTATTCTTCATATAATCAATTCTTCATTAACTTTAGGCCATGTACCGCAGGCTTTTAAAACGGCTGTAATTAAACCCTTACTCAAAAAGCCAACGCTAGATTCAGGAGCTTTAGCTAACTATAGACCAATCTGTAATCTCCCTTTCATTTCAAAAATCTTAGAAAGAGTTGTTGCTACGCAATTATTCAACCACCTGCAGGGAAATGGTTTACTTGAAGAGTTTCAATCTGGGTTTAGAATCCATCATAGTACTGAAACAGCCTTAGCGAAGGTCACTAACGACCTCCTCATTGCATCTGATAATGGACTAGTTTCTGTACTTGTCCTTTTAGACCTTAGTGCAGCTTTTGATACTATCGATCATAATATTCTACTTGATAGATTAGAACACTATGTTGGACTTAATGGAACTTCGTTGCAGTGGTTTAGATCTTATTTATCTGATAGGTTCCAGTTTGTTCATGTAAATAATGAGTTTTCTTTCAACTCAAAGCTTAGTCATGGAGTTCCACAGGGATCTGTGCTAGGCCCTACTCTTTTTAGTTTATATATGCTTCCGTTAGGCAACATTATTAGAAAGCACTGTATACATTTTCATTGTTATGCAGATGACACACAATTATACCTGTCAATGAAGCCAGATGATAGTAATCAATTACCCAAGTTAGAAGCCTGTCTTAAGGAAATCAAAGCTTGGATGAATTGTAATTTCCTGCTATTAAATTCAGATAAGACTGAAGTCATTCTTGTTGGTCCAAAAAACCTTAGAAATTCCTTTCCAAATCAAACTTTCAGTTTGGATGCAGTTACTCTTTCTCTTAATAGCTCTGTGAGGAACCTTGGAGTTATTTTTGATCAGGATTTGTCCTTCAATTCACATATTAAATTTGTTTCTAAGACTGCCTTCTATCATTTGCGTAATATTGCCAAGATTAGGAGCATCTTGTCTCAGAGTGATGCTGAGAAACTGATCCACGCTTTTGTTAGCTCGAGATTAGATTATTGTAATTCTTTATTATCAGGTTGTCCTAAAACATCTTTAAAAAGTCTTCAGCTGATCCAAAATGCTGCAGCAAGAGTTTTAACAGGTACTAGAAAGAGAGATCATATCTCTCCGGTTCTGGCCTCCCTTCATTGGCTTCCCATAGAGTTTAGAATTAAGTTTAAAATCCTTCTTCTTACTTACAAAGCTCTAAACAATCAGGCTCCTTTTTATTTAAAAGATCTGATACTACCGTATTATCCTAACAGAGCACTACGCTCCCAAAATGCAGGACTACTTGTAATACCTAGAATCTCCAAAAGTACAATGGGAGGCAGAGCCTTCAGTTATCAAGCTCCTCTCCTGTGGAATCAGCTGCCAATCTGGATTCGGGAGTCAGACTCGATCTCTGTTTTTAAGATTAGGGTTAAAACCTACCTTTTTGATATAGCCTACAATTAGGGAGGGATCATGTGTTTCTGAACCCTCCCTTAGTTATGCTGCTAATAGGTTTAGTCAGCCGGGGGACCTCCAGTAATGCACTGGGCCTCACTCCTTTCCTCACTCTCTATGAAATATTTTTTTTGCTGGTCATTAACATTTGTTTGTTCTCTCCCATAGATTGAGTCCCCATCGTGCTGTTGGCTCTCTACATGTCTGTTCTTTTCATCTTCTCTGTCCCCTCACCCCCCAGCCAGTCGCAGCAGATGACTGCCCCTCCCTGAGCCTGGTTCTGCTGGAGGTTTCTTCCTGTTAAAAGGGAGTTTTTCCTCTCCACCGTCGCCAAGTGCTTGCTCACAGGGGATCACCTGATTGCTGGGGTCTTTCTGCAACTGTGGGGGTTCCCCCCTACAGTTGATAGTGCTATGAGATGACTGTTGTTGTGAAATGGCGCTATATAAATAAAGTTGAATTGAATTGAATTGAATTGAATGAAGAATGCCTGGGATGATGGTGTTGAACGCTGAGCTGAAGTCGACAAACAGGATCCTGGCGTACGTCCCTGGGGAGTCGAGGTGTTGCAGGATGTAGTGTAGTCCCATATTCACTGCATCATCCACTGACCTGTTTGACCGGTAGGCAAACTGCAGTGGGTCCATCAGGGGGCCTGTGATGACCTTCAGGTGGTTCAGCACCAATCTCTCCAAGGATTTCATGACCACAGAGGTCAGGGCAACAGGTCTGTAGTCGTTTAATCCTGCAACAGAGGGTTTCTTGGGAACTGGAATGATGATGGAGCGTTTGAAGCAGGAAGGCACTTCACGCAGCTCCAGTGATCTGTTAAAGATCCGGGTGAAGATGGGGGCCAACTCGTTGGAGCAGACTCTCAGGCAGGACGGAGACACACCATCAGGTCCTGCAGCCTTCTTGATCTTTTGTCTCTGAAAGACCCGGCGCACTTCCTCTTCACAGATCGTTAGTGCTGGTGGGAGGTCAGAGTGGAGGAGGGATGGAGTTCCTGGGGCTGCAGATAATCCTTTTGTGTGGGTGGGAGGTGAGAACTGTAGGTTCTTTTCAAACCTGCAGTAAAAGCTGTTTAGGTCGTTAGTCAGCTGGAGGTTTTCCACAGGGTGGGGGGATGGTCTCCTGTAGTTGGTGATATTCTGCAGGCCTCTCCAGACAGAAGCAGAGTTGTTGGCTGAGAAGTTTTTTTGTAACTTCACACTGTAGCTCCTCTTAGCAAGCCTGATCTCCTTCGTCAGCATGTTTCTGGCCCGCTTGTACAGAGTCCAGTCACCAGTCCTGTAGGCCTCCTCCTTGGTCTGACATAGCTGCCTGAGTTTAGGAGTGAACCAGGGTTTATTGTTGTTGTATGTGCAGAAGGTCTTGGTCTGCACACACGTCCTTACAGAAACTGATGTATGATGTCACAGTGTCAGTGAGTTCATTTAGGTTAATGGCTGCATCTTCAAAAACACTCCAATCTGTGCAGTCAAAGCAGGCTTGTAACTCCAGCTTTGATTCCTCAGTCCATTTCTTCACAGTCCTTACAACAGACTTGGAAGTTTTTAGTTTCTGTCTGTATGTTGGAATAAGATGGAGCAGACAGTGGTCAGAAAAACCCAGAGCTGCACGGGGGATGGCATGATAGGCGTTTCTTAAAACTTTGTAACAGTGGTCAAGTGTATTTGTGTCCCTGGTGGGACATTTAATATGCTGTCTGTATTTAGGAAGCTCATTTGTGAAATTAGCTCTATTGAAATCACCCAGAATGATAAGCAGAGAGTCTGGATGTTTTTCCTCCACGTCTGCTATCTGGTCAGCGAGGTGCTGCAGTGCCTCCGTTGTACAAGCAGCAGGCGGGATATAAATTCCGACCAGAATAAATGAGGAGAACTCTCGCGGTGAATAAAAGGGTTTACAGTTTATGAACAGTGACTCTAGGTTAGGGCTACAAAACTTCTTCAACACTGTGACATCAGTACACCAATCTTTGTTTTTGTAGAAGCAGTTTCCACCACCTTTAGTCTTTCCAGAGAATTCTCGGCTGTGATCAGCACGAAACAGTTGGAATCCGTCCAGGCGCACTGCGCTGTCCGGGATGTGTTCACTCAGCCAGGACTCCGTGAAACAAAGGGCGCCAGACCTGCTAAAATCCCGGTTTTTGTGAGTCAGGAGCAGCAGTTCATCCATTTTGTTTGCCAAAGAGCGGATATTTGCCAGATGGATCGATGGGAGCGGCGTGTGAAATCCTCGTTTCTTCTGCCTGACTAGCGCACCGGCACGTTTACCACGCCGCCTTCGTTTCCGGCCAGCGCCAATAGCCGCTGCTCCCACAGCTAAGATCGACTGAAAAAAATTCAGATCAGCAGCAGAAACTGGCGGAGAAGTTGCATTGGGAGGTAGTCTGAGTGAAAGTAGTTCCTCCCTTGAATAGGTGACTCGGACAGAAGAGCAGAAGTCCAAAAAAACACACAAAATTATCAAAAACATCAGAGAGCAGAAGCCAGTGGCGGCGCCATCTTGGATTTGTGGTACATTTGTGGTACATTCTGTACAGTCTGTGGTACATTCATACAATCTAGCCGCAAAGACAGACTAAACAGGCAGTGCTTAAATAGTAGTGATAAGACTATGAGAGTGATTGCAGGTGTGGGTTCAGGCAGAGGGAACACTAACAGGAATTGAGACCAGCTGGGAGAGATGAGGGAGGAGCAGCTGGACTGGCAACTTGACAGATGATGCCCATACTACACAAACCCGGACATGTCATCTGCCAGCTGACACCCCACAGAATAAACATGAAAAACAAACATGACTAATGAGGCATTGTCAAAACAACTTGAAAACACAACCAAAGCAATAAAAGGCAGTATAACAAAAAGGCACAAGAATACAATGAATATAAAAATACACAGAAAGAGCCACAAGACTGGGTCTGGTTGAAATCCAGAACCCAGTTTATGACAGAGCCCCCCCTCCCCCCAAGGGGTGGATCCCAGGCACCCCATGGTAACATCAAAAGAAACGACCCCCCCTCCCCGATAGAGCACAACAATAACCCACCCAGGGTAGGTGGGTGGGTGGGGAACAGGCAAGGAGGGAACGAAACAAAAAGGCCCGCTCAAGACCCACACCAGAGAAACACAGAATTAGACCTCCCCCCCGGCCCAAGGGGCTCAAGAGTTCAGGGGGCCGACCGAAGTCCCAGGCCCAGTGCAAGGCAGGGTGAAACCAGTCAGGTGGCCTGCCGAAGTCCCCAGACCAGCTGGATGGCCAGATGGTACGAGTCGGGTGGCCTACCGGAGAATATGGACCACTCGACCCGGGTCGGGTGTGAGTTCTTTAGCCACCTGCACAGGAGAGGCAGCCCAGGAGGTGGCTCCCCCACTGGGAGACTCAAAAATGGAGAGAAGAGCCAAGGAGGGGGAATCATGACGTAGTCCGGCAGAGAAGGAAGAGGGACCCCAATGGCATCTGGCGGAGGAGAGGGAGAGATAACACCCTCGGTGGTCTTGGGCAGGAATAAGGTTGCACCCGTGGAGGCTCCGGGCTGGAGCTTTGCTGCACCCTTGGTGGCTCTGGGCTGGAGCATTGCAGCATCTGCGGTGACTCTGGGCTAGAGCACTGCAGCACCCTCGGTGGCTCCGGGCTGGAGCATTGCAGCACCCTCGGTGGCTCCGGACTGGAGCACTGAAGCACCCTTGGTGGCTCTAGACTGGAGCACTGAAGCACCCTTGGTGGCTCTAGACTGGAGCACTGAAGCACCCTTGGTAGGCCCCGGTGAGTCCAACGCTGCACCCTGGGTGGGCCTGGACTGGGCCAATGCTGCACCCACGGTGGACCCCGGGCTGAGGGATATCACCCATGGCAGGCCCATACTGGAGCACAGCACCACGTCAGATTAATGCTGGGGCACAGCACCCATGAGGATCCTCGACCGGGATGTAGCACCCATGAGGGCTTGGACTGAGGAGGTGGAACCCAGGTGATGGCCTCGGGCAGAGGGGAAGCTGCACCCACGGAGGACCCGGCCTGGGTTGGAGCTGCACCCATGGAGGTCCTGGGTTGGGACGGAGCACCCGCGACCTCCACTGGGGTGGCTGGGCCCCCGGCTGTCTTGGGTGGAGAGCCTGGACCCACGGAGACCTCTGGCATGGTTGAGATGTCTCCGATAACCCTGGGAAAAAGCTCGGAGGAAACAGATAGAGAAGGGGGGTCAGGGTCACCGGCAGCAGCAGAGCCCGGCCAGGCAAGCTCAGGTGCAGTGGCCGGCTGCACCTGGCTCTCCTCACCAAGAGCCAGGCAAGATTGCTCTAGGACAGAGAGGAGAAAAACAAAAGAGAACACTTGCCTTAGCTCAAACTCCATCGCCGTCCAGGACTCTGATGATCCAGACAATGGTGGCTCTTTGGGCTCGGCCCTCAGGAGGTCCAGCTCAGGCTCCCACTCTGCTGCGGTGGCCTCCGAAGCAGGCATGATGGTTGTAGCAGTCTTAACTGCCCCACCTGCTGTGACCCACACTGGTGGCTTCTTCGGCGTGGAAGTTGGGGGTTGGCTCCATGCTGGCACTGGAATAGGATCCTCCAGGGCCACAGGCTCCTCCATCTTCTGGCGGCTTAGTTCTGGGGCCGGCAGACACTCAGGAAAAAAACAGAGGAGACATGGAGAGAACAGGTGGGCAATGTGTGACAGCAGCAGGTGGGAAGAGCTCAGGGGACTGCTTTCCCTGACCCTCCCTACCGGGAATCAGGCAAGACATTTCATCGTGAACTGAAGTAAAATGAAATAAAACTTGCCTGTTTTCCCGGACCTTGATGTTTTCTGCTGCCATGTGTGGAGAGTTGTCCCTCTCCATGGCTCTTGTGAACTTGGGCCCATCTATGGAGTTTGGAGGATCCGCCCCTGGAGTCACGGAGATAGATGGAACTGAGAGGGTGGTGATCAGTTCCAGTACAGCGGGAAGAGTCGCCGAGGAGGAGGGAGAAAAAAATGCAGTGGGAGAATTGGCTGGCCGGTTAGCTGGAGAAGGAGAGTCAAAAAGAGAGGCCGCTGCGGGAGTCTTCTGCCTCGGTGAAGGAGACGATGTTGGCGAGGAAGTGGAAGCTTTCCTCCAGTGGTCCAGAGTGGAACAACAATGTTTCTTTGGAGCTGAAACTGTCTTAGTAGGAGCGGGAACAGGCATCGAAGACTGGCGAGGAGCGGAAAAGCCGAGCCCCGGGAGCACTCTCCCTTCGGTGCGAGCCCGGGCTTCTTTGGGGAATTCCTCACCCTTCCGTCGTTCTCGCATCGCAGCACTGCCACCAGAGAAATCCTCTCAATTCCCTCAGCATGCTCGGAGAGTTGAGGGCAATGACGAGATGCTGCCTCCGCCAGATCCAAGTACCATAATGCATCCTCTGGAGTGGAGTATGTGTATGCCGTAGAAATTAACCAATCTATTTCCATTAGAGCTTGGCAACACTCCCACCCCAGATGCATCGGATAGCTCCATCCTGCTGTGTCTATGACGAGCTCCAGAAAACAGGGTAAAAAATACAAAAAGGTGGAAAAACACAAACACCACAGCTGTTTTTTTTTTTTTTGTACTGGTGGCTAGAGTCTGTCATGTTTGCTCCTATGGGGCAGAGAGACAAACCCAAGCGCTGAATGGTATTGAGACATTTATTAAAGAAAAGAACAGAAGTCCAAAAGTAACTGTCCAGAACATGCAAAAATGCCAAACAAGGAAAACTTACAGACTGGAGCTCTCCTGAGCCAGCTTGGCTCAGGAAGAAACGAGAAGATGATCAGCATGATGATCAGGGGAGAAATAATCCGGAGAGTAACCAGTCTGTGGTACATTCACACAATCTAGCCGCAAAGACAGACTAAACAGGCAGTGCTTAAATAGTAGTGATAAGACTATGAGAGTGATTGCAGGTGTGGGTTCAGGCAGAGGGAACACTAACGGGAATTGGGACCAGCTGGGAGAGATGAGGGAGGAGCAGCTGGACTGGCAGCTTGACAGATGATGCCCATACTACACAAACCCGGACATGTCATCTGCCAGCTGACAGCCCACAGAGTAAACATGAAAAATAAACATGACTAAATGCACACTAGGGAAAAAAAAAATCACAAATGAAAAACAAGACTTTCAAAACAACTCGAAAACACAACCAAAGCAATAAAAGGCAGTATAACAAAAAGGCGCAAGAATACAATGAATATAAAAATGCACAGAAAGAGCCACAAGACTGGGTCTGGTTGAAATCCAGAACCCAGTTCGTGACACATAAAATCTTTGAATAAATTAAATTTTTAAACTCTGATCAAAAGAAAAGACGTGCATTCTGCATAAGTAACAGCCCTAAACACGATTACAGTTTAGTGATGTGGGATGATGGGAGTTGTTGTCCGCTAGTCGTTTAAACAAAAACTAAATATTACTGTTCTGATAGCTATTTAATGTTAAAAGTTAAGGTAGAATATTATTTATATTCTTAATTAATGTTGAATAACACGTTGTAATATTGTGTTGGGTTCACCTTAGAATCGGCATAGTTCACAGCCGAAGGTGACGTCACCTTCGGCTCCGACTAACTGTAAACAGGAAGTCGGTCGGAGTATTGAGAAAAAAGTCAGTTGTGTGTGTTTACCGCCGTCAGTTAACTTCAGCAGCAGTCACATACATCCTCTGCCCTTGGTAGCATCGAGGGTATGTATTAATTGTTATTGTTTGTGTGCATTTCTGGATGATTTGTTTGAGGTCATGTTGGGTTTGATGATTTTAGACGCTAAAGTGGTCTCCCGCGATTTACGCTGGCAACAGCCGTTGGATCAGTCGGAGGACATTGACAGATAATTTGGAGGGAAAGCAATTCATTGTGGCGGCGGGAATTGTTGTGAACATAATTTTATATTGTATTTGAGTTAAAAAAGCAAAGTAATTCATATAATTTGTGGGAAGATAAAATATGATTTGTATTAGAAGCTGAGTTCATATATTTTCATTGTAATATCTGTACAACGGTCAAAGAGTGATTATGCCTTGTACTGTATGTTACAGTTTCACCTTTCCTTGTATCATTAAACTTGTGGACCGAGAGCTGTGTCTTCAGAGTCTTGATGTGAGGAGGGAGTTTAGCTGACTGTCCAATCAGCAGAGGCAGTACAGTGAAACCACGGCTTCCTAGCGGGCATGATAACGTGAACATACTGGCAGACAGTGAGTAGATCATCGTCACACTCGACCAATAAACGATCAACACATCAGTGTCTATTCAGAAGTACGCTCGCGAACTGTGCTAGTCAGAAAAAAGAGCCATGTCAAAGATACACTCACACGCTTCTTCTGTGCACTCCAGTGTGTCATCTACAGAGTCTGCTGCAGCCAAAGCAAGAGCACGAGCGGAAGCAGCAAAAGCTCGCCTTTCCTACGCTGAAGAGGAAATAAGCCTAAAACTAGAAAAAGCTAAGTTGGAAGCATCAATGCAAATGCTACAATATAAAAAAGAGACTGCTGCAGCTGTTGCTGAAGCAGAAGCGCTGGAAGCTGCAGTTGACAGTGGTGAAAAACGAAGTCGAGAGTTTGTATTATTAGATCCTGCCTCCTTGACAGCCACACAACGCATTCAACAGTATGTTGCTGACCAAGCCAAAGTGTTGGAGGCAGAACACCAGCTATGTGTAGATGATGCCCCAATAAAATCAGACTCACACCCCAGCCCACAGCGGGTTCAGATATATAAGGATGAAAATGTTTGTGACCCACGACAAGTGAAATTTGAAAGCAGCAATATTACTCCAACACAGCACTCCAGATTTCAAAATGACTATTGTGGTACATTTCCCTCATCTCATCCTGTACCTCCTAATTCCAACCATAACAGCTCCACTCCAAATGACTTTGTGAGGTACCTTGCACGCCGTGAGCTTGTGTCTACAGGCTTACTTCAATTTAGTGATAAGCCTGAGAATTACAGAGCTTGGAAACGCTCATTTTTGTCTGCAATCAGCGGCTTAGATCTAACAGCAAGTGAGGAGATGGACCTTCTTTTAAAGTGGCTCGGCAAGGAGTCAAAAGAACATGTTGAGCAGCTCAGAGTAATTCACATCAATCATCCGGAAGCAGGCCTGAATATGATTTGGGATAGACTCGAGCAAACTTATGGCTCGCCAGAGGCAGTAGAGGACGCTCTTTTCTAACGCATCGACACTTTTTCAAAGATAGAAAACCGAGATTACGCCAAACTGACTAAGTTGAGTGATCTTCTGATGGAACTTCTATCAGCAAAGGATGAAGGAGACTTACCTGGTCTCTCCTTCCTCGACACGGCAAGAGGTGTCAACCCAATCGTGCAGAAACTCCCCTTTCATCTGCAGGAAAAGTGGGCTTCAGCTGGTGCATCTTATAAGCGACAAAAGCATGTGCCTTATCCTCCCCCTTTGCCTTTTTTGTAAAATTCATTAGCCAGGAAGCTAGCATTGCCAATGACCCAAGCTTCAACTTCATCACTCAGACAGGCACTGTTCCCAGGGCTGAAAAGTTAGCATGGCAGCCAAACAAACATCAAAGAGTCTCAGTCTGCAAAACCGAGATATCCACCAGAGCTAGTTCTGATTCTACTGACTCCTCATTAAAATCTGATGGCCGTGATAAAATGTGTCCTATTCATGGGAAACCACACCCTTTAAGTAAATGTCTTGCTTTCAGAGAAAAATCCATTGAAGATCGTAAGATGTTTTTGAAAGAGAACACTCTGTGTTTTAAATGTTGTTCATCTTCATCACACATCGCTAAAAACTGCAAGGCCAAAGTTCAGTGTTCTGAGTGCAAGAGCGGAAAACATAACTCAGCCCTACATCCAGGACCCGCACCCTGGACAGAAGTGAAGGATCCTGATCCAGAGCATGGCGGGGAGGAGGTCGAAACCGTGCCTCAACCTCAATCTGATATTACGAACAAATGCACAAAGGTCTGCGGTGGAGATCTGACAGACAGATCCTATTCCAAAATATGCCTCGTGAAAGTATATCCAGCCGGTCACAGAGACAGAGCAGTGAAGCTCTATGCAATTCTGGACGAGCAGAGCAACAGGTCACTGGTTCGTTCACAGTTCTTCGACGTGTTTGGCGACAGAAGTCCAAGTGCTCCTTACACACTGAGAACATGCGCAGGAATGAAGGAATCATCAGGAAGGAGGGCAAGCAGCTATGAAGTGGAATCTCTGGATGGGACAGTCCGCATTCCATTACCCAGCCTCATAGAGTGCAACGACATTCCCGACAACAGAGACAAGATTCCAACCCCTGAGGTTGCTCTTCATAATACACATTTAAAGATAATGGCGCACTTCATCCCAGATATGGACCCAAATGCCCAGATCATGCATCTCCTCGGTTGGGACATTATCAGAGTGCATAAAGTTCACAAACAGATGAACGGCTCACACAACCAGCCCTATGCACAGAAATTAGATCTAGGGTGGGTTGTTGTAGGCAATGTGTGTCTCGGCAGTGTCCATAGACCATCAGTAATCAACGCCTTCTACACAAACACCACAGAGCTACGTCGGCCATCTCTCTTCAAACCATGCCCTAATGTGTTCTGTGTTAAGGAAAAGTACAGCACCGTCCAGGTCACAAACCACCCACCAGCATATTCTGTGGAGGAAGCTACCTGTGACATTGATCATCTTGGGTGCAGTGTGTTCAAGAGGACCAGAGAGGATAATCAAGTTGCTCTTTCAATTCAGGATGCTTCATTCATGAAAATAATGAATAATGGACTACAGAGAGACTCAAACAACAGCTGGGTAGCTCCATTGCCCTTTAAGAATCCATGTCGGCGGCTTTCCAACAACAGGCCTCAGGCGCTGAACTGCCTCGTGTCCCTTACGCGAAATTTCGAGAGGAAGCCAGAAATGAAGGAACACTTCCTTAGCTTCATGGAACAGATGTTTAAAAATGGTCATGCTGAGTTAGCCCCTCCCCTCAATGAGGAAGAAGAACGATGGTATTTGCCAACATTTGGTGTGTACCATCCTAAGAAACCAAAAAAGATTAGAGTGGTTTTTGATTCCAGTGCCCGATTCAATGGTGTGTCACTCAACGATGTGCTGTTGACTGGGCCTGACCTGAACAACACATTGCTAGGTGTACTGATCCACTTCAGAAAAGAAGCTGTCACATTCATGGCGGACATTGAACAAATGTTCTATTCCTTTTTGGTTAGAGGAGAAGATAGGAACTTCTTGAGGTTCCTCTGGTTCCGTGATAATGATCTCTCCAAAGCTGTTGTTGACTATCGCATGACTGTCCATGTCTTCGGAAATAGCCCTTCCCCTGCAGTGGCTATTCACGGCTTGCACCAGTCCGTTCAGGTGAGCGAGTTTCACATTGACCCTGACGTAAAGCACTTTGTAATGCGAGACTTTTACGTAGACGATGGACTGAAGTCTCTGCCCACAGTCAAAGCTGCTGTCGACTTACTAAAAAAGACACAGGAAGTCCTCTCCAAGTCAAACCGGAGGCTACATAAGATTTCAGCAAACAATAAAGAAAGTAAAGACATGCGAGTGACCTTAAAGACCTTGACCTCAGTGCAGACAAAGTGCCAATGCAACGCAGTCTCGGACTCAAATGGAACCTCCAAACAGATTGCTTTGTCTTCGTCGTCTCTGATGAGATAAAACCTTACACTCGCCGAGGTGTCTTATCCACCATCAACAGTCTCTACGACCCTCTTGGGTTTGTAGCACCGGTTACTATCCAAGGCAAGGCTATTCTTAGGGAACTCACTGTTGAGAATGGTGACTGGGATGTGCCATTACCTCGAGAAATGGAGGAAGTCTGGACTTCCTGGAGAGCTTCTCTAAAAGAGTTGTCAAGCCTGTCAATCTCCAGGCCCTACACTGAAACTTCACCATCAGCAGCTGCCAGCAGGGAATTATGTGTCTTCTCTGATGCCTCAACGAAAGCAATCGCCGCAGCAGCATATCTCAAAGTCACGGACACTGCTGGAAATAATCATGTCGGGTTTGTTATGGGAAAGGCCAAGCTGGCCCCCCGTCTAGAGCATACAATGCCGAGACTAGAGCTTTGCGCAGCAGTACTTGCTGTTGAGTTAGCTGACCTGATCTCATCAGAACCTGATCTCCATCTCGATGCAGTGACATATTACACAGACAGCAAAGTGGTTCTGGGTTACATTTGCAATGAAACCAGACGCTTTTATGTGTATGTAAATAACCGGGTCCAGCGTATTCGAAGATCCTCCAGTCCACATCAGTGGCGCTATGTAGCCACGAACCAGAACCCTGCAGACCATGCAACGCGTTCTGTTGCTGCAGGCCTGTTAAGCAACACTAACTGGTTTAGTGGACCTAACTTTTTGTCCAAACCAGAGCAAGATGTCTCCAAAAGTACCTATGACCTTATGGACTCAAGTTCAGATCCAGACATCCGTCCTCTAGTGTCCCCTTTTAGCACTGCAACTGCATCCAATCAGCTTGGTTCCCAAAGATTTGCCAAGTTCTCTTCGTGGAAGTCACTGACTCGTGCCATCGCACACCTGAAACACATAGCTCGTTGTTTCAACACAGCCATGATGAACAACTCTTGTAAAGACTGGCATCTCTGCAAGGCAGAATTAAGTGTTGAGGAACTCAACCAAGCCTCAGCTATCATCATTCAAACGGTGCAGGAAGAGGTTTACAATGAGGAAATCAAATGTAGCAGAATGCACAAAAAGATCCCTAAAAGCAGTCCCCTGAAAAATCTGGATCCGTTTGTCGACACACACGGCCTGCTAAGAGTCGGAGGCCATCTTCACCATTCAGGTCTTGATCAGAACGAGAAGACTCCTTTGATCATTCCAGGAAATCATCATATTGCAACCTTACTCATTCGACAGTATCATGAACAGGTCCACCATCAAGGGCGTTTCTTTACGGAAGGAGCTGTCCGTTCAGCTGGCTTTTGGATAGTCGGCGGCAAGAGGAAGGTGAGCAGCATCATTCACCGATGTGTAACATGCAGACGACTCAGAGCCCCAACTAGTAGCCAAAAGATGGCCAGTCTCCCACCAGACCGCCTTTCATCAGATCCTCCCTTCACAAACGTCGGGCTCGATGTATTTGGCCCTTGGAGCGTTTCTTCACGCCAGACTAGATGAGGCCTCTCACAAAGCAAACGGTGGGCTGTGATTTTTACATGTATGAGCGTAAGAGCCGTTCATATTGAAGTCATAGAATCCCTCGACACATCCAGCTTCATCAATGCATTAAGACGGTTTCTAGCTGTGAGAGGACCGGCCAAAAGCATTCGTTCAGACAGAGGCACAAACCTTGTGGGTGCATGCAAGGCTTTGAAGATACCTTCTAACATCAACTACAAAAGTGTGAAATCTTACCTGTCGGATCAAGGATGTTCTTGGACTTTCAATCATCCACATGCCTCCCATCTCGATGGGGCGTGGGAAAGAATGATTGGTCTTGCTAGGAAGATTCTGGACTCCATGTTCCTCCAGCTGAAGGACAAACTTACCCATGAAGTTTTGGTAACCTTCATGGCAGAAGTAGCAGCCATCATTAATGCTCGGCCTCTTGTTCCTGTGACAACCGACCCCGATGAGTCATTCATACTCTCACCAGCTGCTCTTTTAACACAAAAGGTGAACTCTGTTCCCGCTCCTGCAGGAGAGTTTGGGCCTTCAGACCTCTACAAGCGCCAGTGGAGACAGGTTCAGCACCTGTCCAACACCTTCTGGGATAGATGGCGTAAGCAATTCCTTCCAACACTTCAAGCACGTAGGAAGTGGCAGTCACCTCACCCAAACATTGAGCCAAAGAGCGTTGTTCTCCTCAAGGACAGCCAAGTACCAAGGAATGAATGGCCACTTGGTCTGGTAACACAGGCCTTCCATAGCGAAGATGGGAAAGTCCGTCAGGTGGAAGTAAAGGTCATCAAGCCAGGAAAAAAAACTTTCTTTGTGAGGCCTGTTACAGAAATAGTACTTCTTCTTCCCCCAGATGCCTAAGTGGACTAGACGGACTAAGATAAGATAAGATAAGATAAGATAAGCCTTTATTAGTCCCACAACGGGGAAATTCCAGGATTGCAACAGCACAGGGATAGCAACACTCAGAGCAACAATCAGAAGGCAAGAAAAAAACAAGCAAGCAAGAGCAGCTAATATACATATGTACGTATTACTATAAAATATATATATATACACACACACACAGACACACAGTGCAGAGCATTGTAGCTGGATGGAATAAATATATGAATATATGAACACACAGTGCAGAGCATTGTAGCTAGATGGAATAAATATGTAAATATATAAACACCCACAGTACGGAGGTGGCGTAAGTGAGGTGGCGTAGAATCACGCCAGGCGGGGAGTGTTCTGATAGCTATTTAATGTTAAAAGTTAAGGTGGAATATTATTTATATTCTTAATTAATGTTGAATAACACGTTGTAATATTGTGTTGGGTTCACCTTAGAATCGGCATAGTTCATAGCCAAAGGTGACGTCACCTTCGGCTCCGACTAACTGTAAACAGGAAGTCGGTCGGAGTATTGAGAAAAAAGTCAGTTGTGTGTGTTTACCGCCGTCAGTTAACTTCAGCAGCAGTCACATACATCCTCTGCCCTTGGTAGCATCATGGGTATGTATTAATTGTTATTGTTTGTGTGCATTTCTGGATGATTTGTTTGAGGTCATGTTGGGTTTGATGATTTTAGACGCTAAAGTCGTCTCCCGCAATTTACGCTGGCAACAGCCGTTGGATCAGTCGGAGGACATTGACAGATAATTTGGAGGGAAAGCAATTCATTGTGGTGGCGGGAGTTGTTGTGAACATAATTTTATATTGTATTTGAGTTAAAAAAGCAAAGAAATTCATATAATTTGTGGGAAGATAAAATATGATTTGTATTAGAAGCTGAGTTCATATATTTTCATTGTAATATCTGTACAGCGGTCAAAGCGTGATTATGCCTTGTACTGTATGTTACAGTTTCACCTTTCCTTGTATCATTAAACCTGTGGACCGAGAGCTGTGTCTTCAGAGTCTTGATGTGAGGAAGGAGTTTAGCTGACTGTCCAATCAGCAGAGGCAGTACAATTACTCTGTTATTATACGACAGGTGGCAATTTTAATTACGTGGAAAATTATCTTTTAAATTGACAAACATCATATGTATAACTCGTGGCAAAATTTGATCAGGATCAAAAGATAATTTTGCTCTTGCCATTCATTTCAATGGAGAATTTTTTTTCGATTTAAGGTCCCATATGCACTGACCGGTATAAAAAAACATGGATAGCTCACGCCCTATTAGCGAGCACAGAGCCGAGTGGAGTCGGGCGGGCCACTGATCTCTATATTAAAACTGGATGGATCTTTAGCCGCCAGAAGTGAAGCCCCTGGCCGGCCACTTTTACCTCAATAACTTCCCAAAAATTAACAGATTTTGAACTTCTTGGTATGGAGGCACAGCTTATAATCAGACGCCCATTTTATTGGGTGATTCAAACCTGTTGTTGGCATTAGCACTAAAGCTTTCTGCCGCTACTGTAATATACAAACGTCTGCAAAAATGTCACTGAATTGTAGTTCTCAATAAAACTGAAACAGTGTTCTGCTTCTATCAGAGGCATTTTAGTAGTAGTTTAGGTGGATTGATTGTTTATTCCTAATGTATAAAACAGAGTACTTCTCAAAATATTTATGAGGCAAGACCTTGATAAATGATGATTCAACAGAAGACATATAGAAGATAGTTAATAATGACTGATATTCTGGGCTGTTCAGTACAGGCTCATCCTGTACTCCACACAGGCTGAGGTGCTTTTTTTTTTTCAACAGATTTGTTGATTATTTAAAGGTAAAACTGTGTTATAGGCTGTAATATGCACGATCTGTGATAATGTGTTACTGAAGCAGATGATCCTGAGCCACGTCAGAATGAAAACTGGGTGTGTACGATAATTTTCCTCAAAATATGATAATTTTAAGCCACTGGTATGATAGTTCAATATTTCTCATCTGGCAACACTGCATAGACAGCAAAGCAAGCCCAAATAAGCAACTACACATCAAAAAACAAGCCCAAAAACCCACAACTGACTTGATTTGCAAGCGACTTTAGAGAAAAGCAAGCCCAAAGTCACTTATAATAAGCGGACTTGGCAACTATGGATATTACTGGAGTGATGGCCTAGGGCTAGAGCATCCACCCCACAACCGGGAGGTCAGAGTTCCTGGTCCCGGTCGGGTCATGCCAAAGACCATGTAAAAGGGGAACTTCCTGCCGTCTAGCTTGGTGCTCAGCAAAAATGGAACGGAGGAGGGAAATGTGGGTGGCAGTAGCTCAGGAGGTAGAGCGGGTCGTCCAATAACCAGAGCGTTGGTGGTTCAAATCCCACTCTCCCCAGCCATCCTACTATTGTGTCCCTGGGCAAGACAATTTACCTACCTTGCCTCCAGTGTCCATGACACTGTATAAATGTTCGGTAGTGGTTGGAGAGCTGTGGGTGTGGATTGGCAGCCATGTTTCTGTCAGTCTACCCCAGGGCAGCTGTGGCTACAGTAGTAGCTTACTGCTATCTCTGTTTGTGGAGTCACTGAATAATGGATTTTCATTGTAAAGCGCTTTGGGTTTCTTGAAAGGCGCTATATAAATGTAAACCATAATTAGTGATCATTTACCAGTCTTCAGTTTATAAAATTTTTTTATTGCAATAAAACATAGGACACAACAGAAAAACTTTTACAAGATAGACCACAGAAGGCCATGGAGGCAGTGAAGAGGCTTGAAACTGCAAAATTGGGATGAAATGTATGTAAATGATGTTAACATAGCCAATGATTCCTTTATGAGGTTACTGAAAATTTACTATGAAAAAAAAATGTAAAATAAGGAGGTTGACACAATATAAAGGCTACATGGGGAAGAATAAATAATGTAGTAAAAAGGCTAAAGTAATAGCAACACTTCCAAATTATTTCGTGAAAGAAAATTTAGACATATATGACAAAGAAAATAGTGAGCTTGTGGAGATATGTGGAAGGACGAGGCTGAGTTTATTTCTCAAGACCATTTTTTTTTCACGTTCACATTCTCCAACATTCAAAAACAGAAAAAAGAAAGGAACCCCCCACATTTGTCCCTTTAATACCTCGGGACATCAAAGTCACAGTCACATGGTCTTTTAATCCCAAATCACAATGTCTCCCCCTTCCAGGTCTTCTCACCTTCATCTACAGTCCTGGTGGTCAGGAAATCCTTCAAGGCCATCTCTCTGCATACAAAAGGCCAGACTTCACATCCTCCTGTTACCCCTAGGAGGTTCAGACCTTTTGTTCCTCTGAGACGTGAAGCACACAATAAGCATACAGTGATACACGTGAAGCATATGGAAACCACATATGTGCACTACATGACCCCCCCCCCCCCTCAAACGTCTAAGATGGAACAACATAACCACAGATTGCATGTCATAATAAAATCACTACATATCAGTCCACGTGCCACTTGGGTCTCAACCTTCTGCCGTATTTGCTGTAAGCAGGCTGTACCACTTCCGCGGCATCTTCCTGCTGTGGAGTCGCTGCCTGGGGATGAGAACTGTTAGTCAACCTCTGTGGGTGTTCTGGGGAATGCTCTCTAGGGGGTGTGCCGCGTCGAGGAGCCTTAGCCAACTGCACAGCTTTGTCAGCTACCACAAAAGCGGGTTTGAGCCTGTTAATGCCAATCATTTCTTTTCTGCCCCCCAAATCTAGCAAAAAATGCTTATCCCCTGTTTCCAGCACTCTATATGGTCCGTCATAAGGTGGGCGTAAAGGCGGGCGATGGGCATCATGTCTGACAAAAACAAACTCTGCATTTTTTAAAGCCTTAGGCACAAAAACACGCGGAAAACTGTGGTGAACGGGGCCAGGTAGCATGCTCGGTCCCATGGTATTCTGTAACCGCTGAGACGGGGAGCACTCTGGCGCTGGATTATCTGGGAGAAATTCCCCGGGCAGCCGAAGTGGCTGTGCGAAAACTAGCTCAGCTGGGGAGGCTTCTAAATCCTCTTTAGGTGCAGAACGCAACCCCAATAAAACCCATGGTAGCTTGTCAACCCAATTTGCATCCGTAAGCGACGCTCTGAGAGCCGCCTTCAGTGACCTGTGAAAACGTTTGCATAACCCGTTAGCCTGCGGGTTGTACGCGGTCGTGCGGTTGATCGTTGCCCCCAGGCTGCGGGCCATCGCTGACCAAAGTTCTGAAACAAATTGCGGGCCTCTGTCGGATGTAATGTCCGACGGGACTCCAAAACGCGCTACCCATGCCGTTAAAAACGCGCGCGCCACCTCCTCGGCTGTGGTTGACGACAGCGGAACCACTTCCGGCCAGCGCGTGGTGCGGTCAACCATTGTCAGAAGATGTGTGCACCCTTGTGAGGGCGGGAGGGGGCCTATGAGGTCCACGTGGACATGATCAAACCTTTTAGCTGGGATGTGAAATGGCTCCAAGGGAGCTCTCGTGTGTCTATGAACCTTGGTCCGCTGGCAGGCCGTGCAGGCTGCCGCCCACTCTCTAACTTGTTTGCGCAGGCTCGGCCATACAAATTTCTCTCCTACCATTTTGACCGAAGCACGCACTCCCGGGTGCGCCAGAGAATGGATCGAGTTAAAAACGCGGTGGCACCACGCGGCTGGAACCACCGGACACGGTTGCCCAGTGGAGACATCGCAGATTAGGGGGGGCATACCATCTTGCAGCATCCTGCTCTCCCGCCTTAACCCTGTTGGTCGAGACTGGAGCACGCGCATATCCGCGTCGCTAACCTGCTCCGCGGCCATGGCTGCATAATCTATCCCCACGCGGACCAGGGGCGCGCGCACTGCCGCGTCGCTAACCTGCTCCGCGGCCATGGCTGCAGGATCTACCTCTGCGTGGGCTGGAGCCCCCAAGGCGCGGGAGAGGCAGTCTGCCACTACATTAAGTTTACCCGCCACATGCTGGATATCGGTAGTAAACTCTGAAATCGCGGCCAGCTGTCTCTGCTGCCGGCCCGACCAAGGTTCTGAAATCTTGGCCATCGCGAAAGTCAGCGGCTTGTGGTCAACGAACGCGGTGAAACGGCGTCCTTCCAGCCAGAACTGGAAGTGGTGAATGGCCAAGTGGAGAGCTAACAACTCCCTGTTGAATGCGCTGTATTTTCATTCGCTGTCGCGCAGGATCTTACTGAAAAAGGCGAGTGGTTGCCAGGCTCCGGCTACATACTGTTCTACGACCGCCCCTATGGCCACATCTGACGCGTCAGTAGTGAGCGCCATGCGGGCCGCTGGGACTGGATGTGCTAACAACGCAGCGTTTGCCAGGGCTGTTTTGACTTCAGAAAATGTGTGCTCTCGTTCCGGAGACCATTCGACTTTATTTGTGGGTTTTTGTTTTTTTAGTGCAGCATACAATGGTTGCATGAGCTGCGCTGCGCGGGGGAGGAAACAGTTATAAAAATTTAACATTCCTAAAAACTCCTGTAACACTTTGACCATTTGTGGCTGGGGAAAATTTGTTACTGCGCGCACTTTGTCAGGCAGAGGGACCGCTCCCTCTGGGGAGACACGATGCCCCAAAAAATCAATCTGCGTCACCCCGAACTGACACTTCGCCGGGTTAATTATTAACCCGTGCTCTGCCAACCTCCGGAAAACTGCCGTGAGGTGGTTTTCGTGTTCGTCTTCGGACGCGCTGGCTACCAATATGTCGTCCAGGTAGACGAACCCGAAAGGGAGATCGCGCAAAACCACGTCCATCATGCATTGGAACGTCTGCGCTGCGCCTTTAAGCCCAAACGGCATGCGCAAAAACTCGAAAAGCTCGAAAGGAGTTATTACCGCTGTTTTGGGTATGTCCTCAGTGTGCACTGGGACCTGGTGGTAACCGCGTACCAAGTCTATTTTAGAAAAAACGCGCACCCCTGCCAAATGAACTGAAAAATCTTGGATGTGCGGGATCGGGTAGCGGTCGTGCGCTGTAGCGTTGTTCAGCCTGCGGAAATCACCGCAAGACCACCACAAGCCATCAGCTTTAGGGACCATGTGAAGCGGTGAAGCCCATGGGCTCTTCAAACGCCTGATGATGCCCAACCTCTCCAGGTTGGCGAACTCCTCGCACGCTATGGTCAGTTTAGCTGAATCCAAGCGCCGAGCTTTTGCGAAAACGGGCGGTCCAGTGGTAGTAATAAAATGTTCTACCCCGTGTTTAGCCACTGTCACCGAAAATGTTGGAACGGTGAGTGCTGGGAACTGAGTGAGGAGTATGTGGAACTTACCACCTGCAGCTGTGACGTTGGCTTGTGCTGATGGCGGGGCCACTTGAGCTGTACAGGGAATAGAAGAAAAAGAGAGTGTGTGGAGAGCGTGAAAAGATGAGGCTGAGTTTATTTCTCAATTCAGGTTTATTAACATTCACGTATCTCCAACATCCTCTCAAACAGAAAAGAGGCCCATCCTCCCACATCTGTCCCTTTTATACCTGGGACATCAAAGTACAGAGTCACATTGTCTTTAATCCCAAGACACAATACATAAACCCCCAGGTCTTCTCCTCTCCCCCAAAACCCTGGTGGTCAGGAAGTCTCTCAAGGCCATCTCAAAAGATCACATTTCGCATCCTCCCATTATCCCCAGGAGACCCAGACTTATTATTCATTCTGAGACGTGGGCAACAGTAATATACATATGCAGCCTAAGCAACTCAAATATGTGTGCCACATGACCCCCCCGCCCAAACGTCTAAAATGAAACAATACAACACAGTCTGCACGTTATGGTAAAATCACAAACATCAGTCCAAGTGCTGTTTGGGTTTCAATCGTCTTCCGAACTTGCTGTAAGCGGGCTTTACCACTCCCACGGTGCCATCCTGCTGTGAATCTGCTATCTGAGGATGAGAACTGTTAGTCAATCCCTGTGGGGACTCTGGGGCATGCTCCCTGGGAGGTCTGCCGCGTCGAGAAGCTCTCGCCAACGGCACAGCCTCGTCAGCCATCACAAAAGCAGGTTTGAGTCTGTCTGTGCCAATTGTTTCCCTCCTGCCTCCCAAATCTAGCAAAAAATGCTTATCACCTGTTTCCAACACTCTATATGGGCCATCATAAGGAGGCCGCAGGGTTGGGCGTTGAGCATCGTGTCTGACAAAAACAAACTCGGCATTTTTTAAAGCCTTAGGTACAAAAACGCGCGGAAAAGTGTGATGAACGGGGCCCAGAAGCGTGCTCACTCCCATGTCGCTCAGTAACCGCTGAGCAGGGGGGCACTCCGGCGCAGGATTATCTGGGAGAAACTCCCCAGGCAGCCGAAGCGGCTGTGCAAACACCAACTCAGCTGGGGAGGCTTTTAAATCCTCTTTAGGTGCAGAACGCAACCCCAATAAAACCCACGGTAGTCTGTTTACCCAATTTGCATCCGTAAGCGACGCTCTGAGGGCTGCTTTCAATGACCTATGGAAACGTTAGCATAAACCATTAGCCTGGGGGTGGTACGCGGTAGTGCGGTGGATCGTTACCCCCAGACTGCGGGCCATCGCCGACCGAAGCTCGGAAACAAATTGAGGACCTCTGTCGGATGTAATATCCAACGGAACTCCAAAACGCGCTACCCAAGCCATTAAAAACGCGCGCGCCACCTCCTCCACCCCCTCCAAAAGATGTGTGCACCCCTGTGACGGCGGGAGGGGGCCTACAAGGTCGACGTGCACATGATCGAACCTCTTAGCCGGGATGTGAAACAGCTCTAAGGGGGCTTTAGTGTGTTTGTGTATTTTGGCCCGCTGTCAAGCCATGCAGGCTCTTGCCCACTCCTTAACATGTTTGCACAGGCTCGGCCACACAAACTTCTCTCCTACCATTTTGACCGACGCGCGCACCCCCGGGTGCGCCAGAGAGTGAATGCAGTCAAAAACACGGCGGCGCCACGCGGTCGGGACCGCCGGGCGCGGTCGCAGTCGCCCGGTGGAGACGTCGCAGATTAGTGGGGGCATACCATTTTGCAGCACCCTGCTCTCCAGCCTTAACCCTGTTGGTCCAGACTGGAGCACGCACACGTCCGCATCGTTAACCTGATCCGTGGCCATGGCTGCATAATCTATCCCCACGCGGACTGGGGCCGCGCGTACTTCCGCGCCGCTATTTTGCTCCACGGCCATGGCAGTATAATCTACCCCTGCGTGGACTGGAGCAGTTATGGCGTGCGAGAGACAGTCTGCCACTACATTAAGTTTACCCACTATGTGTTGAATATCGGTAATAAACTCTGAAATTGCAGCCAGCTGCCTCTGCTGCCGGCCCGACCACGGCTCCGAAACCTTGGCCATCGCGAAAGTCAGCGGCTTGTGGTCGACAAACGCGGTGAAACGCCGACCTTCCAACCAGAACTGGAAGTGGCGAATGGCTAAGTGGAGCGCTAACAACTCCCTGTCATACGCGCTGTATTTTTGCTCGGCATCGCGCAAAGTCCTGCAGAAAAAGGCAAGCGGCTGCCAAGCCCCAGCAACACGCTGCTCTACAACCGCCCCTATGGCCACGTCTGATGCATCAGTAGTGAGCGCTATGCGGGCCGTTGGGTCTGGATGTGCCAACAACGCAGCGTCTGCCAGGGCTGTTTTAACCTCCGAGAATGCGTGTTCCCGCTCCGGGGACCATTCGATTGCATTTGTGGGTTTTTGTTTTTTTAGCGCGGCATACAATGGTTGCATGAGCTGCGCGGGGGAGGAAACGGTTATAAAAATTCACCATTCCCAAAAACTCCTGCAATGCTTTGACCGTTTGTGGTTGGGGAAAATTTGTTACTGTGCGCACTTTGTCGTGCAGCGGAACCGCTCCTTCTGGAGAGACGCGGTGCCCCAAAAAATCAATCTGCGTCACCCCGAACTGACACTTCGCTGGGTTGATTATTAACCCGTGATCTCCCAACCTCCGGAAAACTGCCGTGAGGAGTTTTTCGTGTTCCCCTTCGGACGCGCTGGCTACCAAAATGTCGTCCAGGTAGACGAACACAAAAGGGAGATCGCGCAACACCGCGTCCATCATGCGTTGGAACGTCTGCGCGGTGCCTTTAAGCCCAAACGGCATGCACAAAAACTCAAAAAGGTCAAACGGAGTTATTACTGCTGTTTTGGGAATGTCCTCAGCGCGTACTGGGACTTGATGGTACCCGCGGACCAAGTCTATTTTAGAAAAAATGCGCGCCCCTGCCAGATGAACGGAAAAATCTTGAATATGGGGATTGGGTAGCGGTCGTGCGCTGTAGCGTTGTTCAACCTGCGGAAATCACCGCAAGGTCGCCACGAGCCGTCCGCTTTAGGGACCATGTGGAGCAGGGAAGCCCGTGGGCTATTCGAACGCCGGATGATGCCCAACTTTTCAAGGTTGGCGAACTCCTTGCGCGCTATGGTCAGTTTAGCTGCATCCAAGCGCCGAGCTTTTGCAAAAACAGGGGGACCGGCGGTAGTAGTAAAATGCTCCACTCCGTGTTTAGTGACGACTGCTGAAAATGTGGGAACTGTGAGTGCTGGAAACTGAGTGAGGAGAGTGTGGAACTTACCGCCTGCCGTAGCGACGTTGGCTTGTGCTGTGGGCGGGGTCACTGGAGCTGCACAAGGGATAGAGTAAAAAGAGAGTGCATTAACCAAGCGTCTATTAGGAAGATCAACCAACAGCCCATGTGAGCACAGAAAATCAGCACCTAACATGTTGAAACTCACCGCAGCTATAATAAAAGTCCACTCATATGTACGGCCGTGCAGGGACAGAAGCAGAGTCCTTTCACCGAAGGTCTTAATGCTCGAGCCGTTCGCCGCTGATGCTCCGTGACTCCCGGGGCCTGCCAGCCGGTCAGCATAGGTTGGCATGATGAAATTCACTTGGGAGCCTGAGTCCATGAGGAATTGCCTCCCAGAACGCGCATCCGTCAAGTAGAGCAGCTTGTTCTGTTCACCGAGGGCCGCAGCTGCTACCGACTCCCGGTTCTGGCGTTTCCCAAGCTCTTGAACTGACATGGTGGAATACACTTGCGTGCCCTCTCTGCGAAGCAGCGATGGTAAAAACAGAGGTCATCTCCTCCGCGATGTTTGATCTTCATCGCCGCCGTTGCCGGTGGTTCTGCCTCCGCCGCCTCTGGCCCCCTGCCATTCCCGGCCGTCGCGCCGAGGTCTGTCGCTGCTTCGGTGGCCGTGTGCCATCTGCTGGTGTTGAGAATCCACTGTGCCTCCTGGGCCAGCGCGCGGAGGTCCCGCTGGGCCACAAACTGTGAACCTGCCAGGGTCGCCCTCGTCTCTGACGGTAGGGTTCTCAGGAAAATGTGGGTGAAGAGGAAATCGTCGTCGTCTGAGCCTCTCAGCCTCAGCATGTCTTCCATCAGGTCGACAGGCGTGCTTTCTCCCAAGTCGTTCAGGGCCAGGAGTCACTTTGCTCTCTCCTGGGCTGAGGAAGTGAAACGCTGAATGAGCGCAGCCTTCAACCCGCCGTATTTGTCGCCAGCAGGTGGGCGCTGCACCAGGCTCTGCACATGTCGAGCTGTGTGGTTGTTGAGCTTGGCAATAACGTGGTAGAATTTTGTGTCATCTGCCGTTATTCCCGAGAGCGAACTGAGCCTCGGCCAAGAGGAACCAGGAGTCCGGGTTGTCCTGCCAGAATTCTGGTAGTTTGACTGAGACTGCGTTTGCCCGGCTGGTTCCTGGCGAGTCCGGTTCGGGGGAATCGCTTCTGCCCATGATACGTCGTAAGGTCACCAGTGTGGAGAGCGTGAAAAGATGAGGCTGAGTTTATTTCTCAATTCAGGTTTATTAACATTCACGTATCTCCAACATCCTCTCAAACAGAAAAGAGGCCCATCCTCCCACATCTGTCCCTTTTATACCTGGGACATCAAAGTACAGAGTCACATTGTCTTTAATCCCAAGACACAATACATAAACCCCCAGGTCTTCTCCTCTCCCCCAAAACCCTGGTGGTCAGGAAGTCTCTCAAGGCCATCTCAAAAGATCACATTTCGCATCCTCCTGTTATCCCCAGGAGACCCAGACTTATTGTTCATTCTGAGACGTGGGCAACAGTAATATACATATGCAGCCTAAGCAACTCAAATATGTGTGCCACAAGTGCATTAACCAGGCGTCTGTTAGCAAGATCGACCAACAAACTATGTGAACACAAAAAAACAGCCCCTAACATGTTGAAATTGACTGCCGCTATGACGAAAGTCCACTCGAATGTACGGCCGTGTAAAGACAGAAGCAGAGTCCTCTGACCGAAGGTCTTAATCGCCGAGCCGTTCGCTGCTGACACCCGGGGACCACTGGAAGGCGCCAGCCGGTCAGCGTAGGAAGGTGTAATGAAACTCAGCTGGGAGCCCGTGTCCACAAGGAAGTGCCTCCCCGAGTGCGCGTCTCTCAAGTAGAGCAGCTTGTTCTCCTCTCCGAGGGCAGCAGCTGCTACCGACCCCCGGTCTTGGCGTTTCCCGAGCGCTTAAAGTGGCATGGTAGAATGCACTTGTGTGCCCTCTCTGCGAAACGGCAATGGTAGAAGCAAAGGATGTCGTCTGCTCCGTGTTTCCCGGCTCCTACCGCCGCCGTCGTCGGTGAGTCTGGTGCTGCAGCCTCTGGCCCCCTGCCGTCTCCGGACGTTGTGCCTGGCCTCGCTGCCACAGCCGCGTGCCGTTTACTGGCGTCGACGAGTCGTTGCGCCTCCTGGCCCAGCTCGTGGTAGTCTCGTCGGGCCAGCAGTGGTGAACTGGCCAGGGTCACTCTCACCTCTGACGGTAGGGTTCTGAGGAAAAGGTGGGTGAAGATGAAGTTATCATCTTTGGAGTCTCTCAAACTCAACATCTTCCCCATCAGGTCTGCAGGTCTGTCGCCCTCAAATTCAGTCAGCGCCAGGAGCCTCTCTGCTCGCTCCTGCACCGAGGGGATGAAGTAACGAATGAGTGCAGCCTTCAACGTGCTGTACTTGTCGCCGTCCGGCGGGTGGTTGATCAGGCTCTCCACTCGCTGGGCTGTGTGGTTGTCTCGCTTTGCAACCACATGGTAGAACTTTGTGACGTCTACCGAAATCCTCCAGAGGTGGAACTGTGCCTCGACTGCGTTAAACCAGGAGCACAGATTGTTCGGCCAGAAGTCCGGTAGTTGGACTGTGGCTGCATTCGTTTGGCTGGCTCCTGACGAGTCTGGCTCGGGAGATTCGTCTCCACTCATGATACGACGTAGGGTCACCAGTGTGGAGATATGTGGAAGGACGAGGCTGAGTTTATTTCTCAAGACCAGTTTTATTCACGTTCACATTCTCCAACATTCAAAAACAGAAAAAAGAAAGGAACCCCCCACATTTGTCCCTTTAATACCTCGGGACATCAAAGTCACAGTCACATGGTCTTTTAATCCCAAATCACAATGTCTCCCCCTTCCAGGTCTTCTCATCTTCATCTACAGTCCTGGTGGTCAGGAAATCCTTCAAGGCCATCTCTCTGCATACAAAAGGCCAGACTTCACATCCTCCTGTTACCCCTAGGAGGTTCAGACCTTTTGTTCCTCTGAGACGTGAAGCACACAATAAGCAGACAGTGATACACATGTGAAGCATATGGAAACCACATATGTGCACTACAAGCTCAATGAATTCTTTGTAAATGCTGGTCCTACCCTGGCAATGAATATTCCAGATACAATAGATAATGCAGGTGAAAACATATTGGATAACATAAACAGTATCTTTCTGGATAAGGCTGAAAAAGATGACATTCTGAACATTGTAAAAATCTAAGTAAAAAAATCAAATGATTGTGATGATAGACATGATACTAATGAAGAGTATAATAGAGGGGATGCATTGGAACAGAATTCTTGGCAGTTAGAAGACAGTTACCATAGCAACACAGTACTGAGTGGCAATCACATGTGACAGCTTTATTTTGTATGCAGCAAAACATAAAAATCACACAAAATATTTAGCTACAGCAGTGCACAGAGTTCTTCTTTTTGCTTTAGATGTTAATACCACATCATTCACTTGACTGTAGTGATGTGTGGGTAAAGACCAAGGAGCACATGGTAAGTGAAGAAATGATTAAGAGCCTTTAACAATTTATTTGCTGAATTTTTTGCCAATTAATCAAGATAGAATGGTAAGATTAGCTCTCCACAATACAAGCAGGTACGCTGTGTACTGCTGTGGCTGAATATTGTGTGTATTTTTTGTGTTTTACTGCATACACCATAATGCTGCCACTCATTTTTGCCACTTGGTGTTTAAAGATTATCCACATCAGTTGCGCTGTGGGAATCAATCCCTGTACATATGGAATATGTAGGGTGGAGAGATAGTCTCGACATGGTAGAGAACTTGTAATCCAGTGAAGTGCCATCCCTCTAATTCCATATTCACTAAGGGTTTTTTTTTTTTAAATAAAATGTCATGATCTATGGTGCCAAATGATTTTTTAAGGTCAACAAAAATGGTAAGTAAATATTGTTTTCTTACCTATTGCAGTGGATATTTTGTCTGTTAAGTCCATTAACGCCATAAATGTTAAGTGATTTGCCCTGAAACCATACATGCATGACTGCTACTTAAAATATTATATCTATCAAGAAATTTGTCCAGTCTGGCAACAAACATATTGACATAACGCACGGCCCAGGAGACACACACGCAGGCCCAGGATAGATTTAACAGCTTTATTAGCAACAGGGAAGTGTATGGCTGCATGTCTGTGGAATAAGAATGTATTGGTGGTGGCGTCTGCGTCAGGCACGGGGGCAGGAGGCCGTACAGCCGGACAACCCTGTGGGAGAGAGCAGAGGGACAAGGGTAACGGGCACCACACCAATACAGGGAAATGATGATGATAGCTGGCTTACTTGGTTGTGACAGGTGGCTGGCGTTGACAAGGGCGGAGCCCGGGAGACAGCGACCTGCGGTACCTGTGGCAGCAGCGTAGAGCCAACGGCGAGGTGATGAAGTCCGCCGCCGGGGATGTCCACCTGTGCACAAGGGAAAGCTAGAGGAGAGAGGTAAGGGGAGCTTACCCAGGATATCTTCGCTAGTTGGTTTGAGATCCGTAGTAGCAAAAGGGCCGAAGTAGAGAGACGGCTTCAGGCCGAAGCCCAGGGCAGAGTGGATTAAATACCTCGCCGCTGATGAGGAGCAGGTGTGCGCGCGGCTGGCGCCGCTGATGAGCGGCGAGTCATAACAGTACTCCCCCCTCTAGCAGCGCCTCCTGGCGATGGTTTTTCCGGGTGCGCTCGATGAAACTCAGAAATGAGTGACCGGTCCAACACCAGCGAGGAAGGCACCCACTGTCTCCACTCGGGTCCATAGCCCTCCCAATCCACCAGGTACTGCAATCCACGACCCCGGCGTCGGGCGTCCAAGATGTCAGCGACAGTCCAGGCCGGATGGCCACCAATCATCCGGGGAGCGGGGTGTGCCGCAGGTGGAGGGCAGAGGGGGTCAGAGACCACTGGTTTGATTTTGGAGACGTGGAAGGTGGGATGGATGCGGAGGGAGGAGGGAATAGCCACACGCACAGCCACCGGGTTGATGATCCTGGTTATGGGATAAGGGCCGATGAACCGTTGAGCCAGCTTTCTCCTCTCACCCTTTAGGTTTACGTCCTGTGTGGATACCCAAACTTGCTGTCCCACCTGGTAGGCAGGTGCAGGTCTCCTATGTCGGTCCGCCGTAGACTTATTGCGCTCCGCCGTGCGTAAAAGCGCATTACGCGCCGTGGACCAAAGGGAACGGCACCGCCTCAGATGTGCCTGGACAGAGGGAACAGCCAACTCGCCCTCCTGCGCTGGGAACAGGGGTGGATCATAGCCCAAGGATGCTTTAAAGGGCAACATCCCGATGGCCGTAGAGCGAGAGGTGTTGTGGGCGTACTCCACCCAGGCGAGATGAGAACTCCAGGACGTGGGTTTAGATGAAGTTACGCAGCGGAGCGGAGCCTCCAGCTCCTGGTTTGTCCACTCACACTGCCCGTTAGACTGGGGGTGATGGCCGGAGGAGAGGCTTACCTTGGCTCCCAGGGCGTTGCAAAATGACCTCCAGACGTCCGAAGAAAACTGGGGGCCGCGGTCGGAGACCACGTCGACCGGGATTCCATGCAGTCTGACCACGTGCTGGATGAGGAGGTCCGCCGTCTCCAAAGCTGAGGGAAGTCCACGTAGGGGCACGAAGTGGGCGGCCTTGGAAAAACGGTCAACGATGGTCAGAACTGTGTCAAAGTTGTTGGAGACAGGGAGCCCGGTGACGAAGTCCAGAGCGATGTGCGACCAGGGCCTACCAGGGACGGGCAGGGGCTGGAGCAGACCCGCAGGGGGGGCGTTACCTGACTTATTGGCAGCACAGACGGGGCAGGCCCGGGCGTAACGGGCGGCATCCTTCCGCAGACCTGGCCACCAAAAGGATCGCTGGAGAAGGTCGATCATCCGTGAAGCTCCAGGATGGCAGGCGAGCTTGGAGGTATGGAGCCAGTGTATAACGTCCCCCCGGACGAGAGACGGCACGAAGATCCTCCCCTCCGGTCCGCCGCCAGGGTCCGGTTCCGATTCCTGCACCCTCCGGATCTTGTCTTCTATGTCCCATGTAACAGCCCCGACGACGCACGACCTGGGCATGGTATGAGCAACGTCGTCTGCGGCCTCCGGGGCAAATTGCCTGGAGAGGGCGTCGGGTAGGCTGTTCTTGGAGCCAGGCCTATATGTGATGCTGAACTTAAACCTTGCAAAGAACAGGGACCAATGCACCTGGCGGGCGTTCAGACGCTTGGCAGATCTCAGGTACTCCAGGTTCTTGTGGTCAGTGAGGACCACAAAAGGCAAGGCTGCCCCCTCCAGCCAGTGACGCCATTCTTGACGGGCAAGCTTGATGGCAAGAAGCTCTCTGTCCCCCATGTCGTAATTACGTTCCGCCGGGGACAGGCGCCGAGAGAAGAAGGCGCAGGGTCGCTTGACTCCATTGGCTGGGGACCGCTGGGACAACACCGCCCCCACCCCCGTGTCCGAAGCGTCCACCTCCACAATGCACTGCAGCGCAGGATCGACCTGGCTGAGGACCCGGGAGGAGGAGAACTCCGTCTTCAGCGCCTGGAAGGCCGAAGCGGCCTCTTCAGTCCACCGGAACGGGGTCTTAGGAGAGGTGAGGCGGGTCAGGGGTCCGACGATGGCTCCAAAGTTCGGGACAAAGCGGCGGTAGAAATTGGCGAACCCGATGAACTGCTGAACTTGCTTTCGAGAGGTTGGTGTGGGCCAATCCACCACTGCTTTGATCTTCGCTGGGTCCGGAAGCACCTGGTCATGGGAGATGACGAACCCCAGGAAGGAAGTTGTTTTGGCGTAGAATTCACATTTTTCCGCCTTGACGTACAGATGGTTCTCCAGCAACGGCGGGGTGATGAAGTCCGCCGCCGGGGATGTCCACCTGTGCACAAGGGAAAGCTAGAGGAGAGAGGTAAGGGGAGCTTACCCAGGATATCTTCGCTAGTAGGTTTGAGATCCGTAGTAGCAAAGGGGCCGAAGTAGAGAGACGGCTTCAGGCCGAAGCCCAGGGCAGAGTGGATTAAATACCTCGCTGCTGACGAGGAGCAGGTGTGCGCGCGGCTGGCGCCGCTGATGAGCGGCAAGTCATAACACATATTTTCTAATATTTTGGAAAATTGTGACAGCAAGGATACTAGTCTGTAAGTGGAGAAAACATGTTTGTTTCCATTTTTATATAGTGGAATTACTTTTGTTTTGTTCATCTTTTCAGGAAATACTCCTTTTGAAAATGATACATTACAGATGTATGTAAAAGGCTCAATAACATTCTATAGAGGGTATGCATATGATGTCACTGAACGGAACTCATGTCAGTTAAAACACATCACCTGTGGCGGCCATGCACTGATTAGGTCCCTGGCTATAGAGGGGTTGCACGCGATGTCAGTAGCCACGTGCTACATTGTTTTTCTGTCATTTTGGATGGCAAATAATGTGGACGCTGTGTTGAGAATAATAATAATTCCACTAGTACCTACTCAGCCCGACTCAGCATGGTGTTGTTTGTTTTCCATTATGACTGAATGCCACCTCATGTGAGTGAGATCTTTACAGCAAGGCAGCCTGACACTCCCATGACATCATTTGTATGTGACAAGCAAAACACAAGATGGATATCGAGGCGAGCCTGCTGCTCACTGGCTTTTTGTTAGAGTAAAGGCAAAAAAGGAGAGCCAGAGAAGGCTACAGGCGGTGAGACGAAACACTCTGGAAAAGTACTGGAGAGTTAAGGAAGCCATGGAGCAGCAGAAGACGTGAGGATACGAACTAGATCACATATGAAGGTAAGCTAATAATTGCTAATGTTAGTTAAGCACTAATAAGTCCCCCGTACTACATTGTAATCACAGCAAGTTATTGTTATTAGGTACTGAAATATGTATGCTGGTGTGTGTGTGTTTTAGATGGCTCGCTTGTGGCAAAATTATTGCTTCAAACCATTGGTCTGGGTGTTCAACCGAGCCTCCCAGTGGTAGGATGTCACCCCAGTTTCAAAAAACCGCAGTGGTTGCAGAGCTTCAGAATGTCTGTAGAAACGTTTAGCTTCCTGTGCTACAAATTGCGCTGATCTGTGTGAAAATCATGGAGAGACTTTTGCGACATCATGTGTGGCAAAAAGTAATAAGCTGCCAAAAATTGATCGCCAGGTGCCATATTATAGTTATGGTATTATATTAGCTGTAAAATATATATTTCAACAGGTAAACAGCACTGAGTTAGGTATAATAAAATACATTTAACGATTATAATGCATTTTTAACCCAAAACAAACTTTATCTAGGATTAAAAGCAATTAAAATAATGTAATCACAAGGTTACATGGAAAATACATGGATTTACTGGATATATACATGTAGATCCTGTATACATATATATTCTATGTGTGAATAATGTACTATATGTCACAATCTGAGCATGGGGGGATTTCACCGTGCTCTGTATCTTTGCCTTTTTGTTTTTCCTTATTTGTATAGTATTGTATTTTGGAGTTCTATGCTGGTGATATTATTTCTAGTTTGTTTTCACTTATTTGGTATTGTTTCTTTGTATGATTTATTTTCCTGTTTGCGTTGAGTATAGTTTTGTTATTTACATATGTGTTTTTTTGTGTCTCTCTCAGTGTTTCCTCTTGTCCCCCTTGAGTGGTTCCGCCGGCCCCAGGACTTAGCCGTCGGACTATGAAGGAGTGTGCGGCCTTGGAAGACCTGGTTCCAGCCCTGCAGCCATGGAGGGAGAGCGCTGCGACCAGGCTGAAGCCTGTACTGATGACGAAGCATCCCCTGACCTCAGCAGAACAGGAACCAGCGCCAGCAGGAAGCTGACCTCCTGCGTCCACGCTGGGCTAGCCACCTGCATGTGTCACATCGCTGGGGGGTCCCAGGACTGCATTGACCACCATGCCTGCTGCAGGGGCCACCGCAGCAAAGCCGGAGCTGGACCTCCAGAGGACCAGGCCCAAGAAACCATCACCTGGATCGAAGGAGTCTTGGATGGCAGTGGAACTTGGCAAGTGCAGTGCTCTCCTTCGTCTTTGTTGTTTCTATTTTGGAGAGATCTTGCCTGGCTTTTGGTGGGGAGAGCCAGGCAGAGAGCCAGCTGGCCAGAGAGCCAGCAGCTGCCAGCTGCACCTGAGCTCACCTTGCCAGGCTCCACTGCCGCCGGTGACCCTGACCCTGTTTTGCCTGAGCTTTTCACCAGGGTCACCGAGAACCATCCAGCTTCACCGCCCGAGATCACCGTGGGTTCAGCTCCTCTTGCCAAGGTCATCACGGGTGCTCCATCTCAGCCCGGGACCTCCGTGGGTGCTGCTTCCCCTCTGGTTGAGGTCATCGCGGGTGCTCCGTCCCAGCCTGAGGCCTCCGTGGGTGCAGCTTCTCAGTCCAGGTCCACCAAGGGTGCAGCTCTGGCCCAGTCTGGGTCCATCGCGGATGCAACTTTGCTCCAGCCCGGAGCCACCGCGGGTGCTACTATGTCCCAGTCTGGGACCACCAAGGGTGCTGCAGAGTGGTCAGATGCTGTCGTGGCCCCCTCTCCTCTGCCCAACACCGTCGTGGTCCCCTCTCCTCTGCCCAACACCGTCGTGGTCCGCCCCTCCTCTGCCCGAGGCCATCGTGGTTCCCCCTCCTCTGCCCGAGGCCATCGTGGTTCCCCCTCCTCTGCCCGAGGCCATCGTGGTTCCCCCTCCTCTGCCAGACATCGTTGTGGTTCCCCCCTCCTCCGCCCGACATCGCCATGGTTCCCCCTACTCCGTTGTCATTTTCTTCATTGGGCCTCCATGGGGGAACCGCCTCCTGGGTCACCCCTTCTGTTTACGTGGCTAAAAAACTCTGGTCAACCGCCTGATGGACTGCGCTGTTGGGTTGGGTGGCCCATATTCTCCAGCAGGCCACCCGACTCTTACCACCTCGCCATCTGCCAGGCCTGGACTTTGGCCGGCTACCAGAACTGTCTAGCCCTTTGGTCCAGCGGGCCTAGGTGCCTGATTTTGTCTGGTGTGGATCCTGAACAGGGGTTTTGTTTTTTGTTTTCTCCTAGCCTGGGTTTTGCTGGGGTGTGAGTCATAGGAGTTCTTATTATTTTCTCTGGTTTGTTTCGGTCCCTCCGTGCCTGGGTCTCCCTCCTCCCGTCCAGGGTGGGGTTGTTTTCTTGTCTTTTGGTGGGGTGGGTTCTTAGTGTGGGTGGGCCCTTGTTCTTCTTTTGATGCTGCCCAGGGTGTCTGGTTTCTATCCCTTGGGGGGGGGGGGGCTCTGTCACGATCTGAGCATGGGGGGATTTCACCGTGCTCTGTATCTTTGCCTTTTTGTTTTTCCTTATTTGTATAATATTGTATTTTGGAGTCCTGTGCTGGTGATATTATTTCTAGTTTGTTTTCACTTATTTGGTATTGTTTCTTTGTATTTTCCTGTTTACGTTCAGTGTAGTTTTGTTATTTACATATTTGGGTTTTTTGTTTCCACGTTATTTTGCCAGTGTCCTCTCTTTTCTTTCTCTCTGGAGTTGCAGTTGTCAGGAGCACTTCCGGGCTTCTCCCTGGTTGTCGGCAGTACTCCTGTCAAACTATTAGCTTCATCTCCCCTCCTCGTGACTCATAGCTGATTGTCATTTTCTCCCCAGCCCACTCATGTGATTCACACCGGTTACTTTGTGTTAATTGTTTCTAATCCTATCTATGGGCTGTTATTTTCATTTCTTGTTGCTGGAGTCTTAAGTTTCCTTCTCCTGTCTCCACCAGAACCCAGCCCTTGTTCTGGTGCGGAATCTGTAAGTTTATTTTGTATTTCGGTTTAAGCACTGTTTTGGTCTGTGTTTGTTTAACAAGTTTCACAAACTGCAGTCCTGCGCGTGGGCCTCACCTCTCTGCCCTGAGGGGCAATTCATGATGCTATGTACTCCTTTTGTATTGCATTAGGAATTTTTACAATAAATTTTTGTGCCTTTTCAGATATGTCTCCACATTTGTTTATGTTATTTGTGAAGGTTACCAAGATTTAGTGACATAAATTAAATGCTAAAAGACTGGAAAAGCTATCTAAATAATCCAGCAGTTTGAGAAATCACTTTTGGCTTGGTGTAAGTCTATCAACAGAATTATGAGCCATAAAGTAGTTTGTGTTAAAACATGTTAAATCCCATTAAACCCTAACTCATTATTAGGAAATACAGATGCTAATACTGTATGGCACAGAATTCCTACATGTGCTGGTACTATCACTAAAGTGTGCAGTGTTTTCTGCACTGGCACATCCAACAATACAGTCTTCAGTAAATAAAATAATTGTTTTTGGTTGCTTTTTCTTCAAAATGAGCCATCAACATTACTGATAAATGTTTGGTTTGTACTGTTGACTCTTCCCACTGGTGTCTTAACAGACAAGTAGTAGACATGTAGTAGACATCAATCATCCCCAGTTGGAGGAAGTCATTTGACACAGAGTGAGGAAATTCAGACTCTGAAAATATGTCATTATGCTGAACATAAACTACAAGAGATGGAGAATGATATTGATCCCGATAACCACTTTGTCAATAATATTCATAATCACTGTGAATATTACACTGAAAAGCAATTCAAAAGTCAAGTGCAGTTAGATGGTAAACTATCAATAATACACTTTAACAGCAGAAGTCTTAACAAAAACTTTCCACAGATTCAGGACTATTTAAGACAGCTAGATCAAAAATTTACAGCTATCACAGTCTCTGAAACTTGGCTCAATGAAGAGCAGGCTTCTTTGATAGTAGAGGGATATCAGATGTTTTATATTAATATATCTCAAAAAAGGGTGGTGGTGTTGCACTGTATATTGATGAACTGTATAGGTGTAAACTTGTAAATGGAATGTCCTTTGCACTACCAGGGATTCTGGAATGTGTTACTGTTGAGATTGACCAAGATAAAACAAAAAATCTAATTATACTGTATGTTGTATATATACAATGCCTGGAACTTGCGTTGATACATTCAGAGATAAGTTAGTCAAGTTATACAACAATATAACTAATAAGAAGATAACTGTAATCTGTGGAGACTTCAATATTGATTTACTAAATCCATTTCAACAAAATGTAATGACAGAGTTCATGACCCAGTGGAGGAGCAGTGCCTTGACCCAGTGGAGGAAATAGGAGAGAGAAGGATGGTGGCTAAACTGTCATCTCTGCTGGAGTCCGAGTTCCACCCTATGCAGGACATACTGAATGCACTGAGGAGCTCATTTAGCAGCAGACTACATCATCCTAGGTGCACAACCGAGAGGTTTTGCAGGTCCTTCCTACCTACGGCTGTCAGACTGTACAACCTAAGCAGGGCTGCTCGCAGAGATAGCAAAAAGACGTGACAACCTAATAGTTTTGAATGCAAAAGACGCAATAGACTTACACAATGGTCCCCTCCGGTATACAACTAGGAAAATACCGGTCGCTATGGAGGGTGAGAATATGTATGGGTACATAATCATACCATGTAGGATAACTAAGTAGACGATTGTGCTGTTTCATTCCATTTAGCTACAATGCTCCGCACTGTGTGTGTTTATATATTTACATATTTATTCCATCTAGCTACAATGCTCTGCACTGTGTGTTTATATATCTACATATTATTCCATCTAGCTACAATGCTCTGCACTGTGTGTGTTTATATATCTACATATTCATTCCATCTAGCTACAATGCTCCGCACTGTGTGTGTTTATATATTCACATATTCATTCCATCTAGCTACAATGCTCCGCACTGTGTTTATATATCTATCCCATCCAGCTACAATGCTCCGCACTGTGTTTATATATCTATCCCATCCAGCTACAATGCTCCTCACTGTGTTTATATATCTATCCCATCCAGCTACAATGCTCCTCACTGTGTTTATATATCTATCCCATCCAGCTACAATGCTCCTCACTGTGTTTATATATCTATCCCATCCAGCTACAATGCTCCTCACTGTGTATATATATACAGTATATATATATATATATATATATATATACATACATACACTACCGTTCAAAAGTTTGGGGTCACTTAGAAATTTCCTTATTTTTGAAAGAAAAGCACTTTTTTTCAATGAAGATAACTTTAAACTAATCAGAAATACACTCTATACATTGCTAATGTGGTAAATGACTATTATAGCTGCAAATGTCTGGTTTTTGGTGCAATATCTACATAGGTGTATAGAGGCCCATTTCCAGCAACTATCACTCCAGTGTTCTAATGGTACAATGTGTTTGCTCATTGCGTCAGAAGGCTAATGGATGATTAGAAAACCCTTGTGCAATCATGTTAGGTCTGCAATGCTGTAATTGCTGCAAATGGAGGATTCTTTGACGAAAGCAAAATTTGAAGGAAAAAATTATTTCAAATACAAATCATTATTTCTAACCTTGTCAATGTCTTGACTATATTTTCTATTCATTTTACAACTCATGGTGGTAAATAAGTGTGACTTTTCATGGAAAACACAAAATAATTGTCTGGGTGACCCCAAACTTTTGAACAGTAGTGTATAAATGTATGTAGTGTATAAATATAAATATATAAATATATTTATATTTATATATTTATATATTTATATTTATATGTACATATGTATACTTGCTGCTCTTGTTTTTTCACTTGCCTTCTGATTGTTGCTCTGAGTGTTGCTATCCCTGTGCTGTTGCAATCCTGGAATTTCCCCATTGTGGGACTAATAAAGCCTTATCTTATCTCATGAATTCTATGTATAGTATGAGTCTATATCCCACAATAACACATCACTGTAGAATCACAGTTCACACTGCAACACTTGATAACCTGTTTGTTAATATTATTGATAAGAAAATAGAAAGTGGATTACTGATAAATAATTGATAAATTGATAAATGACATAAGTGACCATCTGCCAGTCTTTGCACTTATCCATGGCCACATGGGGGCCAATACAGAAAAAACATTAAAATCTTTCAGATACAAATCACAAAATGCAATCAGTTTGTTTTTTGTTTTGTTTTTTTTAAAGAAGACCTGCTGAAGCAAGACTGGACAAAAGTCTATGTATCAGATTTAAATGAAGCCTACGATACATTCATGAACATTGTAACTTCTCTTTATGAAAACAAATTGTCCATTAGTAAAGAAAAAGCTTAAACAGAAATTTGTCGACAAGCCATGATTAACCAAAGGATTACAAAAAGCGTGTAAAAAGAAAAATTCATTATATAAAGCTTTTCTAAAGGAAAAAAAGAAGCAGAGCCACGGTATAAAACATACAAAAATAAGTTAATATATATAATGAGATGTAGTAAAAGAGACTATTACAGTAAAGAACTGGAGAAAAACAGAGATAACACTAAAAATACATGGATAATACTTAATATTCTTGGAAATAAAAACAGAAATACAAGCTACCCAACCAATCTTTCAAAAAAACAAAAAAAAAACAAAAAAAAAACCCGACTCAGTGTGAATGCAGTCTCACCTGCAGATGAATTTAATAAATTTTTTGTTAACATTGGTCCTAATTTGGCTTGAGAAATACCCATTATGGCATCTACAGGTGTTACAATAAGCAAAAACATTGCAATAAAAGACTCCATTTTCATAAACACAGACGAGAGACAGGTCATTGAAATTGTTAAATCATTTAAAAGTAAAACATCTACGGATTGTAATGGTACTGATATGCTTTTAGTCAAAACTATCATTGCATGCTTAGTGAAGCCACTGACGTATATCTGTAACCTGTCTCTCCAAACAGGTATATTTCCCAGTGCAATGAAAATAGCCAAAGTAATTCCGATATACAAGATGGGTGACAGAGGGGAATTATACATATACATTATTAATTATGTCTAACTATAGACCTATTTCACTATTGCCACAATTTTCTAAGATACTTGAAAAAATATTCTGTGAGAGAATTGACAACTTTATAATGAAGAATAATTTATTGTGTCAGCAGCAATATGGGTTCAAACACAAGAGGACAACTGCATTTGCTCTAATGGAATTTATAGAACAAATATCAACTGCTGTTGAAAATAAAGAGTATTCAGCTGGGGTATTCCTGGATCTTAAAGCATTTGATACAGTGGATCATAAATTATTGTTAAAGAAACTACAAAATTATGGTATTGGGGGGTAACACTGTCTTGGTTATAAGATAAGATAAGATAAGATAAGCCTTTATTAGTCCCACAATGGGGAAATTCCAGGATTGCAACAGCACAGGGATAGCAACACTCAGAGCAACAATCAGAAGGCAAGAAAAAACAAGAGCAGCTAGTATACATATTTATGTAGTTACTTAAAGAACAGATATCAGTATGTTATGTGTTGGTAGCAAAAACTCAGTTACTGAAGGTTACTTACAAGGACCTGTACTTATATAGCGCTTTTCTAGTCTCAAAGACCACTCAAAGCGCTTCACTAGTACTAACCCTCTATTCTAAGGGCTATAGGAGACATATCTAAGGACAATTTAGAACAACCAATTAACCTAACATGCATGTCTTTGGATTATGGGAGGAAACCGGAGCCCCCGGAGTAAACCCACGGAGTACAGGGAGAACATGCAAACTCCACACAGAAAGGTTCCTACCCCTGCCAGCCTGGGGATTTGAACCTGGAACCTTCTAGCTGTAAGGCAACAGTGCTAACCACTGCACCACTGTGCTGCCCGTATATACTTACTTGCGGAGTCCCACAGGGTTCAGTTTTGGGGCCATTGTTATTCAATATGTATATAAATGATATATGTAAAGTTTCGGAAAAAATGGATTTAATATTGTTATTATGCAGTGGACGCAATTTGGAACAACTTTTGGATACACTTGGAAAGGAATTAGGAACGCTTAAACTGTGGTTTAATTCAAACAAATTAATGCTCAATTTAAGTAAGACAAAATTTATAATTTTTAACAACCATCACAACAACTTAGTATCTAAACTCGGTGTAAATGGTGTATTGATTGAAAGGGTATCCAAATTAAATTTTTGGGAGTAATAATTGATAATAAACTGTGTTGGAAGTCACATATTAATTATATTAAAGGTAAAATATCCAAATCAATCGCAATACTACACAGAGTGAAATATTTGCTGAATCAACCCACACTATATACGTACTTTGTATCATTCATTAATACTCCCATACATGACATGTTGTACTGAAGTATGGGGAAATACATATAAAACAAACATATATCCAGTTTTTATGCTTCAGAAGAGAGCTATTAGAATAATAAATAAAGCTGCTTACAGGGAGCCGACACACTTTCTAAAATTAAAAGCTCTCAAGTTGAAAGATCTGGTTGACTTTAAAACTGCAGTAATAATGTTTAAAGTGAAGAATCTATCACTGCCCACAAATATCCAAAAGTTGTTCCAAATAAGGGAGAAACCATATCATTTCAGAGGAACATGTATATTTCAGAAACCTTCAGTGGAAACTACCACCAAGCAACACTGTGTCTCAGTGCAAGGAGTCAGATTGTGGAATGCTTTTGGACCTGAATTAAAATCATGTACAACGCTTGGACAATTTAAACAAAAACTAAAGGAAGAAATATTACAAACATATATACAAGATGACATGTAAAATCACATAAGAATTATCATATTCAGTCTGTGTTGTGCTGTTGCTTAGTTTTTTGTCACATTTTGTCTTAGCTTTGTTCTGAATTGTAATCGCTCTTGTTTTATTTTTCTTTTGAATTCTTGGATGGAATATGGGTGGGCAATATAAGATGCGGCTTCAGCCATCACCCATTTCGGATAACTTATTTTGAACTGTATAATCAGAGGAGTTATTGTTTAATTTGACCTTGTTAGATTTTTTCCCCCCTTTGTTATATTATTCTGTTCCTTTCTTTTAATCATTATTTTTAATCTATCCGAAATAAAGATTCATTCATACAAACAGAAAATCATGATGCAAACACATAAGTCACTAAATTGTTTATTACAATCAGCAGCAAAATCCTGATTATTTAGAATGTGCCAAATTCCAGCTTTAAACTGTAAAAAAAAACCCTCAGAATCGGCCACCCACACTGACTCATTGCTGCTGACTGCCCCCAGATGAAACTCCACAGAATAGATATCCATCCATCCATCCATCTTCTACCACTTTTCCGGAGGTCCGGGTCGCGGAGGCAGCAGTTCAAGCAGAGAAGCCCAGACTTCCCTCTCCCCAGCCACCTGCTCCAGCTCTCCAGAGAGGATACCAAGGCGTTCCCAGACCAGCTGGGAAACATAGTCTCTCCACCGAGTCCTGGGTCTGCCCCGGGGTCTCCTCCCAGTGGGACATGCCCAAAACACCTCAAGTGGGAGGTGTCCAGGAGGCATCCTAATCAGATGCCCATACCACCTCAACTGACTCCTTTCAATGTGGAGGAGCAGTGGTTCTACTCTGAGCCTCTCCCGGATGACTGAGCTCCTCACCCTATCTCTGCGGGTGAGTCCAGCAATCCTACGGAGAAAGCTCATTTCAGCCGCTTGTATCCGCGATCTTGTTCTTTCGGTCATTACCCAAAGCTCGTGACCATAGGTGAGAGTAGGAACTTAGATTGACTGGTAAATCGACAGCCTTGCTTTAGAACTAAGCTCCCTCTTCACCACAACAGACTGATACAACGTCCGCATCACTGCAGATGCTGCTCCGATCCGTCTGTCAATCTCTCGCTCCATTTTCCCCTCACTCGTGAACAAGACCCCAAGATACTTAAACTCCTCCACTTGGGGTAGGAGCCTGTCCCCAACCCAGAGAGGACAATCCACCTTTTTCCGGCTGAGGACCATGGACTCAGACTTGGAGGTGCTGATTCTCATCCCAGCCACTTCACACTCAGCGGCAAACCATCCCAGCAAGAGCTGTAGGTCATTGCTTGATGAAGCCAACAGGACAACATCATCTGCAAACAACAGAGATGAGATGCTGTGGTCATCAAGCATGACACCCTCCATTCCCTGGCTGCGCCTAGAAATTCTGTCCATAAAAATTATGAACAGGATAGGTGACAAAGGGCAGCCCTGGCGGAGTCCCACTCTCACTGGGAATGACTCCGACCGAGTGTTGGCAATACGAACCAAACTCTCACAACGGTTGTACAGAGACTGAATAGCTCGTAACAACAAGCCCGATACCCCATACTCCTGAAGCACCCCCCACAAAAAAACCATGAGGGACGCGGTCAAATGCCTTCTCCAAGTCCACAAAACACATGTAAGCTGGTTGGGCAAACTCCCACGAACCCTCAAGAATTCTCGAGAGGGTAAAGATCTGGTCTGATGTGCCACGGCCAGGACGAAAACCACATTGCTCCTCCTGAATCCGAGGTTCGACCAACGGCCGGACTCTCCTCTCCAGTACCTTGGCATAGACCTTCCCAGGGAGGCTGAGGAGTGTGATCCCTCTAAAGTTGGAGCACACCCTCCGGTCCCCTTTTTTGAAGAGAGGAACCACCACCCCAGTTTGCCATGCCAAAGGCACTGCCCCCGACCTCCACGCAATGTTGCAGAGGCATGTCAACCATGACAGCCCAACAACATCCAGGGCCTTGAGGTACTCAGGGCGAATCTCGTCCACCCCCGGGGCCCGGCCACCAAGGAGATTTTTAACCACCTTGGCGACCTCAGCCCCTGTGATAGGCGAGTCATCCCCCTCGTCCCCAAGCCCTGCTTCCTCTGTGGAAGGCGTATCAGTGGGATTGAGGAGATCCTCGAAGTATTCCTTCCACCGCCCGACGATATCCCCAGTCAAAGTCAGCAGTGTCCCATCCGCACCATACACAGTGTGGACAGGGAGCTGCTTTCCCCTCCTGAGGTGCCGGACAGTTTGCCAGAATCTCTTCGAGGCCGACCGAAAGTCTTGCTCCATGGCCTCACCAAACTCCTCCCATACCCGGGTTTTTGCTTCAGCAACCACCCGAGCTGCACTCCGCTTGGCCTGCCGGTACACCTCAGCTGCTTCGGGAGTCCCACAAGCCAACCAAGCTTGATAGGACTCCTTCAGCTTAATGGCCCCCCTCACCACTGGTGTCCACCACTTGGTTCGGGGGTTGCCACCACGAGATACACCGACCACCTTGCGGCCGCACCTCTGGGCCGCCGCTTCAACAACAGAGGTGGAGAACATGGCCCATTCAGACTCCATGTCTCCAGACTCCCTCGGAATGTGGTTGAAGTTCTTCCGGAGGTGGGAGTTGAAGATCTCCCGGACAGGGGCCTCAGCCAGATGTTCCCAGCACACCCTCACTATACGTTTCGGTCTACCAGGTCTGAATGGCTTCCTCCCCTGCCATCGGATCCAACTCACCACCAGGTGGTGATCAGTTGACAGCTCTGCACCTCTCTTTACCCTGGTGTCCAAGACATACGGTCGCAGGTCTGATGACACAATAACAAAATCGATCATCGACCTGCGACCTAGGGTGTCCTGGTGCCAAGTGCACATATGGACACCCTTATGCTTGAACATGGTGTTCGTTATGGACAAACTGTGGTTAGCACAGAAGTCCAGTAACTGAACACCACTCGGGTTCAGATCGGGCAGGCCGTTCCTCCCAATCACCTCCCTCCAGGTTTCACTGTCGTTGCCTACTTGCGCATTGAAGTCCCCCAGTAGGACAATGGAGTCTCCAAGCGGAGCACCCTCCAGCACCCCAGTCACAGACTCCAAAAAGGGTGGGTACTCTGAAACATCATTTGGTGCATAGGCACAAATGATGGTCAGGACCCATTTCCCAACCCGAAGGCGCAGGGAAGCAACCCTTTCGTTAGAATAGAATAGATATAGAATAGATATGTGGGACTATAATGTTCTGAATGAGGCTTTAGGAAGCTCTGAATCAGACTGTAAATCACTGGATTGAAAATGTACTTGTACATGTACAGATTGGACCCCGGGGTCCAATTAGGGTGCTCACATGGGGTGCTCACTTGGTCAGGGGTCCACTGGACCTGTTCCCATTTCGTGCTCTCTTGCCTCACTGAGAAGCAAATGGATCTGCTGCTGGTCTCGGTTAAGCAGATCTTCAGCCTGCGGCAGGGTGGTAGCCGGGGGGTGGGGGGGTGAGGATGAAGGGGCTTTAGCCCCCACCCCCCCAAAAAGAGAAAATGGGAGAAAAAAGAATGTAAATAAAGAGCAGGTTTTGAGTAGTTTGCATTGAAAATGTTAAGTTATGTTAATGTTTTTTTTTGTTTGTTTTTTTTTTCAGGTTCCGGTTCCGCCGGACCAGCGGCGCCACACGAGTTGGCTGCCTTTTGCAACTGCCTTTTTCTTATCTTCCTTCTTTCTACACCTTTCACTCTATATATATATATATATATCACGGACACACAGATCGCCCCAAGGGTCTCCCAAGTCGGCGGACGGAGCCACTGTTTGCAGCGGGGGACGATACAGCAGGGAAGAGCTAGCTAGCTGGCTAGCTAGCTCCAACCGCCACCCGGTGCTAACGGAGAAGCTCGACATGCCGAGGAACTGTGGCGAAAACGACGCGGGTGCCGGGCTGGAGTTTAGGCAGTGTGCAAGAAATATAAGACAGAATAATAAAGAGCGATGGCAAGAACCAAGCAGACCGCCCGTAAATCTACTGGAGGAAAAAGCCCCCCAGGAAGCAGCTAGCCACCAAGGCTGCTCGAAAAAAGCGCTCCAGCCACCGGTGGAGTGAAGCAGCCTCACCGTTACAGGTCCAGTACCGTGGCTCTGAGAGAGATCCGTCGCTACCAGAAATCCACGGAGCTGCTCATCCGTAGGCTGCCCTTCCAGCGCCTGGTGAGGGAGATTGCTCAGGACTTCAAGGCCGACCTGCGCTTCCAGAGCTCCGCCGTCATGGCTCTGCAGGAGGCCAGTGAGGCCTACCTGGTGGGTCTCTTCGTGGACACCAACCAGTGCGCCATTCACGCCAAGAGGGTCACCACCATCATGCCCAAAGACATCCAGCTGGCCCGCCGCACCCACGGAGGGAGAGAGAGCTTAGACTTTCTGCTGCACATTCACCAACCACAATGCTCCGCACTGTGTGTCTATATATATACGTATATATATATATATATATATATATATACACACAGTGGGGAAAAAAAGTGTTTAGTCAGCCACCAATTGTGCAAGTTCTCCCACTTAAGATGAGAAAGGTCTCCAATTTTCATCATAGGTATACCTCAACTATGAGAGACAAAATGAGAAAAAAAAATCCAGAAAATCACATTGAAGGATTTTTAATGAATTAATTGGTAAATTCCTCGGTAAAATAAGTATTTGGTCAATAACAAAAGTTCATCTCAATACTTTGTTATATACCCTTTGTTGGCAATGACAGAGGTCAAACGTTTTCTTTAAGTCTTCACAAGGTTTTCACACACTGTTGCTGGTATTTTGGCCCATTCCTCCATGCAGATCTCCTCTAGAACAGTGATGTTTTGGGGCTGTCGCTGGGCAACACGGACTTTCAACTCCCTCCAAAGATTTTCTATGGGGTTGAGATCTGGAGACTGGCTAGGCCACTCCAGGACCTTGAAATGCTTCTTACGAAGCCACTCCTTCGTTGCCCGGGCAGTGTGTTTGGGATCATTGTCATGCTGAAAGACCCAGCCACGTTTCATCTTCAATGCCCTTACTGATGGAAGGAGGTTTTCACTCAAAATCTCACGATACATGGCCGCATTCATTCTTTCTTTTACACGGATCAGTCGTCCTGGTCCCTTTGCAGAAAAACAGCCCCAAAGTATAATGTTTTCACCCCCATGCTTCACAGTAGGTATGGTGTTCTTTCTCCTCCAAACACGACAAGTTGAGTTTTTACCAAAAAGTTCTATTTTGGTTTCATCTGACCATATGACATTCTCCCAATCCTCTTCTGGATCATCCAAATGCTCTCTAGCAAACTTCAGACGGGCCTGGACATGTACTGGCTTAAGCAGGGGGACACATCTGGCACTGCAGGATTTGAGTCCCTGGCGGCATAGTGTGTTACTGATGTAGCCTTTGTTACTTTGGTCCCAGCTCTCTGCAGGTCATTCACTAGGTCCCCCCGTGTGGTTCTGGGATTTTTGCTCACCGTTCTCGTGATCATTTTGACCTCACGGGGTGAGATCTTGCGTGGAGCCCCAGATCGAGAGAGATTATCAGTGGTCTTGTATGTCTTCCATTTTCTAATAATTGCTCCCACAGTTGATTTCTTCACACCAAGCTGCTTACCTATTGCAGATTCAGTCTTCCCAGCCTGGTGCAGGTCTACAATTTTGTTTCTGGTGTCCTTTGACAGCTCTTTGGTCTTGGCCATAGTGGAGTTTGGAGTCTGACTGTTTGAGGTTGTGGACAGGTGTCTTTTATACTGATAATGAGTTCAAACAGGTGCCATTAATACAGGTAACGACTGGAGGACAGAGGAGCCTCTTAAAGAAGAAGTTACATGTCTGTGAGAGCCAGAAATCTTGCTTGTCTGTAGGTGACCAACTACTTATTTTACCAAGGAATTTACCAATTAATTCATTAAAAATCCTTCAATGTGATTTTCTGGATTTTTTTTTCTCATTTTGTCTCTCATAGTTGAGGTATACCTATGATGAAAATTGGAGACCTCTCTCATCTTTTAAGTGGGAGAACTTGCACAATTGGTAGCTGACTAAATACTTTTTTGCCCCACTGTATATATTTATAGTAATATGTACATATGTATACTAGCTGTTCTTGTTTTTTTCTTGCCTTCTGATTGTTGCTCTGAGTGTTGCTATCCCTGTGCTGTTGCAATCCTGGAATTTCCCCATTGTGGGACTAATAAAGGCTTATCTTATCTTAAATCTGTAGTTGACATGGGGCTGAAGCTACAGCTTCACCCCGGGCGAACGCCCCGAGCGTTCAGAATGGTGGTGGTGGTTGGGGTTCAGCCCCCCCTTCAAATTCCTGGCTACACCACTGTGCGGTGAGACTCTAGAATGAAAATACACACACAACTTACATATGCACAGCATGAAAGTGCAACATGTAAAAAACTACTTTTTAACCAAGATTAACATTAGCTTATTTCCTCAAATGTTGTCGACATAAGTGCAAAATGCAAGCAGAGCATGGAGTTAGCATTGATGGCTAACTAGCTAGCTTATTGTCTGCATACAGGAGACAACGGTCTTGTTTGTTCAAAGTGAGCTTTCCACTACTGGGATAAATAACGGCAAGTAATCATTCCGTCCAGCTCCCTCTGGATTGCTTTAATCAGCTACCAAGCACAGAGAAGTCTGCACCTCATCGGTGGACCACGGTGTTGATTTGTGTGTAGCCATTTATCTCATCGATTACACTCACTCACGCTTGCTGTTGATGATTTGACTGTTTGTTACCGTCCAAAATGGTGCAGTAAACAAAAGACACGTGACCCATGTGATGTCAGTGCAACCCCTCAATATAGGCACCATGCATGTGGCTTCCTCAATTCCTTGATTTCCACGGAATCCAGCAGACGTGATATTCATGTGTGAAAAAGTATGTGGTTGTAGGTACTGTATGTGAGTCTGCCAACAGTAGTAGAGTCCACTTACTTTGTAAGAAGAGAGTTGGTCTACGGCCCCTCGTGGGATTACTCTTGTTCCCCACACAAGGGTGTTAAGACGAAAACAATGGCAACTGCCTGGTCGGCTCAGCTGACCAGCTAGCACAGCCATTTCCCGCGTGGAATCCTACCTAGTCAGAGCAAGAGACGGAAGGCTTTCCCTCATGAAGGGTGAATAGCAAGTGGAAATGGTGGTGCAGCAGTTGCCTAACACACAGCAAACAATCAGCAGAAGCTGAACGCTTGATAATTTGCTGCTTTCAAAATAAACCAAACAAAATGGAAGAAAAATGGAAATAAATTAATGGCATGCCCATAACAGCCAGGATTAGTTGTATGGGGTGTGATTAGTGCCACAAGCACATCTTCCCTTAGAGTGGTATAAAAGTTTGAGGTATGGTTGCTGCCACAACCTCAACTCCACTTAGAACAAGAGGGTGAGAGGTGTTACATGCTATGTGCACTTAACATATTAGTAAAGAAATGGGGAAGAGTAATATGGCTAGTCCAGTGAGCCACACCTGTGTAGGCTGTGGGCTTAAGATGCCTATGGAGGATGGCCATGATAGCAGTGTGCATTGCTTAGGCCTGGAGCATACATGCATGGCTAGCAGGGAGCCGGCATCATGCATGGACTGCTTTATACTACCAAATAAGGTGAGGGAAGCCAGATTTCTGGCTGTCACTCGCAAGCATCCAGTCAGTCCCATGATGCAGCCACAACAGGCGAAGCTGTCAAAGGGAGTGCCATGGCCTGGCCAAACTAGGATAGTGTCTCCACCCCATCACCCTCCTTCCATGGAAAGGGTAGCATTGCCCTGCCCAGTGGCTATGGTTCCAACCCCACCCACTGTCCAGTGCCCCACCTCCCCCTTAATAGGGCAAGGAAGGTGGAACCTGATACAGGAATAATTGCTAGGGTGTCTTGATTTGATGATGAGGGTATGCACCATTCTCGCCCCTTTTCAGTACCACTCCTCCCTGATGTGGAGGATGTTATGGTTAAACAATATACTAGACCATCCGAAGCCCATCACTGGTCAGGTCTTTGCAGATGGTTGGCAAGTGTGTGGGTGGAGAAAGGATCGGCTGCGGGCCAGTCCCCCCATGCATCAAGGGCCTTGGTGTCACCATCTAGCTCTGTCCTCGGCAAGCCGAGTTGCCCAAGTAAGAGCACTAGGACAATGGATGCCATGTTAGCTTTGATACATAATGCTATGGCTGTCCAGGAGTGATTAATTAACACCAGAACAATTTTGGTGCTATACCAGTGCCAGCTGGCTAGGCAGCTGGGTGAGGGTGAGGACATAGTGGCTGAGATGCAGCATTTTTAGGACTTTAGCGAAACTGATGAAAGAGCAGGTAGTGCCAACTGGCAGAACCATGGCCTCCTTTGAGGGGACCAGGCACTACCTCTGTCTAGTGGTAGAGCACCTGCCCCACAGCCGGAAGGTCATGGGTTCACCTCTCAGCCAGGTCATACCAAAGATTATATATAAAGGGTACTTTCCACCTTCCAGCTTGGTGACATAATGGAACAGGGGAAAGGAAAGTTAATGCACAGAGCTACAAGAGGACTGACCTCCTTCTGTAAAAAAAAAAAAAAAAAAAATCTCAGTCCCAGCTCCAGGGTGAAGACCAGGCCTCCCTGCTCAAGCTGCCTGTAGCACCATGCGCTGTGCTTGGGCCAGATACTAGCTCGATATTATGGCAGGCTCAGGAAGCCTGTTGCGCTGCCCAAGAAGTGTCAGGCATGCTCAATCGGGGCTGCAGGTGGCGTACCCTGCCAACACCACAGTGCAGACCACAGCAGCCACCTGCTTTGGCTCCAGGTGACCTTAGAGCCCATTTGGAGGCCACTTGGTGGGGCAGGGCTAGACAGAGACGAACAAAAGGAAGGGGATAGGGCCAAGGGCCCCAGAAGCCCCCCTCTGTGTTCCTGATGGTTGTCAGACCCCAGCTTGCCCCAGCCGCCTCTCAGAGCAAGGCCAGGCCTGGGGGGAAGGGGGGTCTCAGGGCAGACAGATAGGTGGTTTCCACCATGGCCCAGAGTTATCACCTCCACTTCCTGTGCCACCCTCCTATGATGAGGTCAGCTACCCTTTTGGTGCTGACACACCCTTAGCACAGAGAGGTCCTGGAAGCAGAGATCTCCACCCTCCTGGCAAAGGGGGTTATCAGGGAGGTGACAGGCAATCGGCAGACTGGGTTCTACTTTCATTATTTTCTCATACCCAAGAAGGATGGGAAACTAAGCCAGTTCTTGATCTGAGAGAGCTCAACGAGTTCTTGAGGCCTCTGTGATACGAGAGACTGATGTTACAGAGACAGCGGGTATGTCAGGCCATTTGGACACATATGTATGATATATGTGTGCCCGTGTGTCACACACATACAGTATGCATCCCTTTTGCACTATTGCACAATGTTGTTGTTGTTATTGTCTATTATTGTTGTTGTGCAGTGCATATGTACATGTGCGTATGTGTAAGTGCATTGCACTTTGTTTGTGTAATGGATACCTGAGTGTTTGTTTTTAGATTGTCTAACATATGCACCGTATACAGACACAATAACAGTATTTTTACTTTCACACTTTAATACATGCCGAATTTATAATATTGATTACAAATGTTGATTTAGTGTTGTTTTGATGTGTATTTTTGTGACCTGCCAAGGGACTATGGATGCAATTTAGCAAGTTTGCCAAGTCCAGCATATTTACATTGATGTTCATTAATATGCATTGTCTCAGTGGCAGGACCTTCAAGTTTTGTGTCCTCCCATTTGGCATCTCACTAGCCCCACGCAAGTTGCAGGGATGCTGCCTTGGGACCCCTATGAAGAGAAGGTCTTCACATTCTCAACTATTTGGACAGTTGGCTGATTTGTGCTCGTTCGGAGGATCATTGCAACAGAGATGTTGGCAGGCTCCTGTGGCACTTAGAGTATCTAGGCCTGTGTGTCAACAAGAGGAAAAGCAGGCTTTGTCCTTCTCAGGCCACTGAGTTCCTAGGGGATAGATGTCAGAGTGGATACCATCTCTCTGACACCAGCGGGACAGGCCACCCTCAGGACTGGCTTGTCCATTTTCAGTTGGGGGCGCAGGTCACATGGAGGTTATGCCTTCGCCTATTGGGGTTGATGGCAGCCATGGTACACATAGTTTCAATGGTGCTGCTGAACATGCGGCCTATTCAGCACTACCTCTGGAGCCTCAGACTTTGCCCACAGAGAAATCTGCAGACCAAAATACTGGTGAACGGGCAGACTCAAGGCAGCTCTCCATTGGTGGGAACAGCCAGCAAACGTACAGAGGGGCACCAGCCTGGCCCCCGTTCTTTGCCACCAGGTGATGCCATCTGACGCCTCCTGGTCAGCTGGAGTAGGCCGTCTGCAAGGGCAAAGGAGTCAACGGTGAGTGGCAGAGCCCCTGGCTGATGCAGCACATCAATGTCCTGGAGCTGCAACTCCCAACTGGAACCAGATTATATGGTTCTCAGCAATTGCACTGCTCCTTCAAGGACACCCTTGGGAACTCCCTGCCCGACAAAACCTTCTGTCACAGACCCATGGGACCCTTTTCCACCCCTTTCCTCAGGGCCTTAGGCTTTGTGCCTGGCCCCTGAGAGGGCTCAGCTACTATCCTTGCGGTTTCCCCAGTCAGTGATTAGTACATTGCAGGGAGCCCGGGCTCCCTCAACCATGGTGGCATATTCACGTCATTGGGGAGTGTTCTAGGCATGGTGCAAGGAGAAACAGGCGGATCCTTTAAAATGCAGGGCCCAGGAAATTCTCCGGTTCCTGCAGGAGTTATTGGTGGGCCGAATGTCTCCCTCCACTTTGAGAGGTATGGTGGCAGTCATAAAAGTGGCCCGGATTGGTCCTCAGAAACTGGAGGAGGGTTGCTGCATCCGTATTGCTCAGTTTCTTAAAGGGGCCCACAGGAGTATTCCCTGTCAGGTGACATAAGATAAGATAAGATAAGATAAGCCTTTATTAGTCCAACAATGGGGAAATTCCAGGATAGCAACACTCAGAGCAACAATCAGAAGACAAGAAAAAACAAGAGTAGCGAGTATACATATGTACAGTGGGGTAAAAAAGTATTTAGTCAGCCACCAATTGTGCAAGTTCTCCCACTTAAAAGATGAGAGGTCTCCAATTTTCATCATAGGTATACCTCAACTATGAGAGACAAAATGAGAAAAAAAATCCAGAAAATCACATTGAAGGATTTTTAATGAATTAATTGGTAAATTCCTCGGTAAAAAAAAGTATTTGGTCAATAACAAAAGTTCATCTCAATACTTTGTTATATACCCTTTGTTGGCAATGACAGAGGTCAAACATTTTCTTTAAGTCTTCACAAGGTTTTCACACACTGTTGCTGGTATTTTGGCCCATTCCTCCATGCAGATCTCCTCTAGAGCAGTGATGTTTTGGGGCTGTCGCTGGGCAACACAGACTTTCAACACCCTCCAAAGATTTTCTATGGGGTTGAGATCTGGAGACTGGCTAGGCCACTCCAGGACCTTGAAATGCTTCTTACAAAGCCACTCCTTCGTTGACCGGGCGGTGTGTTTGGGATCATTGTCATGCTGAAAGACCCAGCCACGTTTCATCTTCAATGCCCTTGCTGGTGGAAGGAGGTTTTCACTCAAAATCTCACGATACATGGCCCCATTCATTCTTTCCTTTACACAGATCAGTCGTCCTGGTCCCTTTGCAGAAAAACAGCCCCAAAGTATGATGTTTCCACTCCCATGCTTCACAGTAGGTATGGTGTTCTTTCTCCTCCAAACACGACAAGTTGAGTTTTTACCAAAAAGTTCTATTTTGGTTTCATCTGACCATGTGACATTCTCCCAATCCTCTTCTGGATCATCCAAATGCTCTAGCAAACTTCAGACGGGCCTGGACATGTACTGGCTTAAGCAGGGGGACACGTCTGGCACTGCAGGATTTGAGTCCCTGGCAGCGTAGTGTGTTTCTGATGTAGCCTTTGTTACTTTGGTCCCAGCTCTCTGCAGGTCATTCACTAGGTCCCCCCATGTGGTTCTGGGATTTTTGCTCACCGTTCTTGTAATAATTTTGACCCCACGGGGTGATATCTTGCGTGGAGCGCCAGATCGAGGGAGGTTATCAGTGGTCTTGTATGTCTTCCATTTTCTAATAATTGCTCCCACAGCTGATTTCTTCACACCAAGTTGCTTACCTATTGCAGATTCAGTCTTCCCAGCCTGGTGCAGGTCTACAATTTTGTTTCTGGTGTCCTTTGACAGCTCTTGGGTCTTGGCCATAGTGGAGTTTGGAGTCTGACTGTTTGAGGTTGTGAACAGGTGTCTTATGCTGATAACGAGTTCAAACAGGTGCCATTAATACAGGTAACGAGTGGAGGACAGAGGAGCCTCTTAAAGAAGAAGTTACATGTCTGAGAGCCATAAATCTTGCTTGTTTGTAGGTGACCATATACTTATTTTACCGAGGAATTTACCAATTAATTCATTAAAAATCCTTCAATGTGATTTACTGGATTTTTTTTTTTCTCATTTTGTCTGTCATAGTTGAGGTATACCTATGATGAAAATTGGAGACCTCTCTCATCTTTTAAGTGGGAGAATTTGCACAATTGGTGGCTGACTAAATACTTTTTTGCCCCACTGTACATATAAATATATAAATATATAGACACACAGTGCGGAGCATTGTAGCTAGATGGAATAAATATATAAATATACACAGTGCGGAGCATTGTAGCTAGATGGAATAAATATATAAATACACACGTCCTTCCTCCATGGGAATTCCTCCATACATATGGAATATATAGGGTAGAGAGATCTTAACACAATAGAGAATGGTTGGTTACAGTGTAACCCAGGTTCTCGGAGTGGAGACTATCTCCCCAGCTCCAGGCCGCTCAGAAACGTGTTCCAATCAAGGTTAACTGAGGAAGCCACATATGCGTGGTGCCTATATAGCCAGGGAGCTACTCAGTGCGTGGCCACCACAGGTGATGTGTCTTACCCAGGATTTACACTGACTTCAGATGCAGTCCGTTGCAGATGCAGTGCAGATGGCCCCTTGCATTCATCCCTACCAACTCCGTTTGTGTTTTGCTGCAGCATGGATGAGAACAGAGTTTGAAATACAAGATCACATGAGAATTATACAAAACAATGCGAGATCTCAAGAAAGACCTGAGAGTGACCGAGATGAACCAATCGTGGTCACGTAACAACAAGGGAAGAGCAATGGGACGTCTCCCACCTGGATTTTTGGGCTGTAAATAAAACGCAAGTAGCCCATTAATTTTAATTCTATGAAACGTTTGTATGTAAAGTCAAGTTTTTAACCTTCTGACACAGTGGTGGAGGAGTAGACCTCAGAAAATAACAGACAATCCTTAAATCATTTTTAATGAATAAACGGCTATTAAATACTTTAAGATACAGTGGGATTTCCTTGCAGATTGTATCTGGCATCTGTCAAAAATAGACTTGTTGCATTTCATTAGCGAACTGAATCTGAGGAGCCGGAATCATTCCGCAGTGGTCCAGAGCAGGTGAGGATTAGAAAAAAATAATAATAATAATAATACTACATTTTATTTGCATAGCGTTTTCCAAGCCACTCAAAGACGTTTTACATTAAAATTAAAGATTAAAAGCAAGTCTGAACAGCTGGGTTTTGAGTAATGATTTGAAGTAGTTTAAGTCTGTGCAGTCACAGATATGTTGGGGGAGAGTGTTCCAGAGGGAAGGGGCCACGATGGAAAAGGCTTTGTCCCCCCAGGTTCTGTGTTTGGTTCTGTGTGGTGGAGAGAGGAGGTTTGTGTCAGAGGAACAGAGGCAGCGGCGGGGTGGGGGGCATGCTGGTGCAACAGGTTGGTGAGATAGGAAGGGGTCTGGTGATGGAGGGCTTTAAAGGTGAGGAGAAGGACTTTGAACTGTATGCATTGTGAGATTGGGACTTTGGATGATGAACCATAGAGAATGCTATTGCAATAGTCAAGTCTGGATATGATAAATACGTGTATGAGGGTTTCTGCGGTGGAGAAGGTGAGTGAGGGACGGAGTCGGGCTACGTTTTTTAGGTGAAACAAGGCAATTTTGGTGACATGATTGATGTGCGGTTCAAAAGCGAGGCGGTTGTCAAAGATGAATCCAAGGTTTCGTATCTGTAGGGATGGGGAATGTGTGGAGTTGGCCACAGTGAGGTTTAAGTTGTGGGTGGCATTGATGAGAGATTCCGGGCGATGATCATCATGTAAGACTTATCATAGTTAAGTTGAAGAAAGTTCTTTTCAGGTTCAGGTTATTTTATTTAAACCCGTAGGTAGATTTGTTTTGCAGTCTGGTGACATCCATATTTACAAGCCACAATTACATTCAACATAAACAAACACAGGCACACATGAAGCTGACTATAAACATGATAAAAATACTCAAGGCTCCATCAATCAGGGTATAAAGACAAAGAGATGAGCGAAAAACCAGAGATAAGAGAGAAGGGTCATATTAAAAAGTTAAAGACTAGTCAAAGAGGTTAAAATCTCAAAGGTCTAAAACCCAATAAAAGATTTAGAACCCAAATAAAATCCTACAAAAATAAGTAAATATAAGATGGGGTTAATAAATAGGTACCTAAATTATGTGCAATATATTGTTACAACTTGTTCAACTCTTTGACAGCAGCAGGAACAAAGCTGTTTTTGTAGTGCTGGGTTTTGCTTTTTGGGTCAGCAAACCTCCGTCTTGAGGGAAGAAGCTGAAAGTTGCAGTGCAAAGGGTGGGAGTCATCATTTAAAATGGAGGTAGCAATCCTCTGTACTTGTCTGGTGTACAGGGATGTCAGGCTCAGCTGTGACTCACCAAGCAAACGAGTGGACCATCTAACTACCTGATCCAAGGATTTCCTCTGTTTCAGTTTTATCTGACCAAACCATGACACTAAAGAAAAGGATAAAACAGATTCAATAAAAGCCCGATAAAACATTGTCATTATGGTTTGGTCAATTTGGAAGCGTGCAAGTTTCCTCAAGCAATGCAAATGTTGCTGACCCTTTTTGAACACCCTTTCACAGTTCTCTTCAAAGTTTAAATTACTATCAATAATCGTCCCAAGATATTTGTAGGATTGTACACAATCAGTGGTCTGACCTTTTAGTACGGTGACTTTGTGCTTGGGAGTTTTCCTCCTGAAGTCAATAATCATATCTTTAGTTTTTGTCGTATTCAGCTGCAGGTAGGAATCCTCACACCAGTGAACAAAATCATCAACTACTGGGCCGTGGCCACTCTCACCATCCTGGAGGAGACTGACAATAACTGAATCATCAGCATACTTTATAATGTGTCTGTTGTCATGTCTGCTCCAACACATATTTGTGTACAGGATGAAGAGTAGTGGTGACAACACACACCCCTGAGGAGAGCCAGCAGAAGAGTACTTTAGGTCAGACAATGTACCATTGACCCTTACTCTCTGTGTCCTGTTGGTTAAGAAATTCAGAATCCAACCCACCAGATTATTGCTCAAATCAAATTGTTGCAGGAGCCTTTCAACTAAAATATGAGGTTGGATTGTATTAAAGGCGGAGGAAACGTCCACAAATAAAAGCCTGGCGTGTGTCCCATTAAAATCCAGATGTTTAAAAAGCATGTTAAGCAGAGTGACAGTGGCGTCCTCCACTCCTCTGTGAGGCCTATAGGCAAACTGCAGAGGATCCAATGCATGTTCAGTCTGCTTAAGGATCTCACATCTGACCAGTTTTTCAAAAATTTTCATTAAAATTGAAGTCAAAGCAACTGGTCTAAAGTCGTTTACCGTTTTAGGACAGCTGGATTTTGGAACGGGAACAACCACGGCATCTTTCCAGGTCTTGGGCACATGTTGTGTCTGTAGGGACTTATTGAAAATGTAATGAAATACAGGACTCAGTTCATGAGCACAGGACTTTACCAAGCACCCACATATATTATCAGGGCCCTGACTTTTGTTCACTTTTACAGCGCAGAACTCCCTTTTAATATCCTGCACCTCAATATTAAAGTGCTGATTGTCTTTGAGTTTCTGTTTCAAGTCTTGGGTTTCTGTGCTAAAATCAAAGGAGTCAAAATGACCATAAAAACAATTAAGAGCATTAGCCAGCTCTGTGTCTGAATTAAAACCATCTAAAAACACACAATTACTGCGCTCTGTGCTCTGAAGGCCTGCAATAGTTTTCATACTGGCCCAGGCTAAACCAAGTTTCTTTGTTGCCATCTTACTTCCAATTCTGATTTATAATTCTGTTTTGCTCTTAAAATTTCGGACTTCAGTTCTTTTGTGGCAACCTGTAGCTCAGAAGCAGACCCCTGTTTAAAGGCAAGTGCTTTCCTCTGTAAACAGGATTTAACTGATTTTGTAACCCATGGCTTGTTGTTGGGATATATTTTGACACGTTTACGTGGAACGATCATATTTTTACAGAAAGCCATGTATGAGCATGTGACGTCTACCAAAGAGTCCAACTCATCCCCGTAGGACAGTGTGAACATCTCCCAGTCTGTACAGTTAAAGCATTCCTGGAGGCAGTGCACTGAATCCTCTGTCCACACATCTATGTCTCTGGTCTCCACCTTGCCTCTTCTGAGAGCAGTTTTATATGTGGGCAGCAAATGTACACAGTTGTGATCTGAGGATCCTAAAGGAGGAAGGGGAAGTGATTTATAGGCCCTCTCTATGGATCCATAGCACAGGTCCAATGTCTTTTTTCGCCTGGTTGGGCAGGAGACATACTGATAAAAGTTTTTAAGTGTCTTCTTTAAAGAAACATGGTTAAAATCTCCAAGAATAAAGTTTGGCGCCTCTGGAGAAATTGACTGCAGCCGCTGTACCACATCAAAGACGGTGCTGGAGACAGAGTCAGCGTCTGCCCTCGGGTGAATGTATACAGTCGTTATAAAAAGTTGGGGGAACTCGCGAGGCAGATAAAAGGGGCGTAGCAATATGGACAGAAGCTCCACATCGGGTGTACAGATGCGCTCTCTGACCGTGACAGATGTGCAGTACTGCTTATTAAATATACGCCGCCCCCCTGACGTTTCCCCGTTACCTCTTCCTGCCGATCCGAGCGGAGTGGGGCTCCAAAGCCGTCAATCTACAGATCCGCGTCCCAGTCATGCGCATTAAGCCAAGTCTCGGTGTAAGCCATGACACAGCAGTTCTTGAAGTCCTTCTGGTAACGTACATTCCCTTGAATTTCATCCACCTTGTTCCTCAGAGATTGTATGTTCCCCAAGATCATGGAAGGAAGAGGAATGCTTTTAAACTGACGTCTCCTCAGGCTTAATTTCACGCCTCCACGCTTTCCGCATTTCCTCCTCTTGTCTCCCTTTTCATCGCTGTGTCCATGAGCGTCTCTCAAAATAAAGTCCAGCAGTTGCGGCATAGACTCAATCACAGACGCTGCATCATCCGTGTTTAAATGCAGCAACATGTCCCTGGAATATTGTATTCTCCCCGGCATGATCACGATCGTGCTTACCTTAGAGACAAAGAGCCGTTGTGAAAGAAGCAGCAGTGCAAAAACGGGGAGGATATCCATATTGATGGAACCAGGGAGCTCTTCACCATACAGTCCACAAACATTCCAGGACAAAAACGACAGAATTTCGTTAAAAACACATTAAAGTGCGTAAAAACAGACACACAGACGACTGACTTTTTTCACCAGCTGCCGGTTGCTGCGTGCGCATGCGCCCAAAAGGTGATTTTGCATCCAGATTTTATTTCAGAAAGACAGTTTTCCAGTATGGAGCAGGTTACTGTGGTTATGCAGTTAGTAGAAATGTAGATCTGAACGTCGTTGGTATTGTGATGGAAATTAAGGCCATGTTGGCAGATGATGTTACAAAGCAGGAGTATATAGATGATGAAGAGGAGAGGACCAAGCACAGAGCCCTGAGGAACACCATGGGAGAGGAGGGCTGTGAGGGAGGTGCTGTTGTTGACGTGGATAAATTGTTGTCTGTTGGTGAGATATAAGTGGAACTAGGAGAGAGCTATACCAGTGATGCTGAAGAAGGTTTCCAGATGGAAGAGGAGAATGGAGTGGTTGACTGTATCGAAGGCAGCTGTGAGGTCGAGCATGATGAGGATGTTCAGGAGTCCAGAGTCGGCTGAGAGGATGAGGTCATTTGTCACTTTGAGAAGGGCTGTTTTGGTGCTATGTTGTGAGCGGAATCTAGATTGGAATGTCTCAAAGAGGTCTTTGGAGGTGAGGTGGGTTTTGAGATGGGTGGCAATAACATGTTCTAAGATTTTTGATAGGAAGGGCACGTTAGAGATGGGACTAAAGTTATTCATGAAGTCGGGGTTTAGTCCAGGTTTTTTAAGGATTGGGGTGACAGCAGCGAGCTTTAAGGGGTCAGGAACTGAGCCGGAGCTGAGGGAGGCATTGATGATGGTGCAGATGAGTGGGGAGAGGGATGGGAGGCAGGATTTGATAAATGTGGAGGGGACGGGGTCTAGTACGAATGTGGGGCTTTTTATGCCTGGGGTAATTTTAGTGAGTTCTAGAGGGGTCAGCATGGAGAAATGAGACAGTGGCTTAATAGAGGTGGGGGGGAGGCACTAATGGAGGGGTTAGGATCGGATGGGAGGTGGTCAGGTTGCTGTGGATGGTGGTGATCTTTCTTTGGGAAAAAAACAGGAATGAGTTGGACTATTCAGCATTGAACGCTGGGGAGGTGCTGTTGATGGGTTTGAGAAGCTTGTTCATTGTGGAAAAGATTGTTTTGGGGTTGTTGGAGCCAGCGTGTATGAGGTGGGAGTAGAATATGGACCGGGCTGTGTTGAGGGCAGTCTTGTATTTTTGGAGGTGGTCAGTGTAGGCTTGGAGATGAACTGTTGGGTTTGTTTTCTTGTAGAGTCTTTCTAACTGTCACTTATAGGATTTTATGGCATGGAGTTCAGCAGTGTACCAGGGAGCAGAGTGAGTGAAGAAGACCATTTAGTTTTGATGGGGTCTAACTGGTTCAGGCAGAAGAAGAGATTGGTGTTGTAATAGCAGACATGATCCGTGGGGTTGTCAGAGAGCGGGGGAGGGGAGACAGACATCATGCTGGTGAGTAAGGCTAAGAAGACTGGAGGAGTGATGGTTTTGATATTTTTGAAGGATATTGTGCACTTTTCTTTAGGGAAGGGGATAGGGACATTGATGTCCCGAGGTGGTCAGAGATATGGAGGTTGATGCTGCTGAGTTGAAGTATCGTTAGTCCAGTTGAGCAGACCAGATCCAGAATATGTCCATATGAGTGAGTGGGGAAGTCAATGTGTTGAGTGAAGGTGAAGCACTGAAGAAGTTCCAGAAAGTCGGTGGCAGATTTGCAGTTGGTGCCATCGATGTGGAGATTAAATTCTGAGGAGAAGAACAGAGGGTGAGATGGTGGAGAGCTGGGTCAACAGATCTGAGAGTTCAGGTAGAAAGGAGATGTTTGGCTTGCGGCGTGGTAGATAACAGCAGTGATCAGGGGAGTGGGACCAGAGAGTTTGAAGACAAGCTGTTCAAATGAGTGGACTGCGGGGATGGGAATGTTGGATATTTTGATGCTTTTTTCGGTGAATGACAGCAACACCACCTCCCTGGCCATCAGGGTGGGGTTTATTGATGTAGGTGAATCCAGAAGGTGTGGTCTCATTGAGTGATAAATAGTCCAGGGGTTTATGCCATGTTTCAGTGATTTCAAAGAAAATCAGGATGAGGCTTTTATTATTCAGTGAGTGTGTGTTGAGTAGAGCCAGTTTCAGGTGGCATTGCCTTGGGACAGGTTGAGAAGACTGAGGAATAGGGCAGAGATTGGATGGGTTTACCTGCGATTTATTACGATGATGTGATGAGGATCTGACTGACTATGGGGTGAATGGGGAAAGCAGTGGCAGGAGGGAGCAGTGGCAGTTGGGGCCTGCAGGGGGAGCTGTGACGGGAGATGGAACACTAAGTTGAAGCCATAGAGGCAGAGGGAGGGTCTGAGGGCAGAATGTAAATAGTCAGCCACATGGCCATAGGAGAGTTTGGACAATGAACTGCAAATTAGCTGCTAAAATACGGTTGCCTAAATTACTGGGGTGTAGGTCATCTGGTCTTAAAAATGCTTTATGGCCCCAGAAGTGGTTAAAGCTGTCAATGAAGCCCAGGTTGTGGATTTTACAGGCAGAGAGAAGCCAAGTGTGGAGGGAAAGGATTTGGTGGAAGAGTCTGTATCTGCGGCCGTGAGGAGGGATTGGCCCACTAATAAAAGCGGAGTTACTGCAGTTGTGAAGGAGTTGAAAAAGTTTGATGACCTGTGCTTTGATGATTTTTGACTGCCAGCAAGGTGCATCCATGCAGCCAACGTGGACAATGATTGCCTGGACAGATGAGGGGAGTGTTTGGAGGATGCCAGGGAGTTTGGCAAAGATGACAGGAACGGTGGCACTGGGAAGACAGTGCATTATTGCATTGAAATAGCTAATGTTTCTTGTGATGGAATCTCCAACTATTTGAGTGGTTGGGGGAAAAGTGGGCAGGGAGAAGCAGGAAGTGGGTCAGCAACATCGGAAGATGGAGTGGATTTCAGGAGGGATTTCCCCACCGGTGATGGGGCGGGCAGAGAGGAACAAGGACTGGTGGGGGCAGCAACACAGGTGCACTGTGGAGCCGGTGTGAACTATGGTACGGAGAGATGGCGGGCTCTGGGATGGGTGGCAATGGGTTACTAAACAGCTGGGAGGATGGCAGTGGAGATTGGGATTCACCCACTAGGGGAGGAAAATCGTGGACATCCGGGATGTCATATTTATTGTTAAGCTGATGCTATGGAGGAGTGCCTGAAGGCATCGATTGTTTCTCCAGTGACGAGGAGTGACCAAGGACCAGGGCACAGGGTGGTATGGAGTGGAGGTTGCAAGTTTCTCACTCTTGGTCCCCTGCTGAGTTTAGGTGGCATCCGACTCTGTGATCGGTGGAGGGGCAGTGGCAGCCTGGCCGGGTGCGGAGACATCAGACGCCAGTGGAGAGGCAGCTGTATCAGCGCTCTGTAATCAGGAAAGCCACCCTGATCACAGAGGATTTATCTAACCCCCTTCATCACTCTTTTCAGTTACTGCCACCAGGCAGACAATATAAAGTTCCTTTGTCCCATAAAAACATTTACAAGAAATAATATGTTCCCTCTGCAATAACCATCCTGAAGAAACTCATTTATCATACTGCACATGATTTTATTTGCTGTTTTCTTTTTTAACCATGTTTACTTTTTAAATTGTTTTTACCTTCTGAGTTTGAACATGTCTTAAGAGTGCTGAATGTGTTATATTGTTGTAGCCGTGTTGAAGAATTTCTGTCACCGACACACATTAAAATTATCCATCCATCCATCCATCCATCCATCAGCTTCAGCGGGGAAGGGTTCGGTGACGGAACCGGTGGAGGATGCAAAGTTTGGTTGAGTGGAACGGATGATAATGGTGTCCATCTGAAGTTCGGCTTCACGGATCTGGTGGAGTCTGGATATTCTTTGTTCCAGCTCGGAAACCTTCTCTGCGAGGATGGTGCAGTTGATGCACCTAGATGGAGAGGTGAGTGGAGCCATAGCTGAGTGTGGTAACAGCATGGGCCCAGCAGTTGGGCCTGCTGCAGAGATGAATGTAGAGATGCAGGTGAGTTTACACGGCAGATAGCTAGACAGATAGCTTCTGCAGGTCTTGGGAAGTGTAGTGCTATTGCTAAAAAAATAAAAAAAAAACAAGCTAGCCAGCCTGTTTAGTTTAGTTTGGTTACAGCAGGTTCGTCTCCAGTGATACGAGCTATATTGAGACGGACAAGGGGCAGAGCTTCAGGGCACCATCTTACCGGACCTACACAGGCTGTCGGCTGATACTCTTCCACCCTATTGATCACCAAAACCCAACCAGGACTCACCTCAGGCTAGCGGCGAGTGGTGTCTGGCCCATGGCAGGAAAAGATGATAAAAATTCAAGGTAGATAGACTTGATTATCTAATAATAATACATCAGTCTTATATAGAGCTTTTCTAAATACTCAAAGACGCTTTACAAAGCAGCATAGGGACAAACATACAGAGAACGGGTAAACAGACAAGGTAGGTACACATAGGTAGAAGAGGCAGTCAGTTTTCATAGGTAGATTTGAAAAGATGGGCTTTGAGTTGACTTTTGAAAGAAGCAAGTGTGTTTGCAGACCGGATGTGAAGGGGCAAAGAATTCCAGAGGGTTGGTGCAGCGATGGCGAATGATCTAACACCCAGGGTGCGGAATTTTGTCTTGGTGATGGGGGTAAGAAGGTGAGAGTCAGTCTAAACAGAGGTACCAGATAAAGAGTTGTGATGGATAAAACAGTTAGTCAAAAGTATACCTGTTGACAGTGGCTAAAAAAAATGTTAAAAATGTTAAAAGAGGCAGTTCTTTAGGAGCCAATCTGACCGAGGTGACAGGATGCCACCCATGTGCAATATGTTGACAAGAATGGGAACTATTTGCTGCGGGGGCCGGATTGCAGCCGTAACATACTGCATCCAGAGTCAGGGTAAATCCTGGGTTAAAGAGTATCCACGTCAGCTGAGCTGTGGGAATCAATCCCCATACATATGGAATATATAAGGTGGAGAGAGTCTCTCCGCTCAGAGAACCTGGGTTTCATTGTAACCAACCGTCATCTACAAAACAGAAAACAGTATATTCAAATAAATATAAAATCAGAGATATGCAATAAACAATGTGGGGTACCTCATTGGTCCTAGGACCTAAATTATTTTGTATATTAATGATACTGTGAATGTATCTAAACTGTTAAAATGTATTCTATTTGCAGAGGATATGTTTAATGCAGGAGACAATATAAAGTATGTGAAAGAGGTGGTCTGGAAAGAACTAGAAAAAAATCAAATGGGGGTTTAATGTAAATAAATTATCTCTAAAGCTCGATAAAACATATTTCATGGTATTTAATAATAGAGGGAAAAACATTGATAATTCATTAGCTATAGAAGGTATGGAAATTGATAGCGTAAAAGAAATTAAGTGTTTGGGTGTTATTGATGAAAATCTATCATGGAAGCCACATAAATGTATCAAAATGAAAATAGCAAAAACAACTGCAATGTTACACAAAGTAATGGATTCACTGGAAAATAAAGCACTGTATTTACTATAGAATCCTTTGTTCCTTATCTGACTTATTGCATTGAAATTTGGGGAACTGCATGAAAACGCATACATTAATCCAGTTTTTATTTTACAAAAAAGAGCAAAAAGAACAATAAGTTGCCAAGAACCTAGGCTAGGGAACCCATGTGCAGACTCTGCTAATGGAGGGACAGATATATACTGGGTTTGGGATAGTAATGGGACTTTCAGCACCGAAGCTTTGGAGTGTGCAGCAAGTAATCCAGGAAATATTTGGTGAAGCGTGTTTCGAGGCGTGTATTGCCGACGTATGTGATGACGTCGGAAGCTTTGCTGGCCGGTCGTACCACATGATTGGGTCAGGAAGCAGTTAATGATTTTGCACCAACATGGAATAAAGTGAGCAGCGATACACAATGGAAATCCCCATCCCTCATGTTTTGTTGTCAGATCTTTGACTGTATGGGATTTGTAACAGCCAATCTTCATTTTCAGATGGAGCCAGCATTAAAAAACCAGAGTGGTGGCTTAGAGGTAGAGCATCCGCCCCACAACCAGGAGGTTATGGGTTCAAGGCCGGGTCATGCCAAAGACCTGCACAGAGCTACCAGTGAACTGACCTTCCACTGTAGCTTTCACTACTTATAGTAGCTGTGTGGCCTAGGGTCAGAGAAACGGAGATAGGCACCACCCCTATACACCACATGGTGTCCCACATGCTGTGGAAGGGGATTAACTTAACAGCACTAAAAAGACAGACTTCTGTTTGTGAACATTTTAATCTCATTTCTCCCAATAAAGTATTTACAGTTATTATGTTGGTGCATTTTTCACAAATAATGGATATTTCTTGTAACTGGAGTGGTAGCCTAGAGGTAGAGCATCTGCCCCACAACTGGGAGGCCGGGATTCAAGTCCCAGCTGGGTCATGCCATTCATGTAATTTATTTTACATTTATTTTATTTGCAAGGTGAAGTGTCTGTTGTGTTTTAAAGAGTTTGGATACAACAATAACACATCATCTATGCTGAGGCACTATCATGCCCTGCATTAGAATAAGGACAACAGAGGTGAATGTACTGGGAAAGACAGAAACGTGCCTACCACTGTACGAACTTGCAGTACCCTTCCTTTGCACACCTGCATCCACTGTGCCCCGAGAGAGAGTATTGTCCAAAGCTGGTGAAATAATCTAAAAAAAAAAAAAAAAAAGAAATTGCCTTAGTCCAAAAACTGTTGAAAAGTTATTTCTTCTTAATAAAAATGGAAAAGTGCCACAAGCACACCAAGTAACACAAGCACATTCACTGTAGTCACCCCAGTTTTATCATTTCTTTTTTTTAACCTTATTATTGATATTTCTTTAAAGATAGTGCACTTATTGAAATGGGGAAAAATACACATTAAAGCAATAATGCCCTTGTAAAAATCTGCATGTTGTATACCTTCTGCCCAGTAGATGGACTAGTAGAGCAAATGAAGTTTCACATGAGGCTTTGTCCATATGAACCAATTTGATGAAAAGCATCAAGCATTCAAGAAAGCCTCGTCTGGCCATTACTAGCTTGGGGAAATTAAGGACTCTGGGTTTGGGCAAACAAAGGAAGAGTTCAGGGAACAAGACAAGAATAAATCAGGGTAATATCTATACAGGAGCTAGCGAGTGACTGTGTCAGCAGGTCAACACTCTGGCACTGAATGAGAGGGAAAAGCTGGCTTTATAAGGGAGGAGATGCAGCTGATTGGGTAACAAGGAAAACCCAACCCCTGACCCACCTGCATCCAATCCTGAGAGTAGCTACTCTCAGCTGCTGCCACTACAGCAACTGAGACACACCTGAATCCACTCTCGTGATCTAATTACCTCCACCAAGGAGGTAATGTAATCAGGGTGGTTTGTCTGTTTGTCCATCCGTTAGCAGGATTACACAAAAACTACTGGACAGATGTTGATGAAAATTTCACCAGAGGTACGGTACCCCTTAGGCCAAGGATGAACCCATTACATTTTGGTGATGATCTGAGAGTACATACCTCCACCAAGGCTCTTGTGTGAATTTGTGCAGCGGGATTACACAAAAACTACCGGATGGATTTGGATGAAATTTTTACCAGAGGTGGTCCTTGGCCTAGAAAGGAATCAGTAACATTTTGGTGATGATCTGAGAATGCATACTTCTGCCAAGGGGCTTATCTTCTCACAGTATGTTAACAAGAATCCTCCAAAACTACCGGATAGACTTTGCTGCAGTTTTCACCAGAAATGGCTTGTTGCCTACACATGAACCCATTACATTTTGGAGGTGATCCATGATGGACGGAAGAAGCATTGGTGGAGGTATGCACTCTCTGTGTGCTCTTCTATTTACCTCTTTGCTGCTGCAAGGGCAGCAGTCCTGACATACAGTAAGTAGAAGTAGATATAGAGATCTATCAAGCCCTTTATTTGTTTAGCTAAAGTTATCAAAATTAAATGAACTAGCCGATTACAGTTTTCTGCAGGTAATATATAAAGCACACAGGAAAAGTTTACCAATCAATATCCAAAGAAGATTTGGAAAAAAAAGACAAAGCCACTATGATTTAAAAGAATGTGAGATACTAAAAAAAAAAAAATCAAGATTCAGAATAATATTGATGGAGCATTGTGTTTTTGTGAATGGGGTCAACTGATGGAACAATCTGGGTAAAGAAAATAAAGAAGCTAAATCAAAAACTGTGTTTAAAAAATGATTAAAGCCGCTATGATAAGAAAATATAATGAAAGATTAACCTGAGTTTTGCTCTGTTTTGTGTTGTTTTGTCAATATTAAATGAACTGTAAATTATGAAGATGAACATGTGTGGCATGTTGGTCTGCAGTAGTTTTTAGAAAAAAATGTTCATGTTTGGTGAATTAATATTAGTGAGAAAGCGGCAGATCATATGAGATTTTTCCTCTTTCTGCTCCTTTTCATCCAAGTGTGACATTTTATGTTTGTATTGATGGTTTTGTTTGGTTAAAGAATGAAATAAATAAATAAATAAATAAATAAAATCACTCTATAAATTCAAGAAATGTCTGTGTGTCTGTCACGATCATAGGGCATCATAGGATGGCCTATGATGTCTGCAGGACGTCCTATGATGATCCTATGATCTCAGGGTACATAGGACTCGCAATGGTGTCATATTGGCGATGCCGTCTTACAGGCAATAGGACTGGCTACCTGTGATGTAGTGTCCTATGATGCCAGCCTGGATGTCTTTATGATGTCATATAGACCATCACTCACGATGCCTGCCTACCTATGATGAAGTGTCCTATGATGCCTGCCACAGGAGGAGACCCTTCACCAGCATAGGGTACAACAGTCAAGGGATGCACAGACAGACAGGAAATGTGTGGCAGTGCGCCATGCACGTGCTGAGTCACTTGAAGCCCGAAATGCCCGCAAAGTGAGCAACGCTGCATGCCACGCAAGGCACAGACAAGCTGAGACCCAGGAGATGCGGAAAAGTTGGCTGGCCGCCAACGCTACACGCCAGGCAAGGCATAGAGAAGCTGAGACCGAATACGACACACTACTTTAAACCACATCCATTCGAACCAGGACATCAGGAAATAAGGCAGAAGGCACTCTATAAATTCAAGAAATCTCTGTCAGTGATGCCTGCAGCATGACTGTGAACAACACAGCCGTCTCACACAGGAGACCCTTCAGCAACAGGCATGTAGAAATACTTGCTTATACTTGGTTTCTACGGGCATGGACGGTATGTACTAGCGCTTTTGGGCGAAATTGTTTTGAAGGGTGCTTCTGTGTATGTGTGTGTACGAGAGAGCGAGAGAGAGAGAGAGAGAGAGAGAGAGAGAGAGAGAGAGAGATTTGCTTTGGATTTTTAAAAGGTCTTTAATAAACACATTTTTCCATCATTCAGTGCAATTACCATACCACATTACAAAGAAGAATTATTCCCCCCAAAAATGCCCGAACAAAAGTTGCCCATCACGGACTAAACAAAGGACATCCTCAAGGGACCAGAGGGTCCTAAAACCTTCCACATCCCGATTCCCCATAAAAAAAAAATCAAAATCCAGCCATATTCTGACTTTAAGTAGCCTCACAAATAAAATTTTGACATCAACATCATTCTCAACATTCTCAAATTTTCTTCTCCGGCTTACATAGATAGCCAACTTTGCCTGCCCTAAAACAAAGTTCAGTAATGCACACTTCTGTTTAAAACGATTATTGTACATAAAACCACAAATGAAAACCTGCTTGGAGAAAACTTCCTTAAAGCTCTGAAAAAGTTCTGTGAGTCGTTCAAAGAGACCATTTTGACGCTGACATTCAGTAAAACAATGAAAAACTGTCTCTCTAGAGCAGGGGTGTCAAACTCATTCCATGGAGGACCAAGACCCTGCATGTTTTACTTCCACCCAGTGTCTTCAGCAGGTGCTTTCACTGATCAGCAATCAATGGGAAGAAATTCAGTGAAATCAGCTGTTGAAGACACTGGGTGGAGGTAAATCCTGCAGGGTCTTGAGAGGAACAGAAAACACACTGATCACTGACACTGCTGTTAATCACAGAGACAAAGCATTGACAGCTATAATGCCATGCAGGACCCTCCACTGTAAATCGCCATGCTTCTTAGGAAGAGGAGGTTTATAAAGAGCCCTCCAGGCAAGCCGATGCCCTTTTCCAGTCTAAAGTAGGCTCTCCATGGAGTGTCCACACAGGAGTTCAATCTGTCCTTGTTGAATGCCATCACCACAAGTCTGTAGAGTGCCTTACCACTGGCTCCTCCAAAGTCCACACCAGTGGGAGCACAGAATGCCAGTAAGGAGCTACAAAGTCCATATGAAGAGTGAGGGAGGGAAAAGGGTCCGTGCTTTCTGGCTGCAGCGTGCCTTTCCTAAAGTCCATGAGTAGGGAGCGCTCAAGTCCATGAAGCTCCTGTTTCCAGTGTGAAAGAAGACCACCAGTGAAATGATTTGATCTAAAACCGAGATGTGCTGCTAAAGCTGAGGCATTGTTGAGGCCAGGACCAGCCAGTTCCACCACTTGCTTCAAAGTGAGAACATTCCTGGAACACAGTCTATCAAAGAAGGTCCTTCCAACTCCCGTCAGGGCACCAAGACGACCACCAAAAACCAGCAGCTCCCTCAACAACCAGTGGAGGGAATCACAGGGCCCTCTTTGTTTTTTAAAAAGAGTCCACACTGAAAACAGACTGAAGTAAAAACTGGGTAAAGACAGTGCACTAGAGCTCTTAAAATGCATTAAAAACACAGGGAGGTCTAGCCCAAGCCCAAGGACTCTCTGTAAAATAACACAGGCCAAAGGCCTCCACACCAGGTCTTGGGGGCCCTTCAGCAGTCTCTGTATGAAAGTCAGTCTAAAAGCAACACCTCTACTAGCTAAATGAACCAGTCCTTGCCCCCCTTCCTCTTTGGGAAGAAATAACAGGGCTTGAGGGACCCAGTGGAGTCCACTCCCCCAAAAAATGTCCACCATAACAGACTGAATTTTGGACAGTAAACCAGCAGGGGGGTCCATGCACATGAGGCGGTGCCACAGGGATGAGGAAACAAGATTATTTAAAATGAGCACTCTTCCTCTAAAAGGATATTTTTGGCATTAGCCACTTCCACTTATTCTCTGTGACCCCGTCCCAATTTTTTTGCTCAAACTGTTGATTTCCAATAAAAAAAACAAGATACTTGAATCCTTCTTTTTTCCAATTCAGCCCACCAGGCAGCGTAAGCTGATTTTCTAGTTTTTCCCCCACCATTAAAGCCTCGCTTTTTCCCCAGTTTATTTTTGCAGAAGAAAGTTGGCCAAAAAGATTAACACTCTTAACCAAAACGTCAATGTCACCCTGCTTGTTTAGCAGAATGACTACATCGTCTGCATAGGCCAACAGCCTAAACGTGGTTTCACAACCAGGAAACGTGACTCCTGATAGGTCCCTTCTCGAACGGTGAAGCAAAGGCTCTATGGCAAGGGAGTACAGCATCCCTGAGAGAGGGCAGCCCTGCCGAACACCCCTCTGGACTTTTAAAGGGGCAGACAGGCCCCCATTTATCTTCAGTACACTCTCAATGTCACTGTACAAGACCCGTATCCTGGCTATGAAGCCTGGGCTGAACCCAAAAGCAGCTAAAACTTTCCATAAATACTGGTGTTCAACCTGGTCAAAAGCCTTTTCCTGGTCTATTGAAATCAAACCAATTTCCACAGCCAATGAACCAGAGACCTCCAAAACATCCCGAATTAAAGTGATGTTGTCACTAATCAGCCTGCCAGGCACACAGTAAGTCTGGTCTACATGAATGAGCTCGCTCATCACTTTTTTCAGTCTTTGGGCCAGAGCTTTTGAAATAATTTTGTAGTCTGTGCAGAGCAGAAAGACTGGCCTCCAGTTCTTTAGGCTCTGTAGGTCCCCTTTTTTGGGCAACAGCGTGATGATGGCCCTCCTGCAGGTTGTGGGTAGGGTCCCCCTTTTCAAACTATCTTGGAGCACCTCCAGCAGGTCTGGACCAAGCAGTGGCCAGAATTCACTCCAGAGACAGTGGAGCATCCAAGCCGGCAACAAGGTCCTCTGAGAGCACTGGAAGACCACCAAGGAAAGTCTGGCTTAGTGACGTGTCTTCCCTCCACTCTGCTTTATACAGTTCACTGTAGAAACTAGCAGCATACTTCCTGATCTCTGCTGCTGTGGAGATTGTTCTCCCATCATCGTTCAACAAGGAGTCAATAAGCTTTCTCTGGCCGTTTTTCCACTCCAGTCCAAAAAAGTACTGGGAGGGCGAGTCCATCAGAGCTACGTCCATGTAGCATGAGCAGACCAAAGCTCCTTGTGTGGTGACCCCTAGCAAGCTAGCCAAGGCTGACCTTTTTGATTTAAGAGCCTCTAAGTGCTCTTGTTTTCCTGTAGAACTGAGCAACTCCTCTAGCTCTACCACCTCAGTCTCCAGAACTTTCAAGGATTCTGCCAAGCTACGAGTGACATTTCGAGTGTACTGTTGGCAGAGTTGTTTTATTTGCGCCTTACCAAAATCCCACCACATTTGGAGAGATTTAAAAGATGTTTTTGTTCCCTGTGTGACTTCCATACACCATGAAAAACTCCTTTAAAAGACACATCATTTAAAAGTGTATTATTAAAATGCCAAAAAGCACGCTTACACTTTACATTTTCAATAAAAACAGAACAAAACAGCAGGCATTGATCAGTGAAACCAACAGGACAGATACAACTATTTTTAAAAATACTCATTTGATGTTTAAAACCATAAAAATGGTCTAACCTAGCCATAGATAAAAGGTTATCTTTAACATGGCTCCAGGTGTACTGCCTCTGGTCCCCATGATGTGTTCTCCACACATCGGCCATTTCGTGTGCCTTCACCAGTTCTCTCAGCCTATTGGCAGAAGCAGGGTAAGGCTCCTGATGGTTCCTGTCTAGTCTGTGGTTTAATGTACAATTAAAATCACCCCCCAGAAATAAAAAAAACTATCTGAATTACAGGATCTAACCGAATCCGATAACACATCAAAGAACCTGATCCTCTCTGCCCTCTGTGTTGGCACATAAACATTTATAAAAAACAAGTTCACATTTTCAAACTGTACCTTTAATAAGAATAAATGGCCTTTCACCACCTTTTCTACCTCATGAGAGACAGGCACACAACCCCTAGAGAAAAGTACAGCCCCCCCCCCCCACCACCACCACCACCGTTATTAGACTTGTGGCTAAAAAAAAATGCAGCCATCCCACTCCTTTCTCCACTGGCTCTCAGTGTCAACAGTGCCGTGAGTCTCCTGGAGCATCAACACACCGAGCTTCTTTAAATTAAAAAGCTTGTGGCTTTTAAAGCACATGGCAGAAAAGAGAAAAGACAAACTAAGAGTCAACATGACTGTTAGTGATTTGTGATTTCAGTTTAAGCACAAGTTTCTTTAAACAATATATTTCCTGATCAGTGAAAGTCTCATTCCCATCATTCAGTTTCATAAACTTGCAAGCTGATGCAACAAATAATTCCAGATCTGGAAAGTAATTTTCTACTTTCACAGCTCTGCTCCCCTTAGTCACTTGAAGAAACTTCCTGATCTTTGTAAAAGAATAGGAGCTTTGCTCCTCCTGCATCTGCATCAGCTCAGACTTGGCTTCACTGTCATCAGAAGACACATCCAGTACTTCCAAACACCCCACCCTACTAGATTTAGCAGAGCTCTGCAAGTTTTCAGCACTTTTTCTTTTTTGTGCAGCTTTAAAAGGATCCTCCTCAATAAAGTTATACTCCTGCATGTCTTCATCAACTGCAGCGTTTGTCATGTAGTGTTCACTTGGTATGTCAGTCACAGCCCCGGTCTGCTCCTCCTCTGCCTGCAAAATCTGTTCATTCATGTTTTTTTCTTTAAGTACACTCTTTTTGCTCTTCACCTTTTTACTCTGGGTGACAGGCTCGTCACAATGATCAGAGCTGCCGCCAGACAGAAATTCCCCACCATCACTGTTTGGAGGCACAACCACCGTGCCTGCTGCGGGCTCCCTCGCCGTGGCCGCTGCCGCCCCGGCAGAAGCGGACGCCACAGCGGCAACCGCTGCCGCCGCGGCAGAAGCAGACGCCGCAGTGGCGGATGCCGCAGTGGCATCCGCTACATCATATGTAGCACTACCCTCTGGACCACCAGAAACACCAGTGTCACCTTTCTTACTCCCAGTATTATTCATGTTAACTTTTTCAAGACATGATCTAATAAGATGGCCTTCTGCACCACACGCAAAACACTTCATAGTTTCAGATGTTGCAAAAACTAAATAGCTAAATCATGAAGTTAAAAGACACGTTCAGTTCTGCAGAGCTGTCTTTTAACACCATGAAACACTGCCTCCTGTGACACACGACATAGTTTAGCAGGGGGGATTTACTACCCAGAGAGACCATTCTGATGGGGGGAACAGCTTGGCCCAAAACAAGTAACTCTCTTATCAGCTGATCATTTTTAAATCTATGACACAATAGAAAAATGTAGAGGGGATGCACTGGAACAGAATTCTTGGTAGCTACAGGAAAGTTGCCATAGAAACACAGCACTGAGTGGCAAGCATACACTGCTCACAAAAAGTTAGGGACATTAAGCCTAGTGGTGGTCTAGTTGATAGAGTATCCACCCCACAACCGGGAGGTTGGGGTTCAAGTCCCGGCCGGGTCATATCAAAGACCATATAAAAATGGTACTTCCTGTCCTCTAGCTTGGTACTCAGCATAATAGAATGGGGAAGGAGAAGTTGTTTGTGGTGAAGCCTTGCATGGCAGCGACCCCTCTGATTCTAGATGTGATTACCACTGTAGATAAGAGAAACGTAATTTTGTTCTACTGTACATGATTGCCTGTATGGACTGAATGACAATAGAGTTGGCTTCTTCTTCTTTCAGGTATGTCGGGTGGCCTACCCAAGTCCTTGGGCCACCAGATGGGTGAATGCAAAGCTGGGTCCTGGACGTCATAATACCACAGCTGTGGAGCGCAGAGCTTAGGCAACAGCTGCTGAGGTGTCAGCAGTGAGGGAGCTCTGAGCTCAGAAGACAACTGCTGTGGCGTGTTGGGCTCAGGAGGTGGCAGCTGTGATGCGTCGAGTTTAGGAGAGGACTGGGGAGTGCTGACCTCAGGGTAAGATGGCCGGGATGTGCTGACCTCAGGATGAGATGGCTGAGGCGTGCTGACCTCAGGCAGTGACAGTGGAGCGGACTGCTCAGATGAAGGTGGAGTGGACTGTTCCAGTGACTAGGGTGGAGCGGACTGCTCCGACAACCCAGGTGGAGCATGCAGCTCAGCTGATGGGGAAGGTGGAGCATGCAGCTCGGGCGCTGATGAAGGTGGAACATGCAGCGCAGACGCTGGCGAAGGTGGAACGTGCAGCTTGGACGATGGCGAGGGTGGCACGTGCTCCTCCTGCAGCCACCTCAGACGAGGGAGGAGAACAGGAGGTAAGTGAGGTGACATTACAGTCATCAGCAGCAGAGACTGGTGGGGAGGACCCAGAGGCAGGTGGAGCCTGCACTTGGATCCCCCCCAACAGGAGCAAAGCAAGCCTTCTCAAAACTTGATGTTATGTACAGTATAAGGGGAAAAGTATTTGCCTTAACTCCTGGTCTCCTGCTGCTGGAGTGATGGCCTCAGGATGCGCTGCAGGTGAAGCAGCGGAGGAACCAGGCGACGCAGGCTGATCAGCAGTGACACCCGATGATGATGGCTGGCCAGTGGCGATACCAGATGATGATGGCTGACCAGCAGCAACACCAGACGTTAGCATGGTGACCTTGAGAAGAGCTGCACCCACAACTACCTCGGGACAGCTTACAGCCACGATGACCTCGGGAGAGGCTGCAAGCAAAGAAGCAGAGGAGGAGGTCTGGAGAGAGGTCTGCGATGAAACAAAACAGCAAGTAAGGGGGTCAGCAGTGAAGCAGCAGCTGGAGAGGAGCTCTGAAGTGGTGCAGCTGACGTGACAGCTGGTGATGACCTCCTGAGCTGGGGGGCTGCCGTGGAAGGTGTGAAGGTGAGGAGGACAGGAGCTGCTAGACCCTGCACATCATGGAGAACTGGAATTACTGAGGTGTGCACGTGGAGAGGAGCAGTCACTGCAGGAGCGTGCACATGGAGAGAAGCAGTCTCAGCAGGAGCATGCTTGTGAAGAGGGACTGTGGCAGTGGATGAGCTCACTCCATCTGTCATGGAACCAGTGGAGGTGGAGATGACTTCGGGAGAAAAAGGGAGAGCAGAGGTTGGTGATTGGGACACAACAAGTGGGACAGCAAGAGCAGGTGGCAAGGCATCAGAAGCAGATGGCAGCTGCAACTGAGATTCCATAAAGCAAGCTGTAACAGCAGATAACTTACAGTAGTGTCACTAACGTAGTTGTGAAAAGCATGGGAGCACAACACAAGACCACCGCACTTTGACCAGAGGGCGGTGGCTATAAATAAGAGAACATAAATTACCAGATGAAGAGCAGCCGTGATTAATTTACAGTGCAGGAGGGGAACTAGCACAATGCAGTCAAAATAAGGTCAACACAGGATGATGAGCAGGACAGGAGTAATGATAACAATAACAGACTAAACATAACTAAGAGTTAAGACATGATTATCAGTAATGATAACAATACTAATGATAATAATAATAATGGGTCCAGAGAGAACACAAGACATGGACAGGGTCTGGGACCCAGTCCAGATTACTACAAAGTTTAGCTCAACACAATGCAAGCAGGCACTCTATGCACTGCTGTGACTGAAAATTGCGTGAATTTTGAGGGTTTTACTGCATAAATCATAATGCTGCCACTCATTTTTGCCACTGAGTGTTTTGCAACTGCCATGAGTTCTGTTCTGTGGCATCATGTGCATACCCTCTATACTATAAATGAGGAATGTACAGGGAATTTGCCAGAATTAAAATATAATGACATGTTTTTTTTCTTTTTTGTAAATGTGTCAATGTACCCAAATAGCAATGACTAAAATACAGACTGTCTTCTTTTGTGATATTCTAATGTGTATGACATAAAGTGATGATGTAATTAAAGCCCAGTGTGGTTGGTCTGTGCATGTGCACGGTTAAGGTTGTATCTCACTTGGCTTGTGACTAGTTGTAGAACGGTATTCATGAGGGAATTTCAAAAATGTCTCCAAACATTTGTGGGGTTCACAATTTCCTCTTGTGAGTCGCGGGGCCTCGCTGTCCTATCACAGGAATTTTCAACATGTTCAGAAAATTTGTGTGACAAATTTTCTCACCAATTAGTTGCAAAATCTATGTAGGTGTCTCAAACCTGTCTCAAGTTCTTCTCATTGTAGTTTCTGAGTCAGCAAGTCTCTGTACTTCTCTGTGGTCAATCTTGCTTGATATCTGATGATAAAATGATTGCTGGAATGGGGAGATATTGTCCCAGTTTTGCAATTGCCATGGATAACTGTCATGCAAGTGTTGCACGGGATTTGTGTGGCCATTGTGGCGCAGTCATAAGTACAACATTGCATGGATGTCCTGCAACATGCCTGCATTGCATATAGCATGTGAAATCTTAGCCAATTTTGGGCCAGAATTTGCCAGGAGTTTGCATACAGGGAGCTTGTGTGATTTTCCTACAATATTAGTGTGATAAAAGCAAATCTACCAATTCAGTATGATTCCAAGTGAAAAACTGTCACTGATTCGCATATTTGTTCCAAGTTTTTTTTTAAATCTCCAACTAGTCATGAGCTGTCACAGCCCAGTGAGATACAACCTTTGGGTTCAGTGAGTACCAGAATAATCAAATGTGGTATTTACCATGTTTATGAGTTAGAAATTGCAAGGTATCTTTGTAATAAATGTTTTAGAAGAAAGCCCATTATCATTTTGAGGCTTTCAAATACTGTACTTATACAATTTTGTTACAGTTTAGATGTCCCATAGATTTCCGAGACATAGAACAGCTATTATGAGAATAGTGAGGTTAATGTCACTTGCAGCATCCCATGCAGTAGTTTAAACTTATAAGTCCCCCACAGTGTTGCACTTTCTGAAATATACAGCGTGGAAATAAGTATTGAACACGTCAACATTTTTCTCATTAAACATATTTCTGATGGAGCCATTGATCTTAAATTTTCAACAGATATCAGTAAAAACCCAAGTAATCCATGCATACAGAAAAATCAAGGCAAATGTGTTGACAAAACAAGTTACATTTAATAAGAAAATGGAATGACACAGGGAAAAAGTATTGAACATGCTTGGTGAAATTCATTTAATGTTTAGTAGAAAAGCCTTTGTTGGTAATAACAGCTTCCAGACACCTCCTGTATGGAGAAATTAGGCACAAGGATTGCTCAGGAGTGAGCTCAACAACAGACCATGGGTCACCAGTGACCTGAAAGCACTTCTGAACAAAAAGAAGAGAGCTTTTAGGGCTGGAGACAAGGAGAAGCTGAGGGGAGTGCAGCATGAGCTGAGAGAGATGCTGAAGAGGTGCAAGGACAATTATTGGAGGAAGCTGGAAGAGAAACTCAGGCAAAACAACACTAAAGATGTGTGGGAGGGAATGAAACAAATAACTGGGCACAAGGGGAGAGGCAGGCAGCCATCTGGGAGCCAGGAGAGAGCTGAGGAACTGAATCCATTTTTTAATAGGTTTAACTCACAGTCTGTCACCCGAGCAACACAACCAGACCCCCACGCACCCCTCCCCACCCACGCTCCCGTGCAGAACCTCTCTCCATCTCCCCCCTCCTCCTCCTCAGGGGGCACCAGAACCCTCCCTAACTTCACGGTGACTACAGATCAGGTGGAGAAACAGCTGGAGAGACTCCGTCAGCGGAAGGCTTGAGGCCCTGATGGCATCTCTGCAAGGATCCTGAGGACCTGTGCCAACCAACTAGCTCTGGTACTGAAACACCTGTACAACCTGAGCCTGAGTCTGGAGAGAGTACCGGTGCTGTGGAAAACATCCTGCCTGGTTCCTGTCCCCAAGAAGTCATCTCCATTGGATTTGAATGACTACCAACCAGTTGCCCTCACATCTCATGTGATGAAGGTCCTGGAGAGACTGGTCTTAGCCCACCTGAGGCCGCAGGTGAAGACATGGCTGGACCCTCTGCAGTTTGCATATCAGCCCCATTTAGGAGTTGAAGATGCTGTCATCTACCTGCTGCAACGAGCCCATCTGCACCTGGATGGTGGAGGAGATACTGTGAGAATCACTTTTTTTTTAATTTCTCCAGTGCCTTTAACACCATCCAGCCACTGCTGCTGGGTGAGAAGCTGCGGATGATGGGGGTTGACAGCTCTGTGATCTCCTGGATTACTGACTACCTGACAGGCAGACCACAGTTTGTCAGGCTGGGCAGTGTCTTGTCTGGAGTGGTGGCTAGTGATACGGGAGCTCCACAGGGGACTGTGCTCTCTCCTTTTCTTTTTACCTTATACACCACTGACTTTCAGTACAACACTGAGTCATGCCACCTGCAAAAATTCTCTGATGACTCAGCTGTTGTGGGGTGTATAAGAGGAGGAGAGGAGGGGGAGTACAGGGCACTGGTGGACAGATTTGTGGAGTGGATGGAGCAGAATCACCTGAGGTTGAATGTCAGCAAGACCAGAGAGACGGTGATTGACTTCAGGAAGAGGAAGACTCCTTCTCAGCCACTGCAGATTATGGGGAAGGATGTGGGAGTGGTTGAGGACTACAAATATCTGGGTGTCAGGATCAGCAGTGGGTTGGATTGGAGATCCGACACTGATGCTGCGTACAAGAAGGGGATGAGCAGACTCTACTTCCTGAGAAAGATGAGATCCTTCAACGTGTGCAGCAGGATGCTGGAGCTTTTCTACCAGACTGTTGTCGCCAGCGCCATCTTCTTTGCTGCGGTCTGTTGGGGTAGCAGTATCAGGGCCAGAGATACCAACAGACTTGACAAGATTATCAAGAGGGCTGGCTCTGTAATTGGTCTCAGACCGGAGACCTTTGAGACAGTGATGGAGAGGAGAACACTAAATAAACTGCGATCCATCATGGACAATCCTGATCATCCCCTCCACCACACACTAGATAGACAGCAAAGCACTTTCTCCAGTAGACTACTACAGCTTCGTTGTCGAATGGCCAGGTACAGGAAATCTTTCCTGCCACATGCAATCTCACTGTACAATAACTCACTATGATGTTGTATTCTGGCATAGCTATACTGCCACACTGCATCTTACAGATTAACTGGTACGTCACTTTTTCACTCTGCTCCTGATAGTCCTTCTTTGTGCAATGGGATGATTCATGTGTTTATACGGGTCATCATATATTAAGCTATGATGTATATAGGTTTTATAGTCGTGTTAGTTTTTACTTTCCATGGGTAATCCCTTTGTCTGTCAAGTGTGTGTTTCTGTTGTTTGGTTGTCAACTGTCATGCTGCTGTTACACTGTAATTTCCCAGTTTGGGATCAATAAAGTACATCTATCTATCTATCTATCTATCTATCTATCTATCTATCTATCTATCTATCTATCTATCTATCTATCTATCTATTTTAGCCCATTCTTCCACAGAAACTGTCTTCAAATCTTGAAGGTTCTGTGGGTGTCTTATATGAACTCTGATCTTCAGTTTGTTCCATAGATTTTAAATTGGATTCAGGTCAGGTGACTGACTGGGCCATTCTAGCAGCTTTATTTTCCTTCTCTGGAGTCAGTTGAGAGTTTCTTTGGCTGTGTATTTGGGATCATTGTCTTGCTGAACTGTCTACCCTCGTTTCATCTTCATTATCTTGGCAGATGGCAACAGCTTCTTATCAAGGATGTCTCTGTATATTTGTCCATTCATCTTTCCTTCAATTATATGAAGTCCGCCTGTACCATGTGCTGAAAAAACACCCCCACACCATGATGGTATGTGCAGTGTCATTTCTCCTCCAAACATACTGTGTGTTGTGGCATCCAAAACATTCAACTTTGGTCTCATCTGACCAGATTATATTCTCCCAGTATTTTACTGGATTACCCAAATGCTGTGCAGCAAACTTTAAATGAGCTTCAACATGCTTTTTCTTCAACAATGGAGTCTTGCGAGGTGAGCAGGCATAGAGCCCATATCGGCTGAGTGCATTACTTATTGTTTTCTTTGAAACAGCAGTACCTGCCAGCTCCAGGTCTTTCTGGTGCTCTCCACAAGTGGTCTTTGGCACTTGGATAACTCTTCTGATAGTTCTTTTGACTCCTCTGTCAGAAATCTTGCGAGGAGCTCCTGGTCACGGCCAGTTTATGATAAAATGATGTTCTTTCCACTTCCGAATGATGGCTCCAACAGTGCTCACTGGAACATTCAGCAGTTTAGAAATGCACCTGTAACCAATGCCTGTCAGATACAACCTGTGGCAGATGAGGGAGAAATTGGACTCACAGTGCAGGCAGAACTCCAGTGTAACATAGTTTATTTAAAGGAGAAAATAAATGCAGCTTGGTGGCTGTCAAACACAAAAAGTCAAGGACTTACAATGAACATACAGTGGATATAAAAAGTCTACACACCCCTGTTCAAATGCGAGGTTTTTGTGATGTAAAAAAATGAGACCAAGATTGTCATGATTTATTAGCCAGAGACCCAAACGCAGAGCAAACAACACCAGAAGAACAAACAGACACAGGTAGTAACGTAAAACACAATTTATTAAACCATAACAAAAAACAAATGAGCACACTGGAGGAGCCCACAGCTTGTGGATGAGAGGGAGAGGAGAAACAATTAATAATGATTTTTATTGAGGAGAAAGAAGAAGAGGAAGAGAGGAGGGGAGACTTTCTACTGAAGCAGAGGGCCCAGCAGTGGGACCCAGCGTGTAGTAGTGAAGGAGCTGGTGGAAGTGGCACCAGCAGGACGAACAGGTGAGGGGAGAGTTGGCGGGATGGAGCGGGGCAGTTGGTAGACCGGGTGGAGTAGGAGTTGTCCAGGTGAGAAAGAGGTTCAGGTGAGCGTGCGAAGCCCCGGAGTAACACACCGCTGAGATGGCAGCAACTCGGAGAGGAGAGGAGGACAGGATCAGACAACAGGTAAGATTATACACCATTCAACTTAACTTAAGCTGATGACAGCAATACCCAACAGTCCAGTGAAGAGGCTTTCACAGACTGGCTCTTTTAAGGCTGGCAGAAGAGGCAGCAGCAGGAGTGTGCAATCAAGCAGGTGGATGTAATCAACTCCGGAGCCAGGAGACAGGCAGGAGGAAAAAACACAGAAAAGGAGGGGGGAGCACGCTCAACTGATCATCATGGTGCCCCCCCCCCGCCCCAAGAAGCACCTCTTGGCATCCCTCTGGGCTTGTTGGGATGTGCCCGGTGGAAAGCAGAACCATGCCCTTGTTGTGGAAGTATGATCTGGGAATCCATGACCTCTCCTCCGGTCCATAACCCTTCCAATGAACTAGGTACTGCAGGCCCCAGCCCTGATGATGGATGTCCAAGATCCTCTGGACAGTGTAGGTGGTATGGCCATCAAGGACACGGGGAGGAGGAGGAGGCTTCGGGGGGAGGACAAAGTGGACTGGCAGAGAGGGGTTTAATCCGGGAGATGTGTAAGGTGGGGTGGATGTGGAGAGACGGAGGCAGCTTGAGCCGAACTGTGACATTGTTGATAATCCGTGAGATGGGGAACGGACCCTGAAAACGTGGCGACAGTTTCCTTGACTCCATCTTCAGCAGAACCTGTTCAGCTGACAACCACACCATCTGGCTGACGGTGTATCTGGGCGCCGGCACACATCTGCGGTTGGCATAGAGACGGTTCTGCTCAGATGAGCGGAGAAGTGCAGCCCGAGTAGATCTCCACAGACGGCAGCAGTGGCGAGTGTGGGCCTCCACAGATGGCACAACAACCTCCCTCTCCGCCATTGGTAACAGAGGTGGGGTGTATCCCATAGAGACCTCGAAGGGCGTCAGGCCGGTGGCGGAGAGACGGCAGTGTTGTCAGCGTACTCCACCCAGGTCAGATGGGAGCTCCAGGTGGTAGGGTTGCAAGAAGCTATGCATCTCAGGGTGGCCTCCAGGGACTGGGTGGCACGCTCGACCTGACCGTTTCTCTGTGGATGATATCTGGAAGTGAGACTGACAGTGGTGCCGAGGGAATGACAGAAGGCCTTCCAAACTTGAGAGGTAGACTGTGGGCCTCGGTCTGAAACAATGTCAACAGGGATTCCGTGAAGGCGGATGACATGGAAGGTAAGGAGATTAGCGGTCTCAGCGGCAGAGGGCAACTTGGACAGGGGTACCAGATGGATGGCCTTAGAGAATTGGTCTATGATTGTGAGGATGACAGTGTTGCCTTGCGACGGAGGGAGACCCATAACAAAGTCCACAGCAATATGCGACCAGGGATGACTCAGGACAGGTATGGGATGAAGGTGGCCGGCTGGAGGTGAGGAGTCCAATTTATTGGTGGGGCAGACTTGGCAGGCTTTAACAAAATCTCGAACATCTGACTCTGAGTGTTGGCCACCAAAAAACTCGTTGCAGAAGTTCAACAGTCCGGGAGATGCCAGGGTGACAGGCAAAAAAAAAAAAAAAAAAAAAATGGTGTGCCCCCACTGGATGACTTCACTACGAAGGGCAGAGGGGACATACAGTAAGTTAGATGGGCCTCCCTCAGGGATGGGTTCAGAGGGCTGGGCCTGCCGGACCATCTGCTTGGTTTCCCAAGAAAGGGCTCCTACAACACAGGAGGAAGGCAGGATAGGTTGGGGAAGGAGAAGCAGTAGGAGAGAGAAAGGAAGAGACTGGTCAGAGAACTGGCGAGAGAGAGCATCAGGTTTAATATTGTGGGTACCAGGACTGTATGTAACGGAGAGGTTAAACCTAAGAAAAAACAAAGCCCAACGGGCTTGTCTGGAATTTAATCTTCTGGCAGATCTTAGATACTCTAAGTTTTTGTGATCTGTCCAGACGATGACAGGTTGGGTGGATTCCTCTAGCCAGTGCCTCCATTCCTCTAATGCCAGTTTACTAGCCAGCAGCTCACAGTCCCCTACGTTGTAGTTCCTCTTGGTTGGGGTCAGCTGCCAAGAGAAGTACGCACACTGATGTAACTTTTGATCGGAGCCAGAGCGCTGTGAGAGGACAGCGCCCACCCATGAATCAGATGCGTCAACCTCAATCACAAATTGTGATTGAGGGTCAATATGAGCCAAGGTGGGCATCTGAGAAAAAAGAGCTTTTAATTTGGAAAAGGCCTGTTCCGCTGCTTCACACCATTTAAATGGGATTTTCGTAGAAGGCAGCTGGGTTATTGACAGGGCTACCTTGCTGTTATCCCGAATAAAGAGACGGTAGAAATTTGCAAAGCCAGATCTTTTGGCCGAATGGGCCATTTCGGCAGCGCGTGGTCAGTGGAACCGCAATACATGCAGGCCCCCGCCTTCTCCCGACGCCGGCGCTCCTCCGGAGTCAAATGGGCCTGGCCAAGAACCATCGGCTCTGGAGGAGAAACCGACCTCATGGAGCGAGAAGACGGGGGGGGGGGGGGGGTAGTCGAAGAGGTAGAAGCCCTCCGCTCCCTTGCACGCTTGCAGTACCAATTGTCCAGGCCAATGGCCTGCTCAATTAGCTCATACAGAGAGGATGGATTGGTGCAGATAGCCAGGTTGTTTTGGAGGTTTGAAGTGAGACTCTGGAGGAAGGTGCTGCGTAGAGCAACGTCATTCCAACCGGACTCCGCTGCAACAACCCAGAATTCTACCAAGAAATCAGCGACTGACCGATTTCCCTGCCGGAGCACCAACAATCCCAGTACAAACTGATCATTGGAATAATGGGGCCCCTCCGGACTGCTTAATATGGAGTGGGCCCACTTAAGCGCCTGGTCTCTGAGCAGCAGGGTCATAAATTGGATTTTGGATGAATCATCCTGGTATTCCTCCACCATCTGCTGAAAATAAAGCCGACAGTAAAGCAAGAACCCGTTACATCCCCCACCTCCCCCGCATTTTTTTTTTTCCGGTTCCGGTTCCGCCAGACCGGTGGCGCCACACGAGTCGGCTGCCTGTTGCAACAGCCTTTTTTTTATCTTCCTTCTTCTTTCTACACCTTTCACTCTGTATATATATCACGGACGCACGGATCGCCCGGGGGTCTCCCGGGTCGGCGGACGGAGCCATGGTTTGCAGCGGGAGACGTTACAGCGGGGAGGAGCTAGCACTAGCTAGCACTTGGCCGCCGCCCGGTGCTAATGGGAAACTCGACATACCGGGAGCTGTAGCGAAAACGACGCGGGTGCCGGGCTGGAGTTTAGGCGGCGTGAAAGAAATATAAGACAGAATAATAAAGAGCGATGGCAAGAACCAAGCAGACCGCCCGTAAAATCTACTGGAGGAAGAAGCCCCCCCCCCCCCCCCCCCCCCCCCAGGAGACAGCTAGCCACCAGGGCTGCTCGGAGAGGCGCTCTGGCCACCGGCAGAGTGAAGAGGCCTCGCCGTCACAGGCCCGTGCTCTGAGAGAGATCCGTCGCTACCAGAAATCCACGGAGCTGCTCATCTGTAAGCTGCCCGTCCAGCGCCTGGTGAGGGAGATCGCTCAGGACTTCAAGACCGTCCTGCGTTTCCTGAGCTTTGCCGTCATGGCTCTGCAGGAGTCCAGTGAGGCCCACCTGGTGGTCTTCTTCGCTAAGGGGGTCACCATCATGCCCAAAGACTTCCAGCTGGCCCGCTGCATCCGCGGAGAGAGAGCTTAGACTTTCTGCTGCACATTCACCAGCCATAATGCTCTGCACTGTGTGTCTATATATATATATACATTTATAGTAATATGGACATATGTTTACTAGATGTTGTTTTTTCTTGCCTTCTGATTGTTGCTCTGAGTGTTGCTATCCCTATGCTGTTGCAATCCTGGAATTTCCCCATTGTGGGACTAATAAAGGCTTATCTATCTTATCTTATAAGGGGCAGGAGAGGGGATGGAAATGGTAAAGTACAAAGCACGTGTACAATGGGGCTGGCTGCCAACCACCTTTCAACCTTTCATACCTAGTCACATAAGACTAACCTGAGATGGCGGGCAGCCCAATATATATATGACGTGGTGACGTCATCCGCAGGATGCCACACCACTCCCAAGATACCCAATATTCATAATCCACAGTTTGTATTATAACTGAAGGGTTTTCCCTACCATAATACAGGATCAGTGGGCCACTAGGGTAATGACACTTGCAGATAAAGCCAACAACAGGTCAAAAAGGGGGAGATCAAATAGAGTGCATATAAAAAGTCTACACACCCTTGTTCAAATGCCAGGTTTTTGGGATGTAAAAAAATGAGACCAAGATAAATCATTTCATAACTTTTCCCCCCATTAATGTGACCAATAACCTGTACAACCCAATTGAAAAACGAACTCTTTTAAGGGGAAAAATAAAACATTTACAATAACCTGTTTGCATAAATATGCACACCCTGTTATAACTGGGGATGTGACTGTGTTCAGAATTAACCAGTCACATTCCAGCTCATGTTAAATGGGAGTCAGCACACACCTGCCACCATTTAAAGTGCCTCTGATTAACCCCAAATAAAGTTCAGCTGTTCTAGTAGGCTTTTCCTGACATTTTTGTAGTCACATCTTACAGCACAAGCACAAGTATGATGATGATGATGATGATGATGATGATGATGATGATGATGATGAACAGGAGGGAATGCTCTGCAATGATGCGATGGGGAGAAATGTAAACAGTGGTTATATATAGGGACATGGAAATGAACTAACGCAGGACAGCTGGGTAACTAATTAGGAGCAAATGAAAACACACGTGAGGAATGGGAGGATGACGGGAGAGACTAGAAAACAACAACTGAAATAAGAAACTAAGGATACACAAACTACTAATGAAAGCAAAATTGTGCCAATAGTTTAAAAAATACAGAAACCATGGACAGAATGACCAGATCATACCAATGCCATCATTCTGTTTTGCAACAATAAGGTTGTGAAGGTCTAGAGAGAGCTCTTTGATTCTACCCGTCATGAGTTCTTTGTGGTGTAGCAATCTGATATTCACAGACCTTTTCAAAGGCTATCAGTCAGGACTTAACCAACTGAAATTAATTTGCACTGATGGGGGATGGGATGGTTTCCTAAATTCTGATGGATTTCAACTGGTTTCTTGGCTTTCTATACCTTTTTGCATCTCTTTTTCTTCATGTGTTCCAATACTTATTCCCTGCGTCATTCCACTTTATTAAATATAACTTGTTTTGTGATCACAATTGCCTTGATTTCTTTGTATGTATGGATTACTTGGGTTGTTACCTGGTGAAAATCTCAGGTCAATGGCTCCATCAAAAATATATTTAATGAGAAAAATGTTGGCGTGTTCAATACTTATTTTCCCTGCTGTATTTATTTCACTTATGAAAAAGTTCCACTTAAAAATATACTACCAATAAGAAAGAAATTGTCATCTTGCAATTTGTTCCCACCACAATGTTAACTACAGTTTTTTAAAAAAAAAGTCAATTTGCCATAAAAAATACAATGACGTTGTGGACAGATGGGCACCAGAGCAACTAATTTAAGGCTGAAATGGCTTATAGCTCAACACAAAGTCCATTCAGTTCTAAGATTATGAAAAAATATTAAAAATACCTTTTAACCATCTTAGCCTATTGCCACAGGACGACTACTCTAAAAATTTATGATTACACTGGCATTGGCTGCCTGAAATGAGCAATAAGTGGCACAACACCCCAGCACTTTTCACACTCACCAGCTTGTGTGTATTGTGCTGTGTCTCAATTCACTCCTTTTCACTTGCATAGTGTTGTGTATTTTACTCTGCAAAGTGTAACTGGTCCTTTCTGTGACTACTGTACTTCACAGCCAGTAAGTGAACATGGTAAAATTTCAAATAACTGCAGGAATAAATTACTTATTATTTACGCTCCCTATTTCCAGCGTACACCCAAGACTTCTTGTAGTAACAGTTTTAATGTTTTTGAAAGTACAATCTATGAAAGCATTTAATAACTAGAAAAGCACTCGGAGAGCGCAGACCTCCGCCAAGTGACACAGTTCCCCCCATACAGTGTTTGTGTGTACGTTTTCAGATTCCTTGACCATGAAAACATATGACTAGCAATTGGATTCACAATGATAGGATTAGTGGTTCAGTAGTAAAAGCATTACCTCCTTGGCGGAGGTAATAAACTGAAGTGTTGGTGTTGTGTCCATCTCCTCCATCTGCAAAGTCCCAGGCTGCCAGTGTTTTCATAGATCACTGAAAGCAGCACTCAGGGCTTCACTGATGGATGCAAATTGGGTAGACAGGTTGCCGTGGCTTTTATTGGGGTTGCGCTCCACGGCAAAAGAGGATTTGGAAGCTTCCCCGGCAGAGAGCTTGTTTTTGCGCAGCCACTATGGCTGCCCGGGGAATTTCTGCCAAATAATCCGGCGGCGGACAGCTGCCCGTCTCAGCTTTTGCAGCGTAGCACAAACACAGGCACGCTGCCGGGCCCTGCCCACCACTGTTTTCCGCGTGCTTTTGTGCCTAAAACTTTGAAGAACGCGGAGTTTGTGTTCGTCAGACACGACGACCAGCGCCCTCCATTGCGCCTGTGCACATGTTGAAAATGGCCGTATCTCACAGTGTTAAAGAATCCTTTAAAAAATTCCTGTATCCAGACGGTGATCCGGATCATCCCCAAAATTTAATCAGTTCTTCCTTGTACCATTTCCAACAACGCCTGAAAGTTTCATCGAAATCCATCCAAAACTTTTTGAGTTATCTTGCTAACCAACAGACAGACAAACAAACAGACAGACAGACAAACAGACAAACGCTGGCAAAAACATAACCTCCTGGCCTGCGGCCTGGCGGAGGTAATCATTTATAGTTCAGAGCCATTAAAGAAAACTCATAACTTTTATTTTCAATTTGTTAGGTCACATGCTCTGTAATTCCAGAGGCAATTTTGATTTTTTTTAATGCCACTCTCATTCTCTTTTCCTCAGATGTTTTTTAGAAAGAATCACAAAGCGATGAGGACAACATCACAGGCGATAAGAGGAAAACGTCACAGAGCTATGAGTAAGACGTCACAAAGCTATGGAGGACATCACAAAGCTATGAGGAAAACGTCACAAAGCTATGAGGAAAACATAATCAAGTCTGTGGCAGTAATGCACCTTTGAGCTGGTTGCCAACTGCCAATCAAATCTAAGAGAAGAAGAAGAAGAATTACAACTTTAAACAATTTACCTAGAAGCAAGTGAGTGATAAAAAAAGTGCAGACAGAACAATAACAATGGTATTAGATTAATCATTGAAAATTATATTTGGAATTAAAAGAAAAGGGAAGATGAGATTTTGTCTGATATATATGCAGTGCCATGGGTAAGTAAGGAGAAGATGAGAGAATTGGGCTGTAGGCAGCATGGTTTCTCTGCACATCTTTTACCAACAGTGAACAGATGATGGACCAACAGGCAGGCACCAGTATGGCACCTTAAAAGCTAGCACTCTCTCTCTCGCTCTCTCTCTCTCTCTCATGCACATGCGTAAGCATTTGTGGGAGCAGGTGAGTGGAGTGGCGTCGAGTGAGTACTCTAAACTTTGTTTTTCTAACTTTTCTCTATCTTGTGTGTTTATTATATAGCGGTTTGAATGTATGTGTGCTGGGGTGTGAGTTTTGGAGTGAGTGTTGGGGAACAGTAGCTTCTGCTGCCCGTTTTTTCCCGGCCAGCATCATGCCGGTAGTTGACGGTGGCGTGGAGTTTGAGCGCTTGACCCGGAGGCATGGCGTGAGAATCTTCCCGACAGTTTCCTGTTCTGTGGAGGAAGCCGGCCTCGCTGTAGGACAGGTGGTTGGGCATGATAGCATGAAGTCAACATCAAGGATGAACAGCACAATTGTCATTTTTCTGGATTCAACTGAAAAAGCTGATCAGGTGGTGGAACAGGGAGTTGTCATAAATGACACTTTTACTCCTGTTTTACCGCTGGTGAACCCTTCTAGGAGGATCACCATCTCTTACGCTCCTCCTTTCATTAAGCAATATTACACGAGACGAAGTACGGTATCATAGGGCATTAGCAGTACCACACCCGGAGTTACTATATTCATGATAACATAACAACATCAAGTATAATATTGCCAGGGGCAGACTTAGTCCATCTGGGGTCCAAGGCAAAGACAGAAATGAGGCCCTACTTTTTCTTTGTGCTACACTTTCTTTGTGCTACACTTTCAGGCCTTATTGAAATCCTACCTGAAACTTATTGTCCTCAGAAGTCTTCAAATGATGATATCATTCAGGCATCAGGAATTACATCCGTAGAAAAACAAAGAAGTTTAACAAATTGAATGTAGACTCTTGTCTATTATTAACCCCCCCAACAATCATGTGGAAGATCTGTTGTTTGTTTGCACTTACAACATTCCCTCCAGGATTTTGCGATGATGTGATCGCACTAATTCATGCAAAATCAGGCTGTCGCCGCATCTTTTGAGCGACTTTGCAACTTTGTCCAATCACCGCAACCTTCCCGCAATTTTGGCCAATCCTCATCATCATCATAGCAGTCTGTCTGGGGCGACAATGACTGTTTTATTTAGATCTGATCAGATTCCTCCACGCAGCTCTGTCCTTCGCCTTCCGCTGCCACAAACAGTCTAACCAATCAAATGTGACGGTGCACCGTGCTCACTTCTTTGTTTACAGTAAGTATTAATGGAACACATCAGCAAAAAAACAATGTGTGATTAAAAAAAAAAACCTCACCTGCGAGTTTTCCCACACCATCCTTTCCTCCATCCCCTAGTGGACATCTCCCCATGTCTGTCTTGACTGCATATACCAAGTGCCGGGTTTGTATTGAAAAAAGCCTGTCTGCCTGAAAAGCACCCCATTGCAGAAGCGCGCGTGAGGAGAGATGCCATAAAACCACAAAGAAATGTGCAAATCTAACACTACAGCCAATGTTTGAACATTTTATACATCTTTAGAGGTAAAATCATTACTATGTCTTGTCAATGAGCTTTAAAGCTGTGAATCTCCAGTTCGGACATGGACCAATGCGTGCCCCTGGCAAACCCCCAAGGAGAGCCCATCCTCCCAGTACAACTCCCTGTAAAGGAAATATGAGTATCTGATGAGACAGGCAAGAGTCAGGCATAGAAAGAAAGAGAATATTCAGTTTTTTTTTTTTCAGAAAAACACAGACTTCAATAGACAATGCAGAGCACAGAATAAATGATTTCTTTTTTCTCTGTGCTTGGTACCGAGTGGTTGGGGACCGCTGCCGTTAGGGAGTTTTCAAATGAAGGTGCTGCCATAATTTCTAAATCTATACTGTTTAACATGCATTCAATGCAATTTAGCTGTTGGATAATTATTTTTTCATCCTTTTTATTCAAGTTCTCAGCAAGAGTAGCCTACAGTGTTGGTCATTTTGGAAACAAATGTATGAGTAGCTACTTTATTCTCACTTAATTGTGTTAAAACCAGTATTTGCTGTTGCACAAGAGTTTTTCTGTATACCAGAAGTTTCTGCTTAATTTACAGATCACTGTTTAATAGGAATTTTTTTTTTGACAATTCTGTGCTTTTCTTGTGGTGTTACAAAGAATATCATTGGAGTAAACTATGGAAAAAAGCATCTGCTTTAAAATTTGTAATTCCTCCCACAACTTTTAGTGCAAAAAAAAAGCTCTCAAAACATCACAACTTTTATCACAAACCTTTGGAAAAAAAAACAAAAAAACGGCTCTTGCAAATTCAGGCTTTTTGGGCTGCAATAATCATAAAAACATCCCGTGAAATCCTGGAGGGACTGACTTACCCACATTTGCCAGCAGGGTCCTGTTCATGGTCTACTGACTGGTCCATTTTGCAGAGGCATCTATTGTGCTCCCTCCTCTGTACAATGTAGAGACAAGGGAGAATATATACGTTTGACCCCAGGAAGAATAGCCAATGTTTTATACAAGTGCTAATGGGGATCATAAACAAACAAACAAACAATGTTTAATCTCATGTAATATCTGCTGTGAGGCTGCAGATATCCTGTGCATGCCTGGAGAGTACTGTTGGTCATACTCAAATTTAATCTTGTGAGCCTTGGCCTCTGCAAATCTTACAATTAGAAAAATATAGTTAAAAAAATGTTGTTTACCTGTACTGTCAGTAATCAGCGTCACCACTGCTTCCTCATTAACAACAGGTGCTCGTCATTAGCATCATGTGTGCTCATACAAGCAGCGTTGCTCTCTACTGCTCCTCGGGACGGTTAGTCTCCTCCCAGGTTGAAGTGAAAAAGGTTGTTTTGATAAAAAACTTCCTGTGCTCTTCCCTTTTTTTTCTCCATTTCTCTGCACAGCTCGGATAACTTTGTTTTATGTTGTAGCTATTCTATATGCTGTACAGTTTGTTTACAATGTAACCAACGATACGAGCATGCGCATGGCTCAGAGACAACATGGAAGAGTCCAACAGTCTGAGGAGAAGGGGGAGGGTGTTACATTCATGATTTGATTTGCCGTTTATGTAAATACTGGTGTTTGTTTTGTCAGACATCATGTTAAATATGCTAAACATTTAAAAAATATATGGTAGTAGATTGGATCCCTTAACAGATTGGGGCTTAAGGCAGTCACCTACCTTTGGCTAATGGTAAGTCCGCCTCTGAATATTGCTTTTATACAAGAGTTCCACCAAGTACAGTTCATTAAATGACAGTGTGGCACATATGTTTGGTTCATATTTCCCACAAGAGTGTGGCACATACACTACTGTTCAAAAGTTTGGGGTCACTTAGAAATTTCCTTATTTTTGGAAGAAAAGCACTTTTTTTCAATGAAGATAACTTTAAACTAATCAGAAATACACTCTATACATTGCTAATGTGGTAAATGACCATTATAGCTGCAAATGTCTGGTTTTTGGTGCAATATCTACATAGGTGTATAGAGGCCCATTTCCAGCAACTATCACTCCAGTGTTCTAATGGTACAATGTGTTTGCTCATTGCGTCAGAAGGCTAATGGATGATTAGAAAACCCTTGTGCAATCATGTTAGGTCTGCAATGCTGTAATTGCTGCAAATGGAGGATTCTTTGACGAAAGCAAAGTTTGAAGGAAAAAAATATTATTTCAAATACAAATCATTATTTCTAACCTTGTCAATGTCTTGACTATATTTTCTATTCATTTTACAACTCATGGTAGTAAATAAGTGTGACTTTTCATGGAAAAACAAAATAATTGTCTGGGTGACCCCAAACTTTTGAACGGTAGTGTATGTCTGGTTCATATCTCCCACAAATGTATGGCTTATGTGGATTGGGGCTTCACGTCTGGAGGAACAAGAGTCTGGATCGACAGGGGCCGACAGGAGATGGCGAGGAGGTGTGAAGTCGGGCCCTTGTCTCAGAGGAGGCCCTGGGGGGTTTTCCGGAACACCAGAGAATAAGAGACAATGGTGAATCTTCAGAGACTTGCATTGTGATTGAATGTTTGCAGAAGCACCATGTGACTTGAGTTCTTAATCCCCCGGAGGTATAAGAGTGTGCTGTAACATTATTCTGCCTCTTCTTGCTTTTGAGAATGTTGGATGATTGTGTTCTGCAATAAAGCCGAACCTGAGGAATACACTCATGTCTCATCATTGAACACATCTTCCACACTGGTGACCCACGACAAAGAATGAGCAGTGAGAATGCTCCCGAGCAGAGCTCATCAGAGGCTGGCCTGATGGCTGCCTCCACGCTCCAGCTGCCCGATTTCTGGCAGCACAGCCCGCGCTCCTGGTTTAGCGCGGTCGAGGCGCAGTTCAACCTCCGGAGAATCTCAAAGGATGAAACGAGGTTCTACCATGTGGTGGCGAAGCTGGACAGTCACACGGTTCAGAGGGTGGAAGATCTGGTTAACCACCCACCGGACACCGACAAGTACGGCGCATTGAAGGAGGCGCTGATCAGCCATTTCACTCCCTCGGTGCAACAGCGAGCAGAGGGGCTCCTAGAGTTGACGGAGTCGGAGAACGACAGACCGGCAGACCTGATGGTGAAGATGCTGAGACTGAAAGACTCCGAGGATGGCGAATTTATTTTCGCCCACCTTCTCCTCCGGACTCTGCCGCCAGCAGTGAGAGTGACCCTGGCAGACTCACCCCGATTGGCCAAGTGGGACTACCATGGCCTCGGCAAGGAGGCGCAGCGACTCGTCGACGCCCACAAGCGGAGCGCGGTTTCGGCCGCGGCAGCTGAGCAGAGGACGGCGCCCGGAGATGGTTTGGAGCCAGTGGTGGCGGCGCCAGATGAACCGACGACGGCGGCGACAGGCGTCAGGCGACGCGGAGCTGAAGACGGCCTGTGTTTCTACCACCGCCGTTTTGCGGAGAGGGCTCACAGATGTCTCCCACCGTGCCGCTTCAAGCGTCAGGGAAATGCCAAGACTGGGGGCCGGTAGCAGCTGCGTCCCTCGGAGAAGAAAATAAGCTGCTTTACCTGACAGATGCACACTCGGGGAAACAATTCCTCGTGGACACGGGCTCCCAGCTGAGTTTCGTCACGCCTACCTACGCGGAATGGCTGATGCTGTCCAAAGCTCCCTGGGTGTCAGTATCAGCAGCGAATGGCTCAGCGATTAAGACCTTCGGTGAGAGGACCATGCGTCTGTCCTTACAGGGCCGTTCATTCGAGTGGACCTTTATTGTAGCAGCAGTCAGTTTCAACATGTTAGGGGCTGATTTTTTTTGTGCTCACATGGTTTATTGGTTGATCTTGCAAATAGACGTCTGGTTAATGCACTTTCTTTCCATTCTATCCCCTGCACAGCTCGGATGGCTCCGCCGACTGCACACGCCAACGTCACAGCTGCGGGTGGTAAGTTTCATGCTCTGCTCACTCACTTTCCAGCACTCACAGTCCCAAAGTTTTCGGCGACAGTGGCCAAACACGGGGTGGAGCATTTTATCACCACCAGTGGGCCGCCCGTTTTTGCAAAAGCCCGGCGCTTGGACTCAGCTAAACTGGCAATAGCGTGCGAGGAATTTGCCAACCTGGAAAAACTGGGCATAATTAGACGCTCGAACAGCCCCTGGGCTTCCCCGTTACACATGGTCCCAAAGGCTGATGGCTCGTGAAGACCTTGTGGCGATTTCCGCAGGTTGAACAACGTCTCAGCACATGACCGCTACCCGATTCCGCACATCCAGGATTTCTCAGTTCATTTGGCGGGGGCGCGCATTTTTTCTAAAATAGACTTGGTGCGCGGCTACCATCAAGTCCCCGTGCGCGCGCAGGATATTCCCAAAACCGCGGTAATAACTCCGTTTGGGCTTTTTGAGTTTTTGCGCATGCCGTTTGGGTTAAAGGGCGCCGCGCAAACTTTCCAACGCATGATGGATGCTGTTTTACGTGACCTGCCTTTCGTGTTCGTCTATTTAGACGACATATTGGTAGCCAGCATGTCCGACGACGAACATGAAACCCACCTCACAGCGGTTTTTCGGAGACTGGCAGAGCACGGGTTGATAATTAACCCAGCGAAGTGCCAGTTCGGGGTGGCGCAAATCGATTTTTTGGGGCACCGCGTTTCACCACAGGGAGCGGTTCCCCTGCCTGAGAAAGTGTGCGCAATAACAGATTTCCCCCGACCTCAAACAATAAAAGCGCTGCAGGAGTTTCTAGGAATGGTTAATTTTTACAACCGGTTTCTTCCAAGCGCAGCGCGGCTTATGCAGCCACTGTACGCGGCACTAAAAAAAACAAAAACCCACTAATAAGGTTGAATGGTCTCCGGAGCGGAAGCGCGCTTTCTCACAGGTCAAATCAGCCCTTGCAAGCGCTGTTTTGTTAGCGCACCCGGTTCCAACAGCCCATTTGGCGCTCACCACCGACGCTTCGGACCTAGCGGTGGGGGCAGTCATTGAACAGTGTGTGGCAGGGACCTGGCAGCCTCTCGTGTTCTTTAGCACATCCCTCCGTGATAACGAGCGTAAATACAGCGCGTTTGACAGGGAGCTTTTAGCCCTACACTTGGCCATCTGCCATTTCCAGTTCTGGCTGGAAGGGCGTCGTTTCACCGCTTTCGTGGACCACAAACCGTTAACTTTTGCAATGGCCAAGATCTCAGAACCTTGGTCAGGCCGACAACAAAGACAGCTAGCCGCAATATCGGAGTTCACCACCGATATCCAGCATGTAGCAGGCAAACACAATGTAGTGGCGGACTGTCTCTCACGTGCCGTGGCAACGCCAGGCCACGTGGGGGCAGACTCGGTGGCTGTGGGCCAGGGCAGTGACGCGGGAGCACGCGCAGCCCCGGTCCACGTAGGTTTGGATTATGCAGACATGGCTGCGGAGCAGGTTGGTGACGCGGATGTGCGCGCGCTCCAGTCTGGACCAACAGGGTTAAGGCTGGAGCACAGGGTGCGGCAAGTAGGTATGCCCCCCTTAATATGCGATGTCTCCACGGGTCGGCCTCGTCCCATGGTTCCAGCCGCGTGGCGCCGCCGCGTTTTTGACTCGGTCCATTCGCTGGCGCACCCGGGGGTACGCGCATCGGTCAAGATGGTGGGGGAGAAATTTGTCTGGCCGGGGTTGCGCAAACAGGTCAAGGAATGGGCAGCGGCTTGTGTAGCGTGTCAGAGGGCTAAGATACACAAGCACACGAGGGCCCCTTTGGAGCCTTTTCACATCCCAGCTAAGCGGTTCGATCACGTGCATGTTGATCTGGTGGGCCCGCTTCCCTCGTCTCAAGGGCACACACACCTTTTGATGATGGTGGACCGCACCACACGTTGGCCAGAAGCGGTACCTCTGGCGTCAACAATGGCGGAAGAGGTTGCGCGCGCGTTTTTAACAGCTTGGGTCGCGCGTTTTGGAGTTCCGTCGGATATAACTTCAGACAGAGGCCCTCAATTTGTTTCCGAACTCTGGTCGTCTATGGCCCGCAGCTTAGGGGTGAAGGTACACCGCACTACCGCGTATAACCTGCAGGCCAACGGTTTATGTGAACGCTTTCATAGGTCATTGAAAGCAGCCCTCAGAGCATCGCTCACGGATACAAATTGGGTGGACAAACTGCCATGAGTTTTATTGGGGTTGCGTTCTGCACCTAAGGAGGATTTGCAAGCCTCCCCAGAGGAGTTAGTGTTCGCACAACCTCTCCGTTTGCCGGGGGAATTTCTCCCGGAAAATCCTGGCCCAATTGCCCCCCCGCTCAGCTGTTGCAGAGCGGCACAGAATCAAACACGCTGCCTGGCCCAGTGCATCACAGTTTTCCATGCGTTTTTGTGCCAGAGGCCTTGAAAAACGCAGAGTTTGTTTTTGTTAGACATGATGCACAACGCCCGGGGCTGAGACCGCCTTACGATGGACCGTTCAGGGTGCTGGAAAAAAATGAGAAGCATTTTTTGCTAGATTTGGGGGGCAGAAGGGAGCTAATTTGCATAAACAGACTCAAGCCCGCTTTTGTCCTGGCTGATGAACGCGTGCAGTTGGCGAAAGCCCCCCGCCGGGGCAGGCCACCGAGAAGGCATGCTCCAGAGCTCCCACAGAGATGTGCTAACAAATCTAATCCCCAGGTGCGAGGAGACGCTACAGACGCAGCAAAGCCGGCCTACAGCAGATTCGGCAGGAAGCTAAGACCTAAGAGATTGGGGGATTGATTGTTGGTTATGTGGTGATGTCTTTTATGTTATGCATTTATGAGTATGTTTGTCCCATGCAGACGTTTGGGGGGGTCATGTGGCACATATGTCTGGTTCATATCTCCCACAAATGTATGGCTTATGTGGATTGGGGCTTCACGTCTGGAGGAACAAGAGTCTGGATCGACGGGGGCCAACAGGAGATGGCGAGGAGGTGTGAAGTCGGGCCCTTGTCTCAGAGGAGGCCCTGGGTGGTTTCCCGGAACACCAGAGAATAAGAGACAATGGTGAATCTTCAGAGACTTGCATTGTGATTGAATGTTTGCAGAAGCATCATGTGACTTGAGTTCTTAATCCCCCGGAGGTATAAGAGTGTGCTGTAACATTATTCTGCCTCTTCTTGCTTTTGAGAATGTTAGATGATTGTGTTCTGCAATAAAGCCGAACCTGAGGAATACACTCATGTCTCGTCATTGAACACATCTTCCACAACAGCAATATTAGATCAAATATTATGATTTGTTTGTTTAACCAGTTATTTTGCACAGCTGAAAAAAAAATAGTCCCTTCTAAATGTAGCAAGTAACTGTTGCTAAACATCTCAATCAGCATGACGATGTTTATTGTCATTACACACACATGTAAACAAGTTAAATCAAGTGCAAAAGTAATGTGTTTATAAAACATACCTGTTCCGTCAGTACTGCAGAAGACCAGAGATCAAAACACCGGTTGCCAAACACTGGTAGTTAGCCAGTAGCTAGTAGTTAGCATGCTAGTGATTTAGCACACTTTGCTCACTTTTCTTTGCATTTTTGGATGAAACAAAGAGTCCATCACCACAAAGGTACTGTGGTTTGTTAACTGAGACCATAAATCAAACTCTAGCTCTGCCTGTTTTTTAAACAGATGTGAAATGGCTTAATGAGCTTGTTCCTGGAACCGATGAGGCAGCCACAGAGCCTAATGGACATTTTCGCAAATACTGCCATCTTTGACACATGCAAAGCAGTATGGGATTGTTTGGCGGCATCGGAAGCTTGCTTGTGCTTGCTTATAGTGGTTATTTCATTTTTAGATATTGTGGTGGCACTGTGAGGGGGGTTCTCCACCCAGATTCAGAAGCCGGGGGAAGAGGGAACAAAGGACTGAAGGAGGAATTGGCACCAGGGGAGCTCAGACGTAACAGAAAGGACTATTCGCGCCCCGGGGAGTTCAGGAGACGCCAGAGCCGCTGGAGGAAGAGAGGGTGTGAGAAGCGGGACTGGCATTATATGATGTTAATGTGCCACGCATGTCTTTGTCCACTGATTGCATTGTTTTGGCTTCCTGGATCTCATGGGATGGAAATAAAGGTTATAAAAAGGAGGTGCCCAGAGACCCAGACAGAGTATTTTCTGTACTTGATGCTGGAAGAGGAATTAAGTTCATGTGTCGTACAGCTCGTTGCCTCGTCTGCTTTCTTCTTCCACATTGGTGACCCCAAGACGTACCATGGAGAGCGAGCTGAGCACCACCCCGGAGACAATCCAGAGGGAGCGCACCAGCGGCGCTTGCGCTGTCACAGTCAAGTTCCCAGACTTCTGGCTTCACAATCCAACCGCATGGTTCCTTCATGTAGAAGCCCATTTCGCACTCTGCAGGATCACAACGGACAACATGAAATGTGGTTGCTGCACTGGATGTGCGCGCCACGCAAAAGATAACAAGCCTGCTCCAGGAGCCGCCAGCCCAGCAGAAATATGAAGTGCTCAAACGGATGCTACTCCACCATTATACCCTGTCTGACAGTGACAGGGCAGAGAGACTCCTAACACGTTCAGAGTTAGGTGACAGATCAGCTGTGGAGCTCATGGAAAGCATGCTAGCACTGAGGGGGAACAATGACAAATCTTTCCTGTTTGCCCACCTGTTCCTCAGGAACGTACCTGCTACAGCCAGGGTGATCCTGGCCAACTTGTTGCTGCTGGTGACCAAGGATTACCGCTCCCTGGCGCAGGAAGCGGACCGCATCATTTTAGTAACCAGAGCTCTCAGCCTACATGCAGCGGCACCAGCATCCATGAGGGACTCCAGCGAAGTCAAGGAGCTGTTGATGGTAGCCAGGACAGACAGCAAGAGACGGAGGAAGGGGGCGATCTGTTTCTATCATCCCCGTTTCAGCTCAGATGCCCAACGTTGTCTGCCACCGTGCCAATTCAAGAAGCCAGGAGCATGGCACGGCCAGCAGTCAGTAGCAGCTGCGACTGCTGGTGACAGGAACAAGCTGCTTTTCATCACGGACACACATTCGGGGAGATGGTTTTTGGTGGACTCCGGCTCCCAGAAGAGCCTCATCCTGCCAATCAGCACAGACAGGTCGGCAGGAGGCAGCGGTCCTGAGCTCACGGCCGCCAATGGAGCCACCATCAGGATGTTTGGCGAATGGATGCTGACGATATGCTTGCATAGATGCAATTATCAGTGGGACTTTGTGGTAGCTGTGTGCTCTCCCCCAATTTTAGGTGCAGATTTTTTATGTGCTTATGGGTTGCTAGTCGATGTTGCCAACAGATGTTTAGTGGATGCTGCCTCTTTCACCTCCATTCCCTGCACAACTCAGGGAGCTGGGTTAACAACACTGGCTAACATTATAGCTCCAGGGGGTAAGTACCAGCATTTACTTGCACAGTTCCCAGCACTCATGGTCCCGACTTTTTCGGCGGTAACTAAACAGTAATTATGGAAACTATGGTACCTACAGTAACTACTTACAGTAACTAAACAAGGGGTCGAACATTTCATAACCACAAAAGGCCCGATGGTGTTTGCGCAACCTCGGCGCCTGGACGAGGCTAAACTGGCCAGTGCACGCAAGGAGTTTGCAACCTTGGATAAGCTGGGTATTGTCAGGCGCTCCAACAGCCCATGGGCATCCCCGCTACATATAGTGCCTAAGGCCGACGGGTCGTGGTGACCGTGTGGCGATTTCCGGCACTTGAGCAACACCACGGAACATGATCGGTATCCCATCCTGCACATCCAGGATTTTTCCGTGCACCTAGCCAGGATGGATGTTTTTTCGAAAGTGGATCTGGTCCGCGGTTACCACCAGGTCCTGGTGCGCATGGAGGATGTTCCCAAAACAGCGGTAATAACTCCTTTTGGCCTTTTTGAGTTTTTATGCATGCCGTTCAGGTGAAAGGGTGCTGCGCAAACCTCCCAGTGAATGATGGACGCGGTGCTCCATGACCTGCCTTTCGTTTTTGTCTACTTAGATGACATTCTGGTGGCTAGCGTATCTGAGGAGGAGCACCTCACCTATCCCAAAATGGTTTTCCAGACGTTGGAAGTGCACGGGCTTATAGTTAACCCAGCGAAATGCCAGTTCGGTGTGCCAGTGATTGATTTTTTGGGCAACCACATTTTGTCAGAGGGCTCGATTCCCCTGCCTGATAAGGTGCATACCGTGTCGGACTTTCAGCGTCCGCAGACCGTGAGGGCCCTACAGGAGTTTTTGGGAATGGTCAACTTTTATAACCGTTTCCTCCCCCGGGCAGCCCAGCTGCTGCAGCCATTGTACACTGCGCTTAAGAAAAAGAAGCCCGCGGAAAACATCGACTGGACCCCTGAGCGAGTCCAGGCTTTCACAAACACCAAAATAGCGCTCGCTGATGCTGCTTTGTTTGCCCACCCTGCCCCATCGGCGCAGATTGCACTCACCATGGATGCGATGCATCAGATGTTGTCATAGGGGCAGTGGTGGAGCAGTACATCTCCAGTTCGTGGCAGCTGCTCACATTTTTCAGTCGTATTTTGCGCAACAATGAACGCAAATACAGTACATTTGACAGAAAATTGTTGGCCCTCCACCTGGCGATGTGCCATTTCCAGTTTTGGCTAGAAGGGCGCGGGTTCACTGCATTGGTGGATCATAAACCGCTAACATACGCAATGTCCAAGGTCTCGGAACCGTGGTCGGCCCTGGCAGCAACGGCATTTAGCCACGACCTCGGAGTTCACAACCGACATTCAACATGTTACCGGTAAGCTTAACATTGTGGCCAATTGCCTGTCATGCGTGTTAGTCTCCCCTGTCTACATGGAAATAGATTTCCCTGCAATGGCCGCGGAGCAAACCGGGGACGCAGACATTTGTGCGCTCCGGTCCGCACCTACTGAGTGAAAGCTGGAGAGCAGGGTGGTGCGAGAAGGGTGCCCTCCCTTGCTCTGCGATGTCTCCACCAGTCACCCACGTCCGGTGGTTCTGAACTCTTGGCGCCACCGCATTTTTGAGTCAGTCCACTCCCTTTCGCATCCCAGCGTGTACGCTTCGGTTAAACTGGTGGAAATTTTTCTGGCTGCGCTTGCGCAAGGATGTGAAAGAGTGGGCTTCAGCATGCATCGCGTGCCAGCGGACCAAAGTGCACAAGCACACCAGAGCCCCCCTCGAGTCGTTCCCGGCCAGGAGGTTCGACCATGTCCTTGTGGATTTGGTGGAACCCCTCCCGCTGTCACAAGGTTTCACGCACCTTTTGACAACCGTGGGCGGCACCATGTGCTGGCCTGAAGTGGTCTGGCTTCCACCACGTCTGCGGAAGTGGCTCGCGCTTTTTTGTCAGCTTAGGTTGCACGGTTCAGATCCCCCTCGGACATCACTTCCGACAGGGGTCTGCAATTCTTTTCAGAACTCTGGTCCGCGATGATCCAGAGCCTGGGGGTCAAAATCCACTGCACTACTGCTTACAACCCCCAGGATAATGGGCTATGTGAACGTTTTCATAGGTCGCTTAAGACAGCGCTTAGAGCTTTGCTCATGGATGCAAATTGGGTCGACCGCCTGCCCTGGGTTCTTTTAGGGTTGCGTTCCAAGCCTAAGGAGGATCTGGCAGCCTTCCCGGCAGAACTCATTTTTCTCAGCTGCTGCAGATCCCCAGAGAGTTTTTACCAGAAAACCCCATGCCCGGGGCTGATCCGCCCATGCAATTTTTGCACAGTACAGAGGCTTTTAACATGCCGGGCCCAGCCCATCATTGTTTTCCCCGCACCTTTGTCCTGAAAAGCTTACAGAATGCCAGTTTTTTTGTTTTTTTTTATCAGGCATGATGCACACAAGACCCCACTGCGCCCACCGTACGACGGACCATTCAGGGTGCTGGAAACTGGGGCAAAGCATTTTGTGTTACACTTAGGGAGGCGTAGGGAGACTGTCTGCATCGACAGGCTGAAGCCCGTTTTTGTGTTGGCAGACGATTAGGTGGTGTTGGCCCAAGCACCCTGGCATGGACGCCCACCTTTGGTGGCTCCGCAAGTTGGTGTTTCCTCGATAGAGACCTGCGCTCGCGACGCCAACATGCCCCCCCCACCCTTTTTCCCTTCACAGACTAATGTGCCTGCCTGCACACTTCGCCAGCAGGGTGTTTCAACTGGACCGGCGAGCCCCCGATACAGCCGCTATTGGCGCCAGCTCAAGCCCAAAGGACGGGGGGGGGGGGGAGGGGGGGGGCTAGTGCCCTTTCTGGGTGTTCGGGGGGGGCTGTCTGGGGGCACTGTGAGAGGGGGTCTTCACCCAGGGTCGGAAGCTAGGGGAAGAGGGAACAAAGGACTGAATGAGGAAGTGGCACCGGGGGGTCTCAGATGTAACAGAAAGGACTATTCACCCCCTGGGGAGTTCAGGAGATGCCAGAGCTGCTGGAGGAAGAGAGGGTGTGAGAAGCAGGACTGGCGTTATATGATGTTAATGTGTCACACGTCTTTGTCCACTGATTGTATTGTTTTGACTCCGTGGGTCTCATGGGACGGAAATAAAGGTTATAAAAAGGAGGCGCCCAGAGACCCAGACAGTATTTTCTGTTCTTGATGCTGGAAGAGGAATAAAGTTCATGTGTCGTACAGCTCGTTGCCTCGTCTGCTTTCTTCTACCACAATATTTCATTTTTAGATATTGTTTGTGAATATTTAAGCATTTCCAGGAGACAAGAAGACTCTTAATTGTTGCAGAGAAATAAGAGAAGAAAAAAACAATGTTGTGTGGCAGCCTCAAAAGTCACATTTATTTCTAAAGAACCATGTGTTGGAGGACACAGGTGCTGCACAACACCGTTGGTTTGATCAGCTGATCACCATCTGAGGATTAATAAAAATAATAAAGTAGTATGTGCCGGCATTAAAACTGTCATTAAAGGCAGAAGAAAGAAGGTGGGAACAAAATCCATGATACGCAACATTGGGGTGGACTCAGGCTGATGGAAATAATTTAAATTTATACAGCCATAATATACGATGTAAATGAGCTCATCGGTTCAGTTACAGGCACTGGTGAAAAGAAGTGAATAAAGTGTTTTAAGTGTTAGTTGACTGGTCATTTTGAAAGCATACATGTCAAACATAAGAATTTATACTTACATTTTAGAAGATATGAAGTAATGTCTCCCCCCTCCTCCCCTTCCCTCAGCTGTACCCACAGCTGTTCTGCACAGTTCTCCTGTGTGATATTATTCAGAGCGGGAGTAAAAATACTTTCATGACTTGCTCTGTCGTACAGCATTCATACAGTTAAAGTTATTTATTTATTTAACCCGATATGGTGACTGTATACAGTAACTGCAGTTGTGCTGTGAGCACTGTGCCGCTGAGCCTGATGGATTAGTTAACCAGAAAATCCATGATGGATACTGGCTATTAATTAGTCACACCAGACTTAGTCAAAGAAATATCTTTTTAGAATAGGCAAATTTACAACAATTTATCTTTTTAGAATTAATTTACCACAGTACTGACCCTCCAGTGCACAGAAAAAAAAAGATAAAAACTGCATTCTTTAAAAGCTCTGAGCCCAATCACAACTGTATGAAAAATATTTAAAATTTCAAAAGCTAAAAGTGTAATTCAAGTTTCTGTGTCCGATCAATTAGATTTTAAATTTTCTGCTTAAATCCGCTGCTTTGGCTGCAGTGATATAAATGCGTATGGAACATTTATAACTACTAAAAGCTGCCTCTTTAATCTTTAGAGTAAATTATAAAAACACTCATCTAAATCTAACACAAGGCAAACTGACCACTGCTCAATATAACCTGAGGATATATTGCTCAATATAACCTCAATATAAGGATGTACGGCTCAATATAACCTGATATGATCTGCTTTCTGGTGTCATCCAGTATCTTCTTGTGTTGGGCTGGAGTCACTTTTGAAGTCAACCCAAGTGTTGCAGCAGCATAACATATCCTGACGAATTCATCCTTGCCTTGGTTAGACAAAGGAATATCTCGATCCGAGAGATTTTTCTTCAATTCTGGCACTTTTTTCCCCTCAAAATTCATGATTGCAGCCGCTGCTAACAAAAAATGTCAAGCCAACATCTGCCTTGTTTGTCCCCAAACGATCCCAGAATGCTTTGAGGCATGCGTCACGAGCAGCTGCCATCATGCATTTGCGAAAAAGTCCATGATGGAGGGGTAGATGGGTAGATGGCAACAATTTTTTCTAAAGGGTGGGACTTCCAGGTCACGGATGTATAATTTCTTGTCAAACAGCGCCTCACTGTGGAAATTAAGGTATCCAAAACAGTACTGCAATTGTCAGAGACAAGACAATAAATTACTGTTAGTAATTAACGGTTGCATGAACACCTTTGAAGTGGAGTGATACATATCCAGGGAAATTGAAGTGCAATTATCGTGGAATATAGTAATTCCTGGAATCCCTATTGTCCAGTCAAATTGCTTGGTTGGAACCAACTGTTGTATAATCTGCTGTAATTTCCTCACTGCCCAACAAATGAAGGCATTCTTAATTCTTAATCCATGATATTAGCTAAAATTATCTAGCAGATGTGAACTGTTTGCTCTAATTACCATAATGCTTAAAGAGTCTGTGACATAATTCAACCAAGACATCATTAGAAAGAAGAACTACTGTGTTTTTATTCTGTGTAGACAAAAAAAAAAATCAATAAAATTTTGTTTCCGTATACTACCATAAATTACATCGTGATGCAGACTATTGCGATGTTCATTTGTTGAAATTGGGTCAAACTCTGCCGCCATTTTGTGATATAATGAGGTGAACCAAATATGTAAACAAGCATGGCTTAGTACACTGAAGCGGAGGAAGTTGTGAGCGATTCCAGCGAAGATTTGAACGATTTGTCGATAGTTTTTGAGGAAGAAGCAGGATTGAGTGATGAAGAAGAGCGAGTTGGTTCTAATGAAGGACTGCAACCCTACTTATGTGAACCATGTCTTTCAAGAAGCGAAGATGACTCGCACATATCAGAGGATGAAGGGTCCGACAGTGAAGGGTTAGAGATGGACATCGGTCACCTCCAAAACACTGAATGGTATTATACAAATAGATCTAAATTTCCCAGATTGGGTGTTCGGGGGAATTAAAAAAAAATGCTCAGACATTCAGTTTCGGTAGGCAATGAGATTTATAAAAATGAAAACTGAAAAAAGTAATATAACGTTTTTTAACTCAAAGTTGCTCCATTTGGAGTAAAGTCAACACTCGGCTTCAAAATTCATAGGGGAGGATTTTACTTTTGGTGGAAAAAATATAATAAAATCACAACTGCCTAATGTGGAAACAAAAATCAATTACACAAACTCTTTTCCAGGTGAGTTTTGACACTGATGCTTCTCTGCGCTGTTTTGATATGGACGATCATCCATATGTCTGTGCAACAATCGTCTGTATCTCTGCGCTGTTTTGACATGGGCAATCGTCCGTATCTCTGCTCAACAATTGTCCGCAACTCTGCGCTGTTTTGATATGGGCGATCGTCCGTATCTCTGCGCAACAGTCGTCCATATCTCTGCGCTGTTTTGATATGGGTGATCGTTTGTATTGCTGCGCTGTTTTGATATGGGCTATCCCCCATATCAAAACAGTGCAGAGAAGCAACAGTGTCAAAACTCGCCCGGAAAAGAGTTTGTGTAATTCATTTTTTTTCCACATAAGGCAATCGCCCCGCCACTGGGGCGCATGCGCACGCAGCGACCGGCAGCTGGTGGAAAAATCCATCATCTGTGTGTCTGTTTTTACGCACTTTAATGTGTTTTAACGAAATTCTCTGTGTCATTTTTGTCCTGGAATGTTTGTGGACTGTATAACAAAGAGCTCCCTGGTTCCATCAATATGGATTTCCTCCCCATTTTTCCACTGCTGCTTCTTTCCCACCGGCTCTGTGTCTCTGAAGTAAGCGCGATCGTGATCATGCCGGGGAGAATACAATATTCCAGGGACATGTTACTGCATTTAAACATGGATAATGCAGCATCTGTGATTGAGTCTATGCTGCAACTGCTGGACTTTATTTTAAGAGACTTTCATGGACACAGCGATGAAAAAAGAGACAAGAGGAGAAAACACGGAAGGTGTGGAGGCGTGAAATTACGCCTGAGGAGATGTCAGTTTAATAGCATTCCTCTCCCTTCCATGATTTTGGGGAACATACAATCTCTGAGGAATAAGGTAGATGAAATTCAAGGGAATGTACGCTACCAGAAGGACTTCAAGAACTGCTGTGTTATGGCTTACACGGAGACGTGGCTTAATGCGCATGACCGGGACGCGGACCTGTGGATTGACGGCTTTGGAGCCCCACTTCGCTCGGATCGGCAGGAAGAGGTAACGGGGAAATGTCAGGGGAGCAGCGTATATTTAATAAGCAGTACTGCACATCTGTCACGGTCAGAGAGCGCATCTGTACACCCGATGCGGAGCTTCTGTCCGTATCGCTACGCCCCTTTTATCTGCCTCGCGAGTTCCCCCAACTTTTTATAACGACTGTATACATTCACCCGAGGGCAGACGCTGACTCTGTCTCCAGCACCGTCTTTGATGTGGTACAGCGGCTGCAGTCAATTTCTCCAGAGGCGCCAAACTTTATTCTTGGGGATTTTAACCATGTTTCTTTAAAGAAGACACTTAAAAACTTTTATCAGTATGTCTCCTGCCCAACCAGGCGAAAAAAGACATTGGACCTGTGCTATGGATCCATAGAGAGGGCCTATAAATCACTTCCCCTTCTTCCTTTAGGATCCTCAGATCACAACTGTGTACATTTGCTGCCCACATATAAAACTGCTCTCAGAAGAGGCAAGGTGAAGACCAGAGACATAGATGTGTGGACAGAGGATTCAGTGCACTGCCTCCAGGAATGCTTTAACTGTACGGATTGGGAGGTTTTCACACTGTCCTGCGGGGATGATTTGGACTCTTTGGTGGACGTCACATGCTCATACATGGCTTTCTGTAAAAATATGATCGTTCCACGTAAACGTGTCAAAATATATCCCAACAACAAGCCATGGGTTACAAAATCAGTTAAATCCTGCTTACAGAGGAAAGCACTTGCCTTTAAACAGGGGTCTGTTTCTGAGCTACAGGTTGCCACAAAAGAGCTGAAGTCCAAAATTTTAAGAGCAAAACAGAATTATAAATCAGAATTGGAAAGTAAGATGGCAACAAAGAAACTTGGTTCAGCCTGGGCCAGTATGAAAACTATTGCAGGCCTTCAGAGCACAGAGCCCAGTAATCGTGTGTTTTTAGATGGTTTTAATTCAGACAGAGAGCTGGCTAATGCTCTTAATTGTTTTTATGGTTGTTTTGACTCCTTTGATTTTAGCACAGAAACCCAAGATTTGAAACAGAAACTCAAAGACAATCGGCTCTTTAATATTGAGGTGCACGATATTAAAAGGGAGTTCTGCGCTGTAAAAGTGAACAAAAGTCAGGGCCCTGATAATATATGTGGGCGCTTGGTAAAGTCCTGTGCACATGAACTGAGTCCTGTATTTCATTACATTTTCAATAAGTCCCTACAGACACAACATGTGCCTAAGATCTGGAAAGATGCCGTGGTTGTTCCCGTTCCAAAATCCAGCTGTACTAAAATGGTAAACGACTTTAGACCAGTTGCTTTGACCTCAATTTTAATGAAAATTTTTGAAAAACTGGTCAGATGTGAGGTCCTAAAGCAGACTGAACATGCATTGGATCCTTTGCAGTTTGCATATAGGCCTCACAAAGGAGTGGAGGATGCCACTGTCACTCTGTTTAACCTGTTGCACTTCGGTGTACCGCGGGCGGACACGTCTCTGCGTCCTAGGGCGCATGAGGGCGTCCTAGGACGCACCTAGGAGGCACTGAAAAAAAACCAAAAACCTGCATTTCCTTTCTTCCACTACAGACACAGCCGCGAACAGAAAGCCAAAGGAGTGCTTTGATTGGTTTAGATGTGATTGACCTCTCATTCGACTAATAAGAGCCTTGAATTGGGTTTCTGACACCTTGAAGAACCAATGACTGAAAACCTAGCAAGAAGGACCCGCCTACCAACGGCTGCGAATACAGCCAGCCAGTTGAAGCACAGAAGTTCGAAAGCTGTTTTGTGTAAGGCTGGGTGACACACAGGCGTTCGCCAGTCTTTTTTTCTAACTACTGTTCTTATTTGTTTTGAAAAATCGTTCGCCAAAACCGCAATCATGGAAGCGCAAAACTGCAATAATGGAATTATGGTTTGACCGAGTCGCGTGACCAGAACCACGAGTCCGTAACAAGTGGACCAGCGTCATGTTCGTCTGACAATGAGGAAGAGAAGTTCGCCAGCGACATTGCTGTTGTGGACAGGTAAGTGTTATAAGCTAAATTATTCTTTATCCCTGAAAATTGTAATCCAAATGACTTTTGACCGATCGGGAAATTACAACTGTGCGTTATCGTAACATGACAGACCCGGACCGCTTCGGTCCGGGTCCGTCATGTTGTGAACGCCACCCCCCCCCCCCCGCTACTCTTCTGTAGCGGATTGCAGATATATTGCAGATATTTTAGTGCAACTGTGCGTAGTAGACCGCGGCGCACCGTCACCGCTTTCCGTCATGTAGCGATGGGCGATGTCCGTCCTTTGTAGCGGGCGGGGGGGGGGGGAGTTGTTATCGTCTACATTACAGATATTCTAGTATAATTTTTAGTGCACTGTAGGTTATTTTTTCTTGTAAAAAAAAAGCCACACATTTTTTACGTGGCATGCTTCTTTGTGTGTGGGGGGCTTGTTTGTTCATTCATGAATGAATAAACAACCCCCACACACACACACATACAGCCCTTCACCTTTCATTAGAGCCCAAGATGAAGCTTCTATATTGAATCATTCAAAAGTTACAGACGTTTTTCCAAACTGTGCCATTTGGCACAATTTGGCACAGTTCAAAAACACCTGGGAACAACCTAAGAAAAAAGCTGTGTAATATATTCATTTTTTGTGGTATTGTTACAAAATGTTGACCTCAGCTGGATAACACTTGGTTCTACATTTCTGTTGCATTTTCCAGCCAGTATCTGAAGCTGTGTGTTATTTGCAAGCATTTTTATCCAAAAAAACAGCCAGGTGAAATTTATTTTCTTCAAGTTCAGTATGTTTAGATGACTGATACTCAGTGGCAGGAGCACTTAGAGAGATTCAAATTCAAAGTGTTTTCTTTTAAATGAGACTAACCCCATGAAGATGCTGCAAAGGGTTGAAGAACAGCTTTTGATTTACTTTGGGTACGTTTTTTTTGACGTTTTTAGGGAAATTGACCAGAGTGCAAGGGGTTAACATGCTTTTTAAACATCTGGATTTTAATGGGACACACGCCAGGCTCCCCCTCATGGATCGTCACCTTATCGTGGTGGGGGGGTTTGCGTGCCCCAGTGATCCCAGGAGCTATGTTGTCCGGGGCAATTTGCCTCTGATAGGGTCTCCCAAGACAAACTGGTCCTGGGCGAAGGGCCAGACGAAGAACGATCCAACAGACTCTCATGATAAATTGTATATCAAGGATTCAGTGTACCCCGCCCGGTATGGGGTTACCGGGGCCCCACCCTGGAGCCAGGCCTGGGGGAGGGGCTCGAAGGCTAGCGTCTGGTGGCCGGGTTTCCACCCATGGGACCCGGCCGGGCTCAGCCCGAAGGAGTTACATGGGTCCGCCCTCCAGTAGGTTCACCACCTGCAGGAGGGATCATGGAAGTCCGGTGCTATGTGGATTAGGTGGCAGTCAAAGGCGGAGACCTTGGCGGACTGATCCCAAGCTTTCTAAACTGGCTTTTGGTACGTGGAATGTCACCTCTCTGGTGGGGAAGGAACCTGAGCTGGTGTACGAGATTGAGCGATACCGGCTAGATATAGTCGGCCTCACCTCAACACACAGCTCCGGTTCCGGAACCAGTCTCCTGGAGAGGGGCTGGAGCTTGGCCTTTTCTGGAGTTGCCCCGGGCGAGAGGCGACGAGCAGGGGTAGGTATTCTTGTATCGCCCCACCTTGCTGCCTCTATATTGGAGTTTTCCCCGGTGGACGAAAGGGTTGCTTCCCTGCGCCTTCGGGTTGGGAAACGGGTCCTGACCATCATTTGTGCCTATGCACCAAATGATGTTTCAGAGTACCCACCCTTTTTGGAGTCTGTGACTGGGGTGCTGGAGGGTGCTCCTCCTGGAGACTCCATTGTCCTACTGGGGGACTTCAATGCGCACGTGGGCAACGACAGTGAAACCTGGAGGGGGGTGATTGGGAGGAACGGCCTGCCCGATCTGAACCCGAGTGGTGTTCAGTTATTGGACTTCTGTGCTAACCACAGTCTGTCTATAACGAACACCATGTTCAAGCATAAGGGTGTCCATATGTGCACCTGGCACCAGGACACCCTAGGCCGCAGGTCGATGATCGATTTTGTTATCGTATCATCAGACCTGCGACCGTATGTCTTGGACACCCGAGTAAAGAGAGGTGCAGAGCTGTCAACTGATCACCACCTGGTGGTGAGTTGGATCCGATGGCAGGGGAGGAAGCCATTCAGACCTGGTAGACCCAAACGTATAGTGAGGGTGTGCTGGGAGCGTCTGGCTGAGGCCCCTGTCCGGGAGGTCTTCAACTCCCACCTCCGGAAGAACTTCAACCACATTCCGAGGGAGTCTGGAGACATGGAGTCTGAATGGGCCATGTTCTCCACCTCTGTTGTTGAAGCGGCAGCCCAGAGCTGCGGCCGCAAGGTGGTCGGTGCATCTCGTGGTGGCAACCCCCGAACCAAGTGGTGGACACCAGTGGTGAGGGGGGCCATTAAGCTGAAGAAGGAGTCCTATCAAGCTTGGTTGGCTTGTGGGACTCCCGAAGCAGCTGAGGTGTACCGGCAGGCTAAGCGGAGTGCAGCTCGGGTGGTTGCTGAAGCAAAAACCCGGGTATGGGAGGAGTTCGGTGAGGCCATGGAACAAGACTTTCGGTCGGCTTCAAAGAGATTCTGGCAAACTGTTCGGCGGCTCAGGAGGGGAAAGCAGCTCCCCGTCCACACTGTGTATGGTGCGGATGGGACACTGTTGACTTCAACTGGGGATATCGTCGGGCGGTGGAAGGAATACTTCGAGGATCTCCTCAATCCCACTGATACGCCTTCCACAGAGGAAGCAGGGTTTGGGGACGAGGGGGATGACTCGCCTATCACAGGGGCTGAGGTCGCCAAGGTGGTTAAAAATCTCCTTGGTGGCCGGGCCCCGGGGGTGGACGAGATTCGCCCCGAGTACCTCAAGGCCCTGGATGTTGTTGGGTTGTCATGGTTGACACGCCTCTGCAACATTGCGTGGAGGTCGGGGGCAGTGCCTTTGGCATGGCAAACCGGGGTGGTGGTTCCTCTCTTCAAAAAAGGGGACCGGAGGGTGTGCTCCAACTTTAGAGGGATCACACTCCTCAGCCTCCCTGGGAAGGTCTATGCCAAGGTACTGGAGAGGAGAGTCCGGCCGTTGGTCGAACCTCGGATTCAGGAGGAGCAATGTGGTTTTCGTCCTGGCCGTGGCACATCGGACCAGCTCTTTACCCTCTCGAGAATTCTTGAGGGTTCGTGGGAGTTTGCCCAACCAGTTTACATGTGTTTTGTGGACTTGGAGAAGGCATTTGACCGCGTCCCTCGTGGATTTTTGTGGGGGGTGCTTCGGGAGTATGGGGTATCGGGCTTGTTGTTACGAGCTATTCGGTCTCTGTACGACCGTTGTGAGAGTTTAGTTCGCATTGCCAACACTCGGTCGGAGTCATTCCCAGTGAGAGTTGGACTCCGCCAGGGCTGCCCTTTGTCACCGGTCCTGTTCATAATTTTTATGGACAGGATTTCTAGGCGCAGCCAGGGAATGGAGGGTGTCATGCTTGGTGACCACAGGATCTCATCTCTGTTGTTTGCAGATGATGTTGTCCTGTTGGCTTCATCCAGCAATGACCTACAGCTCTTGCTGGGACGGTTTGCCGCTGAGTGTGAAGCGGCTGGGATGAGAATCAGCACCTCCAAGTCCGAGTCCATGGTCCTCAGCCGGAAAAAGGTGGATTGTCCTCTCCGGGTTGGGGACAGGCTCCTGCCCCAAGTGGAGGAGTTTAAGTATCTTGGGGTCTTGTTCACGAGTGAGGGGAAAATGGAGCGAGAGATCGACAGACGGATTGGAGCAGCATCTGCAGTGATGCGGACGTTGTACCGGTCTGTTGTGGTGAAGAGGGAGCTTAGTTCTAAGGCAAAGCTGTCGATTTACCAGTCAATCTACGTTCCTACTCTCACCTATGGTCACGAGCTTTGGGTAATGACCGAAAGAACGAGATCGCGGATACAAGCGGCTGAAATGAGCTTTCTCCGTAGGATTGCTGGACTCACCCTCAGAGATAGGGTGAGGAGCTCAGTCATCCGGGAGAGGCTCAGAGTAGAACCGCTGCTCCTCCACATTGAAAGGAGTCAGTTGAGGTGGTATGGGCATCTGATTAGGATGCCTCCTGGACGCCTCCCACTTGAGGTGTTTCAGGCACGTCCCACTGGGAGGAGACCCCGGGGCAGACCCAGGACTCGGTGGAGAGACTATGTCTCCCAGCTGGTCTGGGAACGCCTTGGTATCCCCTCTGAAGAGCTGGAGCAGGTGGCTGGGGAGAGGGAAGTCTGGGCTTCTCTGCTTGAACTGCTGCCTCCGCGACCCGGACCTCCGGAAAAGCGGTAGAAGATGGATGGATGGATGGATGGACACGCCAGGCTTTTATTTGTGGACTTTTCCTCCGCCTTTAATACAATCCAACCTCATATTTTAGTTGAAAGGCTCCTGCAACAATTTGATTTGAGCAATAATCTGGTGGGTTGGATTCTGGATTTCTTAACCAACAGGACGCAGAGAGTAAGGGTCAATGGTACATTGTCTGACCTAAAGTGCTCTTCTACTGGCTCTCCTCAGGGGTGTGTGTTGTCACCACTACTCTTCATCCTGTACACAAACATGTGTTGGAGCAGACATGACAACAGACACATTATAAAGTATGCTGATGATTCAGTTATTGTCAGTCTCCTCCAGGATGGTGAGAGTGGCCACGGCCTAGTAGTTGATGATTTTGTTCACTGGTGTGAGGATTCCTACCTGCAGCTGAATACGACAAAAACTAAAGATATGATTATTGACTTTAGGAGGAAAACTCCCAGGCACAAAGTCACCGTACTAAAAGGTCAGACCACTGAATGTGTACAATCCTACAAATATCTTGGGACGATTATTGATAGTAATTTAAACTTTGAAGAGAACTGTGAAAGGGTGTGCAAAAAGGGTCAGCAACATTTGCATTGTTTGAGGAAACTTGCACGCTTCCAAATTGACCGAACCATAATGACAATGTTTTATCGGGCTTTTATTGAATCTGTTTTATCCTTTTCTTTAGTGTCATGGTTTGGCCAGATAAAACTGAAACAGAGGAAATCCTTGGATCAGGTAGTTAGATGGTCCAGTCGTTTGCTTGGTGAGTCACAGCTGAGCTTGACATCCTTGTACACCAGACAGGTACAGAGGATTGCTACCTCCATTTTAAATGATGATTCCCACCCTTTGCACTGCAACTTTCAGCTTCTTCCCTCAAGACGGAGGTTTGCTGTCCCAAAAAGTAAAACCCAGCGCTACAAAAACAGCTTTGTTCCTGCTGCTGTCAAAGAGTTGAACAAGTTGTAACAATATATTGCACATAATTTAGGTACCTATTTATTAACTCCATTTTATATTTACTTAATTTTGTAGGATTTTATTTGGGTTCTAAATCTGTTATTGGGTTTTAGACCTTTGAGTTTTTAACCTCTTTGATTAGTCTTTAACTTTTTAATATGACCCTTCTCTCTTATCTCTGGTTTTTCTCTCATCTCTTTGTCTTTATATCCTGATTGATGGAGCATTGAGTATTTTTATCATGTTTATAGTCAGCTTCATGTGTGCCTGTGTTTGTGTTTATGTTGAATGTAATTTGTGGCTTGTAAACATGGGTGTCACCAGACTGCAAAACAAATCTACCTACGGATACAAATAAAGTAACCTGAACCTGAACCTGAACCTGATTCCTGTATAGCAGGCTCCTCCTCAAAACTGTCTGCAGTGAAATGATTGCTGCAGAGTACAGAAGATGGTGTTGGTTGCCATTTGTCCCTTGTTCTCTGTACTTGCTTCGCCCATTTTTTAAAAAGATCTGGATCTTTTGGGAATGAGAACAGGCTTGTACGTTCACTGGAGCAATTAGAACACCCAGCCGCCACACAATGTTTCGACATTTCTTCGCTGATGTAGAAGCTAAACAGCTTGTTTATATTGATAGCACATGGATCAGCCGAGAGGAACTTCACCTCATGATGTCATATCCGGAAACGAGGTGAGTTTCAGGAGATTGCGTTAGTGCAACACGGCGCTAAATTTGAATTCACTTGGAAATATTTTTCCACTTATTTAGAGTTCTAAGTCAAAAGAACCAACTATATGGACGATTGAAGATAAATTCATACTGAATATGATCCACAGTTCCTAAATCGTGTCACAGACACTTTATTGTTTAGCTTCATGCAAAAATAGTCATTGTCCAACAATTCTACCTAGACAACCGAATCAACCACTACAACAGTTGTTCACCTGTCCAGCTCACTTGAAAGCATAGTATGAGGGGGAGGGGGGGCTGAAAAGTTTATAGGCTGAAAAGTTCATAGTGGTCAAATTTGACCAAATGTGGTCTATTTTTCTACATAATCTCCCCTTCGGTCGATACACTTCTTCCATCGGTGTTGCAGCGCTTGGATCACTGTGGTTGAAAAATAAACTACATTTGGTCAAATCTGACCACTATGGTGAACTTTTCAGTCCCCCATTGTAAGTTATTTGCTGGGCACAGGGGAGTACCTCTAAGTTTTGTCACCACTGCTTTGGTCTGAAAATATGTATACATATATTAAATGTGACCCCTACTGGCATGTGACACAAAATTTTTACTACCTTATAATTGTCATAAGGTTTGCTTGGCTTTCTTTGCCAAATTATAATGGCCCGTCAAACTTAACAACCTGAATCTTTACATGTTGGAGCATATTCATAATGGATTATCACCAATGATACTATAAACTCACACAAGCAGGATTTTGAACATTATCCATCCATCCATCCATCTTCTTCCACTTAATCCTTTTCGGGTCGCGGGGGGGCTGGAGCCTATCCCACCAATGAATTATTTTATAAGCAATAAAATAAGAACTTACTGTTTACCAAACAATCTGTGAGCATTTAATAACTTCTCATGTAAAGGGATAATTATTCTTTACTGACAGTAAAGGTTCAAACACTGGAAAAAAAATTCTGACACTGGCATACACAATATAAACGAGGATAAAAATATAATGAAGACAACTAGAGGGAAAATGCAAAGGTTTTTTTTTTCAGTATATTCAAATCTTGGGGACTTTGACTGGCTCGGGGATGAAGATACCCTTACAAATGACTAACCTCTCTGATAGAAACTGTACCCAAACCCAGATAGATCTTAAATGTGGAAGTAACATTGCAGGTGGCATGTGGGGTACAAATTTAAATTCAGTTTTGCCAGCACCATTGTTGTCTGCCCACATATTTACTCTGTTTCACACTTTACATTGGTAGGTGCACAAACACACACAAAACAACACCTCAGGCCTTTAAAAAGTGACACCTACGAATGCCATAGATAGCAGCAGGAAATGTTTAAATGCATTTTAAAAACTTCTTCAGTTTTCATACTAGAAAAAAGAAGCTCAGTTCTAAATAAAAAATGATTACCAATCTTTTCACACTTACCCCTCCATACCACTACCATACCCATGAAGAGTGACGGGGCGTGATGGAGGGGTTTAAGTGCCCTTATGGTCCCAGAAGCAATGCTGTTGGGAGTAACTTTTCCCTGGCAGGGTCTCCCAAGAAAAACTGTTCCTGGGTGAAAGGCCAGACCAAGAGCAGTCCACTAGATCCCCATGAAAAAGTTACATCAAGGACCCAGTGTACCCAAAGGATCCATATGGGTCTGCCCTCCAGCTTCGAGGTGTATTAGTGCCACCAACTGGCCTGGAGTGTGGCCAGGAGATAATGCAGGAAGACTGATAATTCTTTAATGCTAATTCTTTAATGCGTTAATTGGACCACATTAATCAAAAAAGTTAACATGTTAATATTCTCAGCATTAGTTAAATTTTAAATTTTCTGCAGTATGATGACTGGTAGGAACTGGGAAAACTATAGTGTAACAAAATTCTGTATAACATTCCCAAGAAAGTTTCATCCTTCACTCTAAACAGGACAGATTCCTCTCAAGAAGAGAGAGGAACGTTGTTTGACTTACAGGAGTAGAGGAAGGTGCAATCTGAAAGAGACAGGTGACTGTAAGGTGGTGGCAGGGGAGAATGTAGCGAGGTAGCATCAGATGGTAGTCTATAGGATGACTCTGGAAAAAAGAAGAGAAACACCCCCCCAGCACAAGCCATAACTTTGACGTATTTTGGGTTAAATCTGATCCATTGGTCCAAGCCTTAATTCAGTCCACAAATAGATGTTGAAAATTGGGCTGTGCTAGTCCATCTAATATGGGCCATATTTAACCCAGAAATAGACGATGAAAATTGTTGGATATTGTGTTTAGCCCGTCTAATATAGACCGGTTTCTTTACTCTCTCAATTTTCAAAAATACTGGAAAAGATATTTGTTAAAAAGTTCAATTAATTTTTATCCAAACATAACATTATGGGTGAACACCAGTATGGATTCAGGGAAAACAGGAACACCACACTGGCTCTCATGGAATTCATAAGGTGCCCTCAGACGGGTGGCGGAAATACACACAAAGCCAATGAAAAGAGTCGAGCACACACGAATCTCACACATTTGCGCATTCACGTCCAAGGAATAGCGCTAGCCTTGATATTCTGCCATCACCAGAGTAAACGTATCAACACTGGAGAGTAAACTAGTTTGAAAATAAGACTGCCACTCACCTGGAGACAGAAGGACCAGGAGCTCTACATCTGAATCGGACTGTTGGAGTTTTTTTTACTCATGGACTCCTGCCACAGACTTGCTAACAAGGCTAGAAGGCTAGCATCAACTAGATGAAATTTTGGAGACAGCGATAATTTTTTTCAGGTGAGACCCCATTGGATAATGTAAATCTAAGCATGATGGTGTTTTGGGAATTTCCACAGCAGGTTGAACACAGCTGCAGAAGTTATAAAGGAAACTTCACCTGTTTGCAACTCACTCAGACTGTGAATTCAATTATGCATAAAAATAAATAATGGTCTGCTACCTTCAGGAATCCAGAGGCTGTTCAAGATTAGAGAAAGTATGTATAATCTGAGAGGACTTTGTATGCTTGAAAAGTCAAAGATAAGAACACATGCAAAAACAAAAACAAACCCCCCCCCCCACAGTTTATCTTTTGCTGGGGTGAAAATATGGAACTGTTGTGCAGATGATTTGAAAACATGTACCACACTTGCTATGTTCAGGAGGATGTTAAAGCTCAGTTTAATTGAGAAATATATATCTTCTTAATTTATAAGGAATCACTTTGTTTACTTAAATTTCCATATTGATAACTTCTCTTTTGTTTTTGTATATTTTGTGATTATCCTGTACTGGATTACGCAAAAGGAGTCGGCATAAATAAGCTTTACTTCAGTCTACACCCTTCCCTTTATGTGCTTTTACAGTAAATGTTTTTTTTTTCTTTCTTTGACTGAAAGTTTGATGTTTACTTTTGTAAGATAACTGTTATTTACTTTGTTTTTATTTTTGATGGATGCACAGAAAGAAAATTAACTAACTAGCTAATTTAACCCAGAAATAGATATTGAACATTGGGTTGTGTTTAGTCCATCTAATAGGGACTATATTATGTAATGATCTGGACAGGGTTAGACCTTGTCCTTATGTTCCTCATTTGGACTCTTTTTATTATTATTATTATTATTATTATTATTAGTAGTAGTAGTAGTAGTATCTTTTTTGCCATTCATTATCATCTCTGCATGGACTCTAATTTTGACAGTACCCTTTGTTTACTTCCTGTTAGCATAGCACCTCCCGTATTTGCCTCATCCTCTCACGTTCTAAGTTGTCACAGCTGCCCCTTGTTTTCCCAGTTGTTTCCTTCACTACATATGCTGGCCATGGGCATTAATCCCTGCAGTGTCTTTATGTTAACAGCACAATTTTCTTCACCACGCTGTTTGGATTATTATTGCTGTCATCATTCCACTTTGTCTGGACTTCCACACCCGTTGTTAGGCTAGTATTTTTTCAGCCCACAAGCTGCTTCTTATTTTGTGTTTTCATTATTAAATTCACACAACTAGAAGTCTGGTGCTTGGGCCCTTTTTTCTGTGCTCCGGAGGAGCGAGCATTATGGTAAATGGCATTCACTTATATAGCACTTTTACTCATCTCTGGATGACCAAAGCGCTTTACAGATCCTACTGTCCACCCATTCACACACTGATGGCGGCGGAGCTGCCGTGCACCAGTTCTGGCCTGACCCACCAGGAGCAACTGGGGGTTCAGTGTCTTGCTCAAGGACACTTCGACATGCAGACTGCAGACAGAGTGGGAATCAAACCCCTAAACCTCTGACCAGTAGTTGGCCACACTATGCCTGCACCACTGCCACCCCACACCTGCACCACAGATGACAATTTTTGGGCTGTATAATATGGACTACATTTAACCCAAAAATAGATGTTGAAAATTAGGCTCTGTTAAGTCCATCTACCACAGACCATATTTAATCAGAAAAAATGTTGGGCAAAAATTGGGCAAAAAAGAGTTCAATAATTGGGCTGTTTAGTCCACAGGATTTTGCCCAAATTTATCCTCAAAATAGTTTTTGCCATTTGGTGGTGATGGTGGTGGAGGTCTGTCTCTCAAAAGTCAAATACACTTTTACAACCACTGGGAGTCTTTCTTAAAAAGACTTTATAAAAATATATATTTTTAACACCTTTTTTTAAGTTCAACATTTGGCAACATGCTTGTTACAAAATATATGCAACAATCTCAAACCAGTGGTACTGCTATTCACTTAAAAAAATACTATTTGAATACAAGTACATTCTGCAAATTTCTATGTTGTGTCTTTTTAGTGATCTGCAATCAGGCTGTGGATGTCCTCAGACACCCTTTGTCTTGTCTGGTTCTTGAAAGCTAAGCAGGGTCTACTTTGGTTAGTACTTGGATGGGAGACTGCTTGTTCCCAGTCCATCACAGCACTGTCCAAGTCTGTAGCCTCTGCTCAACAGACCCTCGTTGAGGAGGTAGTCCTGCTCAACAGACCAATCATTCATCAACGTTGAGGAAACTGTCTCCTCAACAGACCAATCACTGAGCGTCGTTCGGGGAAGCTAGTCTCCTTTAAGCTTATATTTACATATAAGCGATGTATCCTTGCACTAGTCAATGGGCAGAGTGCATCATTATCAGAATTGATAGTTCATACTCGTCTTTTTTGTGAAAATACAGACTGAAAAGTATCATATTGACCGGATAATCAGCCTAAATGCAAAGTGCAATCACCAAAAGAACACACACAAAGAACGTTTGACCCTTTATTGAATTTTCAAAACCTCGAACTTGGGAGAAAAATCAGTCACTCGCCAGAGGAGCAGCAAACCTTAAAAGGATGAGATGAGGCTGATTAACGAGGAATAGAGGGGAAAAATGTAAATCTAACTTACACCACTTACGTGGGAGGAGAGGAGAGACCGGCTCAGAACCCAGCGAAGGAGAGGAACCAGCTGGTCAGAACTGCTGGTAGCGGAATGAGGCATGGAGTTTGACCAGGTGGAGTAGATGAGCTGCGTCGTGGAAGAGCAACAGGCTGGTGAGCGCACCAGACCACTGAAGATGCACAGCGACCACTGTGGAGACACCTCCAGGCTGGATCAGACACCAGGATATGTACCTGCAGGGGATCAGACACCAGAATATGTACCTGCAGGGGTCATAAGCCCCAGTTGGCTTATGACCTGGTGTCTGATCCAGCCTGGAGGTGTCTCCACAGTGGGAGTAATGACTACATATCAAAAGTAAATGTGTAAAATACACAAGCAATCTATTAAGGCACCTTTTCCTGCAATCACAGTTAGTACAGTGCATTAAATGTACGTTAGAATTCAATGTCTGTGTTCTTACTTTCTTTTAATTTTGCATCTACCACTTCCTTGAACTGTTCGAAACTAATGAATGAATATTCATGACAAAGTAATGAGCCGTCGGTACACGATGGTGACGGGCCGTCTTCAGTTGATAAGGCAAATTTTCATATTTTGTAATGAAAAGTTGTAATCAAGTATATAAATAGGATTCTTTTTCACCGTAGATATCAAGCATGACTCGTCGGGGAACAACCACGCACTTTTCTGTCATGTTCTGGCGAGCGCTCACCCCCTCCTTCCCGTTTCACCTGTCTCCTCATCAGTTGCACCTGCTGTTTCCTACTGAGCCAGCATTTATAAGGAAGCACTCTTTGGTGATTCAACGCTGGCTCGTTTGGGTATACTGCATCAAGCAGACTAGCTCATCAAATAAGCGGTTGTGTTGTGTGTGACCTTACCTTACACACGTTTCCCTTTTCTTCTCTTCCAGGTTGCTGCCAATGTCGCAGTGCGTCTTCAGGGGTTTGATGCGCTCACCAGCCTGTTGCTCTTCCACGACACAGCTCATCTACTCCACCCGGTCAGACTCCATGCCTCATTCCGCTACCAGCAGTTCCGACCTGCTGGTTCCTCTCCTTCGCTAGGTTCTGAGCCGGTCTCTCCTCTCCTCCCACGTAAGTGTAGTAGTAGATTAGTTTATTTGACAGGGACAGTGCAATAAACATAGACAATTAATCAAAGACAATCAATCTGATGTGTTGCACATAGAGTGTGGTAAGTGGTGTAAATTAGATTTCCATTTTTCCCCTCTATTCCTTATTAATCAGCCTCATCTCATCCTCTGCAGGTTTGCTGCTTCTCTGGCGAGTGATTGATTTTTCTCCCAAGTTCACAGTTTTGAAAATTCAATAAAGGGTCAGACGTTCTTTGTGTGTGTTGTTTTGGTGATTGCACTTTGCACTTAGGCTGATTGTCCAGTCAATATGACACTTTTCAGTCTGTATTTTCACGAAAAAGACGAGCATGAACTATCAAATCTGACAATGATGCACTGTGCCCATTGACTAGTGCAAGGATACATCACTTATATGTAAATATAAGCTTAAAAGTTAAATATAACGGCTTAAAGGAGACTAGCTTCCCCGAACGACGCTCAATGATTGGTCTGTTGTGGAGCCAGTTTCTTCAACGTTGATGAATAATTAGTCTGTTGAGCAGGACTACCTCCTCAACGAAGGTCAGTGACTAGTCTGTTGAGCAGAGGCTACGGACTTGGGCTGTGCTGTGATGGAGTGGTGATCTATCCACAATGTACTTTGCCTCCAGCACAGAGATGCTGGTGTAGGTGCCCCCCCAAACACAACTCAAAAAGGCTCAGGATGTTGGTGACTATATGCTCCTATTTTAACAACTTTAAAAAGGCGGCTTTTCATCTTCCTCTTTCAACCAAATTTAGACCATACAGACGTCTATATGAAGAAGCCTTTTTGTTATGTCTTAATAATGCAAAACATGAGCCATGTTTTACTGCACAACAAACTGACCTTTATTGAGATTCATACTCAATATACATACTGGCCGTAGCCCGCCTGCCGTCAGCATGTGGACTGCCTGGCATTGGCTACAGCAAGCCCCAAGGGCCAAATCCCCACACAACATTTCCCCCCTTTACAAAACATGAAGGACATAATGTAAAACAGATCCCCCCCACACACACACTGAGTTTAGCATAAAAACTCCGTAGAACACACATGCAATATTTTCACAGTTTTTTTTAGACATTTTTTAAAGAAAACAGAACAGAATTAGAATCAGAATCAGAATCAGGTTTATTGCCATTGTTCATGTAGTACACAAACTAGGAATTTGTCTCGGTACAATGCTGCAACATTAAACATGATAAGATAAGAGAAATAAACTATACATGTAATAAAGTGTAGGATAAGATTAAGTGATACTGGTCAACAGTTAAAATATATATTAGCCAGCAGCAGATACTGTGGAGAACTATATAGTGCAGTCGGTAATGCAGGAAGAAAACAGTGATGATTGACATGAGTCTGGTTGAGCTGCTGTACATGGTGCACGAGAGTCAATAAGTCACTTAGTGTTCAGCAGTCTAATGGCAGAGGGGAAGAAGCTGTTCATGTGACGGGAGGTTTTAGTCTGGATGGACCGAAGTCTTCTACCAGAGGGGAGGGGGGCAAACAGTACGTGACCAGGGTGTGAGGGATCGGCTATGATCCGGCCAGCACGCCTCCGGGTCCTGGAGATGTACAGATCCTGGAGAGATGGGAGCTTGCAGCTGATCACCTAATAAGGCCTAATAAGCTAAACAGGCACCTGGGTAGACTGCCAGGGTACCCGTCCATGTTGGGGGGATTATTCTGCCGCCCATGTCCAACACGCTTCAGCTAAGGCTACTTCTACTACAAAGTCATCAAGGTGTCTGAGCCTCTGACGCGTCCTAGCTGAGCTCCTCACCAGAAGAGGACCTGCTCCAGGCTCCGTCGACCACACCTGAGTGTCCCCAACACCCCTTTCAGGCAAGTCCCAACCCTCATCAGTCACATCTGCAGCAACTCCTTGACCCTGAGCAGGCAACGACTTCCTGAGTCAGCTGGAATGCCACTGTGACCTGTCCGAGAGCCCGAACGTGTCCGGGCCCAGCTGCTTCACGATCTATAGGGGTCCCATCCAGAAAGGCTGCAGCTTATGTGTAGGGTTGAGGTGCTTGATCCTGACTTAATCCAACACATTGAGTCCATGGGCCCTCGCCCTGTGCTTCCTGTCGAAACGCCATTTCATTTTCCACTATTGGGCGGTGACCTGGTCTCATGATGGATCTGTGTCCACCGGAGGGGAGGTTGCAGGGGGCCGCAGCTGGTCCAAGGGCAGATGTAACTCACGCCCCAGGATGAGCTTTGCTGGGGTACACCCTGCCGTGGCATGGGCCATTGCCCTGTAGTGGAGGAGTGTGTTCTGGAGGGCATCAGAGAACGTGAAGCCATCCACCAAATGGGCCCGCAGACCATTTTTCAAAGTCTTATTGAAACGTTCCACACCCCTATTGGCCTATGGGTGGTAAAACACGGTTCTGATGTGCTCCACGCCCCTTTCTCCCAAAAACTCCTCAAACCCTCCAGAGGTGAACTGTGGGCCATTGTCTGTTGTGATGGCATCTGAAACCCCCCACCTAGTGAACAGTGACGAGAGGAAACCGGTGACCACATCCGTCATGACCGAGTTAGTGGACAACACTTCCAGCCATTTGGAAAACATCATAGACTACCAGTAGGAAACAACTGTTCACTGGGGCCATGTGTAGTTCACCACAAATGTCCAGCTGGATGTGCCTCCAAGGGCCCTCCGGGTATCGTAAATATTGCAGAAGCAGAGGAGGTGGTACGCCAGTCTTCCCACTTTCCAAACATGAAACACAGTTCTTAACTATAGTCTCAATGTCTTTATCAATGCCAGGCCACCAAACTGAATCCCTGCAACGTTGTTTCACCCTGACCACCAACAGATGACCCTCGTGGAGCATAGCCAAGATGCTTGATCTCAGCGACACCAGAATCAGCGTGCAGTGTCCTCTCACCACACACACATCATTCCAGCAGCTCAGTTAGTCCCTGAACCTGTGAAAAGGTGCCAGATCACCCTGCACTTTTGTGGGCCAACCCTCCCTGATAACGGAGCAAAGCTGCGACAACGTCAGGTCCCGTTCTGACTCCGCCTGACGTTTCCGGAGAGACACCATGCCCCGGAGGGGTCCGTGCAACTTGTTGACCAGATCTGCCTCCAAGGAGTTGCTGTTGTCCGGTTGTGCGGTGTTGGTTGTGGCACGGGACAAGAGGTCCGCCACTACATTCTCTTTGCCAGGGGTGAACTGGGTAGTGAAGTTGTAGGCCCACAGCTGTTGTGTCCACCTGTGGATCCGCAGAGGCCTGTGTCCCAAACCAGTCATCTCCAGCAGCGTCATCAGTGCCCGGTGGTCCGTGCGCAGAGTAAAATGGTGTCCATAGAGGTAGATATGCCACTGTTCGTATGCCCAAACACATGAGAGCATATCTCTTTCACCCACAGCGTACTTCTGCTCAGCTGGTGATAGGGACCTCGACATGAACGCCACTGGGCACTCCATACCATTTTGCACTTAAGACATAACTGCCCCTACCGCTGAACCAGACGTGTTACAAGTCACAAAAGTAGGCCGTTTTGGATCAAAGTGAGCCAACACCGGTAGGGAGGTGAGTTGAGACTTCAGTCTTGTGACCGCCGCTGAGCAGACAGGAGTCCATTTCCACCGAGCATCCTGTTTCAAGAGAGCTTGGAGAGGTTTGATAGTCTCTGAATAATGGGGAATGAAATGCCCATAGAAGTTCACCATGCCCAAAAACGAGGAGATTTGTGCAGGCGTTGTGGAGTCAGGGAGGTGCAGAACCACCTCTACGTTCCAGTGTAGGGGGCTCAGGCCCTCAGCTGCTAATCGGAACCCAACAAACCCAATGGAACCCACTGCGAAGATGCACTTTTCCCCATTTAGCATGACCCTTTGCTCCAGCAGCACCTCCATTACTCATCCCAAATGTTCATCATGTGTTTCCCGTGATGCGCCGTGGACCACAATGTCATCCAGGTACACCACCACACCCCTGAGGCCAGCGAAGATCGTAGACATAATTTTTGAAAACAGCTTGGCACCGACCTCAGACCAAAAGACATGCAGGTGTACCTGAAAACACCCATGTGGGTCACGAATGCCGTCAGGTCATGGCTGGCTGGATGGAGAGGCACCTGCAGATAACCTTGGTGAAGGTTCAGCTTTGTGAACACCGTAGAGCCGCTGAACATCGAGGTGAGTTCCTCCATCATTGGGAGTGGGTATTTATCCGGGATGATCGCTTTATTAACCATTCTGAGGTCAATGCATGGCTGAATGCTGCCCGTCTTCCTCTTGGCCACCAAGGTGTTTGAGATCCATGTCAAGGCATCCACTTTTTCGATAATACCGGCCTTTAGCAATTTATTCAGTTCCGCCATGACATTGTCCCACAGGGCGAGGGGGAGCTGCAGTAACGGTTGGATCTTGGGCGTCACACCCGGGTCAATGAGCAGGCTGTGGTTGAACGCCTTCACACAACCCAGGCCCACAAGCCACCTGGTAGACACAGTCAACACCATCGAGCCCACTGGATCTGTGATGGAGAATCCTAACTCTTCCAACAAGTCAGCTCCCTGGCGCGAAAGCTGGAAGGTAAACGCGGGAATAGTCTTTGATCCACACACTACCGAGAAACTGGCTGTGCCCCCCATGCCAAACTTAGCGTGCCCATGGCCAAACATTTTCATAGCACCTGCCTTAGTAGATTTCTTTGGAAAAATCTTCTTATCATGGACATTCTCAGTATGGAATTACCTCTGCCCAAGTCCACCATAAGCGGCACATCGACCCCGTCAAGCTGCAAAACATACCACTTTAACGTCCACTTCCTAGCCCCTGCTACACACACCAACGTCATGCCCTCGGGCGCCGAGTCCGTTGGCTTGTTGGCGGTGGCGCAAACCTTAGCCCAGTGATTAGCATAGCCACAGTTATAGCACTTCATCCCTCTGGTGGAGCAAGTGGATGAGCCCGCCCGGTGACGAGGGTAGCCACAGCCGCCACACAGTCTCCGAGTTCCTGCTCCTGCCTGTGCCACGGTCCGCCGCCTTTTGGGGGTCCACCCTGAGGAGTTAGCTGTGTTGCTAGTGGCCTGACATGGAGGGGAAGCTTGGGTGGCTAGGCTTCCTTTAGCTAGTACTTGCAAACCTAGCTGGGTAACGAACTCTATTTGGTTGGTGATCTGTATTACTTGCTTCAGCGTGAAGACATCCTTAGTTAGCATTAGCTTTTCTTTAAGCCACTCGTTGCTCGTGCCATGTGCAAGCATATCACAGATTAGCTCTTACTCTACAGGCCCGAAGGTGCACGTGCTCGCTAGGTTACAGAGCTCCAAAAGAAAGTGCTGGGTGGACTCATTGGCTTGTTGACAGTGGTTGAAGAACCTGTGTCTTTGTGCCGTGATGTTGCACTGATCAACAAAGAAATTGTCCATCATGTCCAAACACTCCTTCAATGAGTCTTTGTTTCGTCCTTGCTACCCAGCGGGTGAAACACACATTGGCCTTCTTTACCGAGGCAGTGGATTAGCAAGTTCTTGCATCTCTTTTCTTCGGCGCCGCCCAAGCCAGTCCCGGTGATGTATTCATCAAACACCTCCAACCAGCGGTACCACAGTGTAGTTGGTACACCTGGAGACTCCATAAACGGAGGAGATGGTCTTGCACATGCCCACATGGTTTAATCCAACGTTGCCAAATGTTATGTCTTAATAATGCGAGACGTGAGCCATGTTGTACCGAGCAATGAACTGACCTTTATTGAGATTCATGCTCAATATACATACTGGCCGTAGCCCGCCCAACATCACCACGTTGACTGCCTGGTGTCAGCTATGGCAAGCCCCAAGGGCCAAATCCCCACACAACACTTTTCACTGGCCTTAAAAAGATGGCTTTTCATCTATCACTTTTCAACCAAATCCGGGCATTTTTTAGACGGTTGGCAAAGGTGCCTTTTCAATATTTTTTCAACCAATTTGCGCTGGGAGGGAAAGAAAGTGAAGGGAGAGGCAAAGATTAAGTGGGGGAAGTAACAGAAGGAAGAAGGTTGCACAAAGTTCAGGAAGGAGTTGATATATGCTCTGGGTGGAAAGGAAGAATTATCAGATGACTGGGAAAGTACAGCAAAAATATTGAGGTTAACAGGTAGAAAGGTATGTAGTGTATCCTCTGGACAGAAGAAGGAAGACAAGGAGACTTGGTGGTAGAATGAGAAGGTACAGGAAAGTATCCAAAGGAAGAGACTCACAAAGGAAAAAATGTGATAGGGAGATGAAGAAATTATGAGTATTTGGAATTGATATGGATGACAAAGAGAGAGGTGGCAAATGAAGAGGCATATAATGAGTTGTATGAGAGGCTGGATACTAAAGAAGGAGAAAAGGACTTGTATCGATTGGCTAGACAGAGAAATTGAGCTAGAAAGGATGTCCTGCAGGTTAGTAATGTACTAACAGGTGATGAGAGGGTGTTGAGAAGATGGAAGGAGTACTTTGAGAAGCTGATGAATGAATAAAGAGACGGGAAGATGTATGAAGGAAAGATAGTGAACCAGTTCCGAGGATTAGCAAGGCAGAAGTGAGGGCGGCTATGGAGAGGATGAAGAATGGAGAGGCAGCTGATCCAGATGATATACATGTACATGTGGAGGTATGGAGATGTTTAGGAGAAATGGCAGTGGACTTTTTAACCAGATTGTTTAGCACAATCTTGGAAAGTGAGAGGATGCCTGAGGAGTGGAGAAGAAGTGTTGTACCAGTTTTCAAGAACAAGTATAATTCTTAGAGCTGTAGTAACTACAGAGGCATAAAGTTGATCAGTCACACTATGAAGATATGGGAAAGAATTGTCGAATCCAGGTTAAGAACAAAGGTGACAATCAGTGAGCAGCAGTACAGTTTCATGCCAAGAAAAAGTATGACAGATGCTTGAAGAGTGTTGATGAAGAAGTATAGGGAAGATCAGAAGGAGTTGCACTGTGTCTTTGTGAATCTAAAGAAAGCAGATGATAGTGTGCCAAGAGAGGAAGTGTGGTAATGCATTCACCTTATTCCTGAGGGTGCTGTAGAAACTATTAGGGGCACAACATCTGGTTTCGGCTGAGGTAGCGTTAAATCAGTCAGCAAGAGTGGAGTAGTGGGGCATTTAAAATAGCGTTTTTAAAAGTGTTTCTAATTTGTTTTAATGTATAGTCCACATACCTGTTTTGCTGTCAAGTGGTTGTATTTTTGAATGTTTATGCGTAGTTCTGGTACTTGCTGCTGTTCATGGTGTGAGGATCCTCAGAAGCACAGCTAAATCTGTGGCTTCAGCAGAACAGCAATGTGTAGATCATGCACCGAAAACTAAAGGATTGTTTGTGTGATCTGTGATACAAACACAACACCAGGTATGTTTTCACTTGTATGAATGTTACAGATCTGACGTTTTACCCGACATTAAAATGCCCAAGTATGGTGTTGTGGTTCTTTGTGGCTCTGACTAGATTCTTCATCTGCTCTGAGGTAAATTTGATTATGTCCAACATATTTTAACAAAATGCAACCGACTTTATTGCGGTGGAAACATTGATATATCTCAGAGCTTTTATTTGTTTACAGCATTAGCATTTTAGCAGCAGAGCTAACTAATGGAGCTACTGTTTGCGAGGCCACTTTTTAAGGTCATCTTCTCACCCCTTGATAGTTGTGGGAAGTGGTATGATTATATTACTCTTTTTGATTTGCAAAAGGCTGTGTTCCCGCATTTGTGATGCCAAAGTCATTGTTTTTTAACAAGGAAAAGTGTACCGCTTCAGTGACAACCCCACTTTCTAAATTAATACCGGAAGTTGCACCCATAATTCATGCAAGGCATCATGGGGGCTAGGAATAAGGTGGATAAGAAAGTCAGAAGTATGTGAGGGTGGTGTAGAACAAATATGAAGACAGTAAAGACGGTGGTGAGGTGTGCTATAAGAGTGACAGATGAAGGCGGGGGTGGGATTACATCAGGGATCAGCTCTGACCCACTTCTTGCTTGCCAGGGTGATGGACAGACTGACAGACAAGGTCAGGCAGGAGTCTCCATGGACAGTGATGTTTGTAAACGGCATTGTGAGCTACAGTGAGAGTAGGGAGCAGGTGGAAGAGAACCTGGAGAGGTGGAGGTATGCTGTGGAGAGAAGAGGAATGAAAGTTAGTAGAAGCAAGACAGAATACATGAGTGTGAATGAGACGGAGGCAGATGTAACGGTGAAGATGCAAGGAGTAGAGGTAGTGAAGGTAGGTGAGTTTAAATTCCTGGGGTCACCCATATAAAGCAATGGAAAATGCATAAGAGAGGTGAAGAAGAGAGTGCAGGCAGGGTGGACTGGGTGGAGACAAGTGTCAGAGATGATTAGTGACAGTAGGATAGCAGCTAGCGAAAGGGAAGATTTCAAGATAGTAGTGAGACCTTCTATGATGTATGGTTTGGAGACAGTGGCACTGACAAAAAGACAGGAGGCACTGTTGGAGGTGGCGGAGTTGAAGATGCTAAGATTCTCATTCAGAGTGACTAGGAAGAACAGGAATAGAAATGAGTATATCAGAGAGACAGCTCAGGTTCAGCTTTTTGGAGACAGAGTAAGAGAGGTAAGACTGAGATGGTGCAGAGAAGGGATAGATACCACAAGGAAGTGCTGATCGTCACTTCCTTGTGGTAACGTATCGTCACTTCCTGTTTTGCTGTCTGCCTGTGTGGTTTGCTCTCCAGCTCTCCAGCCACTAGCTAGCCACTAGCTATGGCTACTACCTCTCTTTCCTCTCCTCCTCTGGTGTGCTCTCTCTGTCAGATGTTTAGCTACACCTCTGCCTCTTTTAGTGATAACGGTAAATGTAATAAATGTTGTCTTTTTGAGGCGCTCGAGGCGAGGTTGTCTGATTTGGAATCCCAGCTCCGCTGCATTGAAACACCGTCTGCGCCAGTTAATCTCGACGGACGCCCATTAGCTGCAGCGGAGCTAGCTAGCTTAGGTCCCACTGTCAGCGGTTCCCCGGCTCTCCTCAGCAGCGAGGAGACTGGGTGGGTGACGGTGAGAAGGAAGCCTAGTCGCAAAGCCCCGGTTCACCACCAACCTGTTCATGTTTCTAATCGTTTTTCCCCGCTCAGCGACACACCCGCTGAGGAAAAAACTCTGATCATTGGCGACTCTGTAGTCAGAAACGTGAACCTAGAGACTCCAGCGGCCATAGTCCAATGTATTCCTGGGGCCAGAGCAGGCGACATCGAGTCAAATTTGAAAATGCTGGCTAAAAGTAACTGTAAATACTCCACAATTGTTATTCACGCCGGCATTAATGACATCCGTCTCCGGCAGTCGGAAGTCACGAAACTTAATATAGAATCGGTGTGTGAGTTTGCAAAAACGATGTCTGCCACTGTAGAGTTCTCTGGACCCCTCCCCAATCTGACCAGTGATGACATGTTTAGTCGCTCGTCATCCTTGAACCGCTGGCTGTCTGTGTGGTGTCCTAAAAATGACGTGGGCTACATTGACAATTGGAGCTCTTTTTGGGGAAAACCTGGTCTTATGAGACGAGACAGCATTCATCCCACTTTGGATGGTGCTTCTCATTTATCTAACAATCTGGCATCTTTTTTATCCAAATTTCCAAAACCGTGACTACTCAGAGTTGGGACCAGGAAGCAGAGTCGCAGTCTTACACGCCTCTCTGCAGCTCCTCTTCATCCGCCACCCCTCAGCTTAGCCCCTGTCTTCCCCATCAGAGAATCGTTGTCTGCCCCCTCCAAAGTAAATAAAAATATAATGTATAAGCATCCCAAAGTGATAAAGCAAAATATTGGTAAAACTCAAATTAAACATAAAGCCTCTAAATTGAATGATTTGGCCTCTGTTTCTCCTCATAATTTAAAAATTAAATGTGGTTTATTAAATATTAGGTCTCTAACTCCCAAGTCTCTGTTAGTCCATGATCTGTTAATTGATCATCAGATTGATTTAATTTCCCTTACAGAGACTTGGTTAGGGCAAGAGGATTATGTTGGTTTAAATGAATCAACTCCCTCTGGTTATTTAGACTGTCAAAATCCCAGAAGTTCTGGTCGTGGAGGAGGAGTAGCAACAATTTACCATTCCAAATTACTAGTTAATGTAAAGCAAAAAACATGTTATAATTCCTTTGAGGACCTGGTCCTCAGTGTTGGGCACTTTAGCAATTTCAGGTTAAACCCAATTTTATTTGCCATAGTTTATCGTGCCCCATCAACCTATTCAGAATTTTTATCCGAATTTGCTGATTTCTTAGCTGATTTAGTGCTGAAATCTGATAGAATAATTATAGTAGGGGACTTTAATATACATGTGGATGTAGATAGTGACTGCCTTAATGTGGCTTTTAATTCAATATTAGACTCGATTGGGTTTTCTCAGAAAGTAGGAAATTCTACTCATTACCTCCACCATACATTGGACCTTGTTCTGACATATGGCATAGAAATAGAAAATCTTGTAGTGTCTCCTCATAACCCTGTACTGTCAGATCATTGTCTGTTAACCTTTGATTTTACTATTTCTGACTATTTGGTTCCTAAAGAAAAATATTATCACAGTAGATGCCTCTCAGATGATGCTGTTTCCAAATTTATGCAGATTGTTTCCTCTATGCCATGTGTCAACACAACGGAAATAAGCTATAGACAGCTTGCTCCTTCTGTAATTGATAACATGGTGGATAGTGTTTCAGCTTCTCTGCATCAGGCTCTAAACTTGGTGGCCCCCTTAAAAAAGAAAAAGTCTAATCAGAGATTTTTGACTCCTTGGTTCAACACAGAAACTCGTAGCTTAAAACAGAAGACTCGTCAATTAGAAAGAAAATGGTGCTCTACTAATTTAGATGAAATCTATTTAGCTTGGAGAAATCATCTTTTAATTTATAAAAAATCTCTTAGAAAAGCTAGAACGAGTTATTACTCTGCATTAATAGAAGAGAACGAGAATAATCCCAGGTTTCTTTTCAGTACTGTAGCCAGGTTGACAAAGAGTCAGGACTCTGTCAATCCTAGCATCCCCTTAGAGCTTACTAGTCAGGACTTTATGAACTTTTTCAATAATAAAATTTCATCCATCAGAGATAAAATCAATCAGATTCTTCCCACAGTTAACTTAAATACTGTAACTATTACAACTCTTTCTATTGATGTCTGTCTTGATGAGTTTACTCCAATCGACCTTTGTGAGTTAGACAAAATAGTTTCCTCATCCAAACCTTCAACTTGTCTTTTAGACCCTATTCCTACCAGGTTATTTAAAGAAGTCTTCCCACTTATTGGTAGCTTTATTCTTCATATAATCAATTCTTCATTAACTTTAGGCCATGTACCGCAGGCTTTTAAAACAGCTGTAATTAAACCCTTACTCAAAAAGCCAACGCTAGATCCAGGAGCTTTAGCTAACTATAGACCAATCTCTAATCTCCCTTTCATTTCAAAAATCTTAGAAAGAGTTGTTGCTACGCAATTATTTGACCACCTGCAGGGAAATGGTTTACTTGAAGAGTTTCAATCTGGGTTTAGAATCCATCATAGTACTGAAACAGCCTTAGCGAAGGTCACTAACGACCTCCTCATTGCATCTGATAATGGACTAGTTTCTGTACTTGTCCTTTTAGATCTTAGTGCAGCTTTTGATACTATTGATCATAATATTCTACTTGATAGATTAGAACACTATGTTGGACTTAATGGAACTTCGTTGCAGTGGTTTAGATCTTATTTATCTGATAGGTTCCAGTTTGTTCATGTAAATGATGAGTTTTCTTTCAGCTCAAAGCTTAGTCATGGAGTTCCACAGGGATCTGTGCTAGGCCCTACTCTTTTTAGTTTATATATGCTTCCGTTAGGCAACATTATTAGAAAGCACTGTATACATTTTCATTGTTATGCAGATGACACACAATTATACCTGTCAATGAAGCCAGATGATACTAATCAATTAGCCAAGTTAGAAGCCTGTCTTAAGGAAATCAAAGCTTGGATGACTTGTAATTTCCTGCTATTAAATTCAGATAAGACTGAAGTCATTCTTGTTGGTCCAAAAAACCTTAGAAATTCCTTTCCAAATCAAACTTTCAGTTTGGATGCAGTTACTCTTTCTCTTAATAGCTCTGTGAGGAACCTTGGAGTTATTTTTGATCAGGATTTGTCCTTCAATTCACATATTAAATTTGTTTCTAAGACTGCCTTCTATCATTTGCGTAATATTGCCAAGATTAGGAGCATCTTGTCTCAGAGTGATGCTGAGAAGCTGATCCACGCTTTTGTTAGCTCGAGATTAGATTATTGTAATTCTTTATTATCAGGCTGTCCTAAAACATCTTTAAAAAGTCTTCAGCTGATCCAAAATGCTGCAGCAAGAGTTTTAACAGGTACTAGAAAGAGAGATCATATCTCTCCGGTTCTGGCCTCCCTTCATTGGCTTCCCATAGAGTTTAGAATTAAGTTTAAAATCCTTCTTCTTACTCACAAAGCTTTAAACAATCAGGCTCCTTTTTATTTAAAAGATCTGATACTACCGTATCATCCTAACAGAGCACTACGCTCCCAAAATGCAGGATTACTTGTAATACCTAGAATCTCCAAAAGTACAATGGGAGGCAGAGCCTTCAGTTATCAAGCTCCTCTCCTGTGGAATCAGCTGCCAATCTGGATTCGGGAGTCAGACTCGATCTCTGTTTTTAAGAATAGGGCTAAAACCTACCTTTTTGATATAGCCTACAATTAGGGAGGGATCATGTGTTTCTGAACCCTCCCTTAGTTATGCTGCTAATAGGTTTAGTCAGCCGGGGGACCTCCAGTAATGCACTGGGCCTCACTCCTTTCCTCACTCTCTATGAAATATTTTTTTTTTGCTGGTCATTAACATTTGTTTGTTCTCTCCCATAGATTGAGTCCCCATCGTGCTGTTTGCTCTCTACATGTCTGTTCTTTTCTTCTTCTCTATCCCCTCACCTCCCAGCCAGTCGCAGCAGATGACTGCCCCTCCCTGAGCCTGGTTCTGCTGGAGGTTTCTTCCTGTTAAAAGGGAGTTTTTCCTCTCCACCGTCGCCAAGTGCTTGCTCACAGGGGATCGTCTGATTGCTGGGGTCTTTCTGCAACTGTGGGGGTCCCCCCTTCAGTTGATAGTGCTATGAGATGACTGTTGTTGTGAAATGGCGCTATATAAATAAAGTTGAATTGAATTGAATTGAATTGAATAGTGGATATGTTGGACAAAAGATGTTGAAGATGGAGCTGCCAGGCAGGAGGAAAAGAATAAAACCACAGAGAAGATTCATGGATGCAGTGAATCAGGACATGCAGAGGGTTGGTGTTACAGAAGAAGATGTAAGATATCCACCTTATTCCTGAGGGTGCTGCTGTAGAAATGATTATGTGTGCAGCTTCCGCTTTTGGCCGGAAGTAGTGTTAAGTCAGTCAGCAATAGTGGAGTAGCGTGTCATTTAAAATAGTATTTTTTAAAATTCATATATGTTTTAATGTATAGTCTACATACAGTATGTGTTTTGCAGTCAAGTGGCAGCTGATTTCCACACTTGTCGTTTTTGTATTTTTGAATGTTTTTGCGTAGTTCTGGTACTTGTTGCTGCTGCTCGTGGTTGTGCCATAGACTGGATAAATGGAGGTTCCTGACAAGAAAGCACAGCTAAATCTGTGGCTTCAACAGCAATGTGTAGATCATGCACCGAAAATTAAAAAGGACTGTTTGTTTGTAGTCATCAGTGGTACAGACACAGGACAGACACAAGAGCACCAGGTACGTTTTCACTTGTATGAATCTCACAGATTGTGCAAATATTTTACTTCATGCAAGGCTGCATGAAGTAAAATAATAAATAAATAAAAATAGTTATCAGTTTGCTTCCTTAAGCTTAATGATTAAGGAAAGATGCCAAATAGTTTTTGTTGCACTCATTGCACTGCTTCGTTTTGCAGTGCAACAATGTGGACTTGATATTAGCTGTGTTAGCATGCATTAATTAATTTTTAAATTATCACAAAATATAGGTCAATAAAATTTTCAACAGTTGGCCTGTACGTGTTGTTATGTATGGAAAATACCTTGGCCAAGGGTGAGGCAAGATGAGTTAGTGAACACAGCTTTATTGAAGATGAAGGGCAGAAGCATTCAGCATGGCACGTAGTGTGAGCATCGGGCATAAGAGGCTGTAAAATGGATGCCCCCTGCCTTACATAGGGCAGTGCGGTGACGTGACAGGACGTCCACATCACCACACTGCACTTCACAATAAAATGCCTTTATTTATATATTACATTTCTTCCCCCCTTTAGAAAAGTCCAAAACAACAAACACAATTGAACCCCCCCCAATTTGGAACCCAAATCACACACTAAAACAACAAAAAACAATGCACTAAACTGATGCAACACACTCACTCAAAACAACCTAAAATAGGGCTGATGGGTGGACTACCGTACAGCCAGCATGGCGGGGTGGATTATTCTGCCACCCATACCCAAAGAAAAGCCCTTTTTATTAAACTAAAATCACACGCCGTGCTCCTGAACTAAAAGAAAATCACACAAAATAACCCCATAACATAACATGCATGCAAAATATCAGAACTATAAATGTATTAAACTGTCACAACACAGTCACTTGGGGACAAAGTGCGACAGGAAGGGGAAAACAGTTCAGTCAGAAGGCCTTTAAGGCGGCCCCGTGGCGGCCTCCTCACTGGAGCCCTGAAGCAGGACCACAGCGCCCCCCTCCCCCACCACCGGAGCTTTGAAATGGGTTCTTGGGGGCCTCCTCCCAGGGGCTTTGAATCAGGCCCACAACCCCACCCCCACCTCGAAGTTTTGAAACGGGCTCTTGGTGGCCTCCTCCCAGGAGCTTTTGGACCCCAGGGCCAATCTTCCTGTCGCTGGGGCCTGGGTCCCACACTGTGGCAGCTGACCTCCTCGGAGCCCCTCCATCCGGAGCTGCTGCCCAGACGCAGCGCAGCTTGTTCATATGCCACAGTGAAACGTCCATCAGCCTAACACACGCTGTTCCCAGCTTCTCCCCACTTCTCAGCAGAACCCGTTGTTTTACTGGCTGCAGTCTGATCAATCGCAGTCCCGGCCTGCCGCTGGCAGAAACCCGAACCCAGTCCATGACTTGTAACGGTGCTTTACCTGGTTCAATGTGCTGCCATGCACTCACCAGCTCTGCGCTGTCCTTTGGTCTGGCGCCTTCGTTACACTGTGGCAGTTCAGCAGTCACCATCGTCGTAGGGGCCCCCTCACCTGTTGCTGGCTGAAACTCAACCTGAGCACTGAAGGCGTCTGGTGTTTCCCTGGTGTCGCTCGTCAGAACGGACACTTCACCCACCAACTTGGTTGCTCCCACTACAGCCGGCTGAGCGCGGGCACTGAAGTCGTCCGGTTCCTCCACTGAGCTGTCCAAAGTGCTCTGCTGTGCTGCGCCTTGCACTGTGTCCGAGTTTGTTTGCTGTCATTGTGCGTTGTTGCCCCCAGCATGCTCAGGTCCCCCTTCTGGGCAGCTCTCCCCCTGAGAGCGCGGAGCAGACGCTCCAGTGTCGGCGATTGTCCATAAAAACCTTCTAGGTGTTGGTCTCACCTACCTCGGGCTCTCTCTCCTCCAACTCCGGTTCTGGCTGCACAAGGGGCAGAGGTGATCCCAGTCTCTGTTCTACCGCCATGTCATCTTCATCGTCCGTGCCATATCCACTCTCTGCATTACATTCACTGTCCATACTGTGCTGTTTGGCCACACACACGTCCGCGAAACCTGGCCAAACTGGGCCTGGGCCACTGACCGTTTGCCCGCTGATAGTGAAAGTGAATCCCAGCTCACTGAATAAGTCTCACCCCATAACATTTCCACCCCAGCGTGTCACCTGGAACCAGAACGCTGGAATCACTTTTTCGCCATACTGCACTGCAAATGTGACGTTCCTGCTGGCCCCGGAGCTCCCGTCGTCCAGTAATTCCACTGCATCAGGGTGCCGGGGGGGTGAGCCTCCGAACCATGGCCTCACTCACTGTTTACTGTGTGGTGGTGGTAGCTGTCATCATGGGCACACTCATGCCGTCTAGCTTCACAACACGTTTCAGTCCTGACCAACCTTCAGGGCTCGCAATGCTTATGCCGTTTCTGTAGGGTGTGGGGTTACTAGCTTAGCTTTTCGTCAATGGCGGCGGGTTTTCACATGCTGCGCCACGTTTTCAGGCTTAGCAGAGTAGCTAGTTAGCATCTCAACAGCCTCTTCATAACAGTCTGGTGGGCCAAGCATTCCAAAAACTCTCTGACCTTCTGAGCCTAGGAAGTGGACCAGCAGTGCTCGCTTCCCCACTCCATCCAGCTTCCCCAGCTCCATAGCTGTGATGTAGGTTTTGAAGGCCCCCAACCAGTCAGGCCATGGCACCTGCGGCTCACCGGGAAGCTCCAGAAAAGGCTGCAGTGTTGTAAAGCACGCCTCCATGAGTTAATCCTCAGTCGCCAAATGTTATGTCTGGAAAATACCTAGGCCAAGGATGAGGCAAGATGAGTTAGCGAACACAGCTTTATTGAAGATGAAGGGCAGCAGCATACAGCATGGCATGTAGTGTGGGCATCGGGCATAAGAGGCTGTAAGATGGATGCCCCCTGCCTTACATAGGGCAGTGCGGTGACATGACAGGACATCCAAGTCACCACACTGCACTTCCCAATAAAGTGCCCTTTATTTATATATTACATGTGTTAAGTTAAATAACAAGCATTTACGGCATGACAGCAGCATGAGAATTTTAATGTTATGGTAAAACGGACAACTACTATGACATTAAAACACCCAAACAGTGTTGTGGTTCTCTGTGGTTCTGATTAGATTCTACGTCTGCTGTAAGGTAAGTTAAGATTATGTCCAACATCTTTTAACAAAATGTGACCAACTTTATTGTGGTGGAGATTCTGATATATCTCAGAGCTTTTATTTGTTTACAGTGTTAACATCTTAGCAGCGGAGCTAACTAATGGAGCTACTGTATGCAAGGCCACTTTTTAAGGTCATCTTCCCATCCCCTCAATAGTCATGGGAAGTGGAATGATTATATTACAGTTTGTGAGGTGTAAAAGATTATGTTCCCACATTTCTGATACCGAAGTCATTGTTTTTTTAATAAGGAAAAGCGTCCCATTTCAATGACAAATCCACATTCTAAAATAGTACTGAAAGTTGTGCACATAATTCACGCAAGGTACCATGGGGGCTAGGAATAAGGTGGATAGGGTGAGCTGGAGGCAGATGATCTACTGTGGTGACCCCTAAAAGGAACAGCCAAAAGGAGGAGGAGGAGGAGGAGGAGGAAGAGGAGGAGGAGGAGGAGGAGAAGAAGAAGAAGAAGAAGAAGAAGAAGAAGAAGAAGAAGAAGAAGAAGAAGAAGAAGAAGAAGAAGAAGAAGAAGAAGAAGGAGGAGGAGGATTAAATTATCAAAATCACACAACAAAACCTCCCATTGTTGCATCTTCCTACTGACTTTAACTTTCATGGCAGACCATTTTATTTTATTTCAGTTAGAGATGGTTGCATTCACTGCCATTGTAACACAGCCCACTCTGTAACTTAGGTTTGTTGTTGATTCCGGAGGGTCGGAACATAAAATATTTTTTCTGACCTCCACCTCCGCTATCAACACCTCAGCGTCACACTCCGTGAAGTTATTATTTTTTATGTTAACAGAAGGGGCATACAGTGATCCCTCACTTATCGCGGTTAATGGGTTCCAGAACCGACCGCGAAAAGTGAAAAACCGCGAAGTAGCGTCACCCCAATGACGTCATCCATAAACAATACGTACGTTCATTCTCTCACTCTCATATGATACGTGTGTGTGTGTGTACGTGTACATACATACGTAGATGTAAACAAAGTGTACATAAATATGTTTTTAGAACTCTTTTATTCTTATAACAAGATACGTAACTCAAGACGAAAATGATTTACTGCACAGGTTAATGAGAGCTTTACTGCTCCTCAGGTGACGCCTCATCGTGAGGTGCTGGAGGCGCAGGATCATCGAGGGCAGCTTCCGATAGAGCTGAAGCTGCAGGAGGCGGCATAGTGGCTCGACGGGAAGACTATTTCGCACAAAATGGCACAAGAGAACAGCAAAAAGTTCCATGCGGCGAGACTAAGTAACACGAGCGATAAAAAGCAATGAATGCGGTCTTCCTTCCTTTCATGGGTGCTCAGCAGGGAGAGGAGGTGGGTGAGACGTCTCGGCCAATCAGCTTGCGGGGTGAAACGTCTCGGCCAATCAGCTTGCGAGATTTCCGAGCCCAGCCAACACGACAACAGCGAACAGAGAGTTGTGCTGCTCTCCGTGTTGACACCTGATGGTCTAATGTAGTCTCCCTGCCTTCTGCTAGCGCCCGCCCATTATTTCTCAATTTTGAATTTTTGATGAATATTTTTGAAAAATCCGCAATGCACTGAGGGCGTGAAAGGTGAAGCGCGAAGTAGCGAGGGATCACTGTATTTCTTCATTTACATAGTTATTAGTGGGAGGAACCAAGGCAGAGTAAAGACATTGTGCACGTGCGCTGGTTTTCACGTGAGGTGGGATGTATAAAGAAAAGGAGCGGAGAATTGGGCATGTGTGTGACTTATATTAATCATATATTCCATACCTACATATGTATAGACATATTAGAATGTTTAGTGATTACATATGTGGAATGACCTCATGCCTATGAACAGGACAAGAGGTCTCAACCGCCAGCGAGGATCAAAGAGCAGACGGAGTCGCAGCGGTGGAGACCGGATCGATCTCCCTGACCACCCAGGGTCAGGTGGAGGAGACGGAGGACAATGGAGGGGGGATTATGTTAATGCGGGATGTCAGCTTTGATATGCAATGTCTTTTGTTGAGTGTGGGTATAAGTATGAAGGTCTGACTGCGTTCGACCTCTTATTCTGCTTCTGCACCGAGATGAGATGTTAGGGAGGTGAAGCTGATATTAAACTTTGATTTATAAAGCCATATCGCTTCTTCATTTCTAACTCCCTACACTGGTGACCAGACGTGAGGCTGGAACAGAGACGTTCTCCCGCGATTAACTCATCAGAGGCGACCCAGGCAAGCGCCGGCGCCCATGCAGACAGGGGAACGGATGGAAGACGTTCCCCCACGGCAGAAGCTACAGAGAGGGCTCAACTGAGCACCATCCCCAGCCCCACTGTGAGAGCAGAAGAAAGGCGCTCTCACCCGGCGGACACATCAGGGACGGCCCACTCAAGCGCCGTCACCGTCAAGCTGCCAGAATTCTGGCAAGAAGACCCGAGCTCGTGGTTCCAGCAAGCTGAGGCTCAGTTTGCACTGGCGGGCATAATGGCGGACGAGACGAAGTTTTATCACATCGTCGCCAAACTCGACGCTGCCACGTCAAGATGTGCGCGGAGCATAATCCAACAGCCGCCCGTGCATGACAAATACAGAGAGCTTAAAACGACCATCGTCGAGAACTTCGTCCCCTCAGCCGAGGAGAGAGTGGAGAGGATCCTGGCGATCTACGGCCACAGAGGATGCAGACCCAAGGCCCTCATGGAGGACATGCTGCAGCTCAAGGAAGAGGACAACGACAACTTCCTCTTCCAACACATCTTCCTCAGCACTCTGCCGCCACACATGAGAGGGACGCTGGTCAACATGCAGTGCAGCACCCAGCAGGACTTCCGCGCACTGGCCCGAGAAGCGCAGCGACTCATCAACGCCTGCGGGGAACAGATGGCCACAGCAGCATCCGCAGATCTCAGCACGGAAGCCCAGAGCAGCGGAGAACCACAGACAACCGAGCAGAGCCCGCCCACCATGGCGGCAACACGACCAAGGCGCAGCAGGTGGAACGACCTCTGCTATTACCAGCACCGTTTCGCCGAGAGGGCGTACAAATGCGTGCCCCCCTGCAAATTCAAAAGTTCAGGGAACGCCAAAGCCAAGAGACCGTTAACAGCTGCGGCTCTCGGCGAGAAAAATAAGCTACTGTATGTGACTGATTGACACACCGGGAGACAGTTCCTGATCGACACCGGAGCTCAGCTGAGTTTTATCACCCCTTCCCACGCAGACTGGGCCATGGGTCCCCGGGGAAATGGAGCGATGGCAGCCAACGGCTCGATCATCGACACCTTTGGTGAAAGGAACCTACCTCTTTGCATCCACGGCCGCAACTATAGATGGACATTTATTGTAGCGGCGGTGAGTTTTAACTTGTTGGGCGCTGATTTTTTGTGTGCACATGGGTTGTTAGTCGATCTAGCAAATAGGCGCTTGGTTAATGCATTGTCATTTTCTTCTATCCCCTGCTCAGCTCGAGTCTCTCCACCACCCGTGCAGGCCAGCGTCACAACAGCAGAAGGTAAGTTTGACCAACTCTTCACCCAATTTCCAGCACTCACAGTTCCAAAATTTTCAGCAACAGTAGCGAAACACGGGGTTGAACACTTCATCCCCACAACAGGCCCACCCGTGTTCGCCAAAGCTCGGCGCTTAGACGCGACCAAGCTCGCCATAGCACGGGACGAGTTTGCCACCCTGGAAAAATTAGGCATTATTAGATGCTCGAAAAGCCCCTGGGCATCGCCACTCCACATGGTCCCGAAAACCGACGGTTCTTGGAGACCTTGCGGCGATAACCGCAGATTAAACAATGCGACAGCGCATGACCGCTACCCAATTCCTCACATCCAAGATTTTTCACTACATCTGGCGGGTGCGCGCATTTTTTCTAAAATAGACCTGGTCCGCGGCTATCACCAAGTCCCCGTTCGAGCGGAAGACATTCCTAAAACGGCTGTAATAACCCCTTTCGGTCTTTTTGAATTTTTGCGGATGCCGTTCGGCCTCAAAGGCGCTGCTCAAACCTTTCAGCGTATGATGGACGCGGTATTACGCGACCTCCCCTTCGTGTTCATCTACCTCGACGATATGCTGGTAGCCAGCCCGTCAGAGGAAGAACACGAACAACACCTCACTACAGTTTTTCAGAGACTAGAAGAGCACGGGTTAATAATCAACCCAGCCAAATGCAAATTCGGCGTGTCACAAATTGATTTTTTGGGACACAGAGTTTCACCGAAGGGGGCAGTCCCATTGCCGGACAAAGTCCACGCGGTAAAAATTTTTCCACAACCACAGACGGTCAAATCGCTGCAAGAATTTTTGGGAATGGTGAATTTTTACAACCGTTTCCTCCCCCGCGCAGCTCAACTCATGCAGCCCCTGTATGCCACGCTCAGAAAACAAAAGCCTTCCAACGCAGTTGAATGGACCCTGGAGCGCGAACGCGCCTTCGCGGAAGTAAAAAGTGCTCTAGCGAATGCCACATTGTTGGTTCACCCCGATCCCTCGGCCCGCATAGCGTTAACCACAGACACTTCAGACCTGGCCATAGGGGCAGTCGTGGAGCAACATGTTGGCGGAATCTGGCAACCTTTAGCATTTTTTAGCAAATCTTTAAACCAAACCGAGCGTAAATACAGCACTTTTGACAGGGAGCTGCTAGCGCTTCATTTATCCATCCGCCACTTCCAGTTCTGGTTAGAAGGGCGGCGCTTCACGGCTTTTGTAGACCACAAACCGCTCACTTTTGCGATGGCTAAAATTTCAGAACCATGGTCAGGCAGGCAACAAAGACAGCTAGCGGCAATCTCAGAGTTCACCACAGACATTCGACATGTGGCAGGCAAACTTAATGTGGTAGTAGACTGCCTCTCTCGCGATGTGACATCGCCAGAGCACGAGGAGACAGATTATACTACCTCAGCCGCAGAACTCTTCGTCAACGCGGATGCGTACGCGGCCCCAATTCACGTAGGGATAGATTACGCAGCCATGGCAGAGGAACAAAGCAGTGACGCGGACGTGCGCGCGCTCCTGTCTGGACCAACAGGGTTAAGACTGGAGGAAAGGGGTTTACGTGACGGTGTACCCCCCCTAATCTGCGACGTTTCAACCGGCTGACCTCGCCCGGTAGTCCCAGCTGCATGGCGCCGCCGCATTTTCGACTCGGTTCACTCCCTCGCGCACCCAGGGGTGCGCACCTCGGTCAAAATGGTCGCGGAAAAGTTTGTTTGGCCGGGCCTGCGCAAAAATGTAAAGGAATGGGCAAAAACTTGCATGTCTTGTCAGCGCGCCAAAATACACAAACACACAAAAGCTCCTCTAGAGCCTTTTCGAATCCCAGCCAGAAGGTTTGATCACGTTCATGTCGACCTCGTGGGACCACTACCTTTGTCTCAGGGTTTCACACACCTGTTAACAATGATAGACCGTACTACGCGCTGGCCTGAGGCGGTCCCTTTGGCGTCAACAACAGCTGTGGAAGTCGCTCGCGTTTTTTTAACAAACTGGGTGGCACGTTTCGGCGTCCCATCGGACATCACGTCCGATAGGGGGCCTCATTTGTCTCAGAGCTTTGGTCAGCCATGGCCAGCAGCTTAGGGGCGACAATTCACCGCACCACCGCGTATCACCCTCAGGCTAATGGGTTATGCGAGCGTTTTCACAGATCTTTAAAGGCCGCCCTCAGGGCCTCACTAACGGATACAGATTGGGTGAATAAACTTCCCTGGGTTTTATTGGGGTTGCGTTCTGCGCCTAAAGAGGATCTAGACGCCTCCCCAGCAGAATTAGTTTTTGCACAACCTCTCAGACTCCCAGGTGAGTTTTTACCAGAGAATCCAGAGCCCGGGCATCTTCCAGCCCTGAGGCCTTTAGGCAGCACCAGACCGGACACTCTCCCCGGACCGGCACATCACTCTTTTCCACGGGTTTTTGTCCCCCAAGCTTTAAAAAACGCTGAGTTCGTTTTTGTTAGACACGAAGCTTTAAAATCAACCCTCCGTCCACCATACGACGGACCATTCAGAGTGCTGGAACCTGGTGATAAGCATTTTGTGCTTGATTTAGGGGACAGAAAAGAAACAGTCAACATTGACAGACTTAAACTTGCCTTCTTGTTGAGAGACGAACCTGCACGGGTGGCGAGAGCACCTCGGCGGGGTAGACCCCCCAAGAAAAAAAAAACTCAGCCCCCCTGCAGGGAACAAATAACCACTCTCCTCCCCAAGCTGCAGATTCCTTACAGGAGGGTCCCACCACGACACCAAAGCGGACCCACAGCAGATTCAGGACAAGATTAAAACCCAGACGGCACAGGGACTGATACAAATTGACCAAGAGTTGTTAACTGTGTTATCAGATTGTGCCGTGACAGTTCTAAGGATGATTTGTGATATTACTATGCTGTTGTTGTTACCACTGAATTCCCTACAGGAGCATGACTGCTGGAAAGAATTTTCCTCGTTTTTCCTGTCAAGAGGTTAACAGTATAATATGTCATAGAGATTACCTTAAACTGTAAACTTAATTTGATTGTCCTTTTCTTAGTCGTTTGGGGGGGGCTGTGGCTTATATTAATCATATATTCCATACCTACATATGTATAGACATATTAGAATGTTTAGTGATTACATATGTGGAATGACCTCATGCCTATGAACAGGACAAGAGGTCTCAACCGCCAGCGAGGATCAAAGAGCAGACGGAGTCGCAGCGGTGGAGATCGGATCGATCTCCCTGACCACCCAGGGTCAGGTGGAGGAGACGGAGGACAATGGAGGGGGGATTATGTTAATGCAGGGTGTCAGCTTTGACATGCAATGTCTTTTGTTGAGTGTGGGTATAAGTATGAAGGTCTGACTGCGTTCAACCTCTTATTCTGCTTCTGCACCGAGATGAGATGTTACGGAGGTGAAGCTGATATTAAACTTTGATTTATAAAGCCATATCACTTCTTCATTTCTAACTCCCTACAATGTGCACAGTTTTATAAATCTGAACATTTTTGTGTGCAGGTACTTTTCAAATTTTGAGTACACCTTCTTTCAGTATGAAAGCTGTGCAATCCTTTATACATGAGGCCCCAGGGCAGGAAGCAGGGGTAGACTGGATCAATTAGGCTGGCCAATAATAGAGCGGCAAGGCTGGGTTTGCCTTTTCACGGCAGTCCATAGCAAAACTGGAAGAATTATCTTCTACATTTCAGAAGGTTAAAACCTACAAAACCTTTTTTTTTCAGTTAATGAGACCTTTGAATAATGGGCAGCATGGTGGCGCAGTGGTTAGCACTGTGGCAACGCAGTGGCCATGGGATCTCGGGTTCGATCCCACCCCCTGACCAACGGTGAGCTTTCTGTGTGGAGTTTGCATGTTTTCCCCATGTCTGCATGGTATTTCTCTGGTTTCCTCCCACAGGGGCCAAAAACATGCAAGTTAGGATAACCCCTTGCACTCCGGTCAATTTCCCTAAAAACGCCTAAAAATAACATACCCAAAGTAAATCAAAAGCTGTTCTTCAACCCTTTGCAGCATCTTCATGGGGTTGGTCTCATTTAAAAGAAAACACTTTGAATTTTTTGGCAAAACAGTCATAATCTCTCTAAGTGCTTCTGCCACTAAGTAACAGTCATCTAAACATACTGAACTTGAAGAAAATAAAGTTCGCCTGGGTGGGTTTTTTTTAGATACAAATGCTTGTAAATAACGCACAGCTGTCAGATACTGGCTGGAAAATGTAACAGAAATGTAGAACCAAGTGTTATCCAGCTGAGATCAAAATTTTATAAAAATACCACAAAAAATGAATATATTACACAGCTTTTTTCTCAGGTTGTTCCCAGGCGTTTTTGAACTGTGCCAAATTGTGCCAAATGGCACAGTTTGGAAAAACGTCTGTAACTTTTGAATGCTGAAACATAGAAGCTTGATCTTGGGCTCTAATGAAAGGTGACACTCAGGGCTGTGTGTGTGTGTGTGGGGGGGGGTTTGTTTATTCATTCATGAATGAATGAATGAATAAACAAGCCCCCCACACACAAAGAAGCATGCCACATAAAAAATGTGTGGCCTTTTTTTACAAGAAAAAATAACCTACAGTGCAATAAAAATTATCCTAAATGTAGGAAAATATGAAATTAATAAATATGATCAGGTATAAATTATTTAATTTATTGATGTATGGGAATCTGAGATCAAATTTCGTTTCATATACACCAGAAAAGTTAATAATACTCGTAGGGGCACCAGCTTCTATCTTTAAGAAGCAATTTTAATTTTAATTTCACTTTATACCTGTTTAATCACTCAATAAATTAATAATCAGTCTCAAAAAATTTTCCGTGAATTCGATACCTGGGCTTGAAACAGACTCAGAATGAAATAAATTCTCAACAACTTCTCTCATTTTCACATATTTCTTAAATGAAATGATTAACAGATATTGCAGTAATTTCATTAATCATAAAATCAATCTTGTAAATGATAGATTAACAATGTCAATATTTTCGGAACCAGGATTAAACTGAGAAGTGAATTTCTATCAGTTTGAGTTAACAGATTATGGAAACAATGCAAATTTATGGAGAAAGTTTACTAATTATATGAAAAGTCCTGGATTAATTTTAAGAAAATAAAAACGGAATTTTAATGAAAAGAAGAGTTATGTTAATGGATTCTTAATTTGCATCTGATTAGATATACAAATTATTACCGAACCTCAGATGTTTAATTCAGCAGATGAATTAAAGTTTGCAGCTCACGTGATTCCTCGTTTGGCGTTGTCCTCAGCCCAAGATTTTGTGGATGTTAGGGAAAATATCTGCCCGCAGATATTTCAGGGTCCACAGTTCGACCTTTAAAATCAAGTGGTCGAAGTGGCTGGATTTTGGCTGTATGACCCACAGTTGTAACTTGGATCGGAGCCAGATGGTGCCGACGTTTCTTCAGCGTGTGGTGAAGAGCTGTGCGTTTTCTCCTTCGTAGACAAGCGGCTCCAGAGGTCTTCGAGAATAATTAGATCTAATCAGATCTCAAATTAGAAAAAGATTTTCGGACTTTAGATAAAATAATAGCTTCTGGTGTGTGACTGGTCAGGAAAAATATTATGAAAATAAAGTCAAGATTAAAGTTTACATTAAAATTAAAACAAACGGTGCTTTTACAGAAAGTTTAACAAAGAAAAAGATAAATAAAAATTGGAGTTTAACTCCGATTAAGAATTGAGCTCAAAGAAATAGGAATTCCTAGGCATTTAAGAGAAAAAGAAAAAACATTAAAATACAAAGTTACATAAACAAATTACGAGTTATCTGCTCTGTGCTCGGAAAAGCAACACGTGGTAGAAGTCTTTGTTCAGACAGTCCTTTGTTCTTCCCAAAGTTCTTTCTTGCTGTGTGTAGACAATGGACAAAGGAGAGAGACAAAAGAGATGTGAGTGGAGCAGAAGAGCCAAAAAGAGCGTCCAAAGAGCGACGTTAAAAGAGACGAAAGAGAGGGTAGCAGGGGTCTTTCTCCTTTTATAAGTTCTGTTGAGCTTTCGCGGGTTTCCAGGTTGACAGCAACCTCAGCCAATAAGCCTTCTTCGTGGGCGGGCTTGATGAACTTTAGTCTAATGACAGGCTTTGTCTGCGCGGGACCAATAGGATGGAGAAGCTGGGGCTCAGTGAAGGCTGGGTGAAATTTGATACCGGTCCCCCTGGATACACACAATTTTAATACACTGGAATATGCTTTTACACACTTATGTATAACTAAGCTAACCTTATTGATTAATGTAACTTATAAGCAGTGCTTCTAAATCAACATGCAGGAATAAACATTCATTTAAACATTTTTAACATGCATATACTGACATAACGTTCGGCTCAGGAGACGCACACACACAGGCTCAGAGTAGTTCAAACTGTTTATTAACAACAGGGATGTTTGGGTGCGTGTCTGCGGAATGTTAATGTGTTGGTGGTGGCGTCTGCTTCGGACCCAGAGGCAGGAGACCGTTCAGCCGGCAACCCTATGGGAGAAATTGGACACAGGGTGATGAGCACACACCAACACAGGAGGAGAATAGGCGAGGGAGAGAAGCTTACTTGTTTGGGCAGATGACTGGCGCTTCAAGGATGGAAGCCCGGGAGACAGCCACCTGCAGGGCTCGGTGCAGCAGCGAGGAGAGACGAGGGACGGGGTTGTCCGCCGCCGAGGAATCCACCTGTGCACAGGGGAGCAGACTGGAGAGATGAGGTAAGTGAACTTCTTACCGGTAAAGAGGATGCTGAAGAGAGTGTGGTAGAAGTCCATGCAAGGAAAATGAAGTCTACGGCTTCAGGCCGAAGCTCAGGGCGAGGCGGCTTTTATCCTTCGCCGCTGACGAGTAGCAGGTGCGTGAGCAGGTGGCGCCGCTGATGAATGGCGCGGCGTGACAGTACTCCCCCCTCTAGCAGCGCCTCCTGGCGATGGCTTATCCGGGTGCGCTCGGTGGAAGTCCGCGATGAGCGATGGGTCCAACACAAACGACGGGGGCACCCACTGTCGATGCTCGGGCCCATAGCCCTCCCAGTCCACCAAGTATTGCAACCCACGACCCCGGCGCCGGGAGTCCAGGATGGAGGAGGCGGACCAGGCCGGATGGCCACCAATCATCCGGGGCGCGGGTTGCGCTGCAGGAGGAGGGCAAAGGGGGTCAGTAACCGCCAGTTTCACCTTCGACACGTGGAAAGTAGGATGAATGCGGAGGGAGGGGGGAATAGCCACGCGCACAGCCACCGGGTTGATGATCCGGGTGATGGGGTAGGGACCCATGAAGCGCTGTGCCAGCTTTCTCCTCTCGCCTTTTAGAGTGACGTCCTGGGTGGAAATGTAAACAAGCTGCCCAACTCTGTACGCCGGGGCAGGTCTCCTACGCCGGTCCGCCACAGTCCTGTTGCGCTCCGCTGTGCGCAATAGCGCATGGCGCGCGGCAGCCCAGGTGGAGCGGAACTGCCTGAGATGGGCCCTAACTGACGGGACAGTTACCTCACTCTCCTGCTCCGGAAACAGCGGGGGGTCGTAACCCAGGGACGCTTTGAAGGGGGACATCCCTGTAGCAGAAGAGCGAGCGGTGTTGTGGGCATATTCAACCCAGGCAAGATGGTTGCTCCAGGACGCGGGTTTGGATCTGGACACACAGCGGAGCGCAGCCTCCAGCTCCTGGTTGGTCCTCTCACACTGCCCGTTGGATTGGGGGTGATGGCCAGAGGAGAGGCTCACCTTGGCTCCGATGGCGTTGCAGAAAGACCTCCAAACCTCAGATGAAAACTGGGGGCCCCGGTCCGAGACCACGTCCACCGGAATCCCATGCAGCCTGACCACGTGTTGGACGAGGAGGTCCGCCGTCTCCAGGGCAGTAGGGAGGCCTCGCAGGGGGACGAAGTGCACGGCCTTGGAGAAGCGGTCCACGATGGTCAGGATGGTGTCATAGGAGTTGGAGATGGGGAGTCCGGTGACGAAATCCAGAGCGATGTGCGACCAGGGCCTGCCAGGGACGGGCAGGGGCTGGAGCAGACCCGCTGGAGGGGCATTTCCCGACTTGCAGGTGGCACAGATTGGGCAAGCCCGGGCGTAGCGGGCTGCATCCCTCCGCAGGCCTGGCCACCAAAAGGACCGTTGGAGGAGATCTATCATCCGGGAGGTGCCAGGGTGACAGGTGAGCTTGGAGGTGTGGAGCCAGTGGATGACCTCTCCTCGGACCGCGGATGGCACGAACAGCCTCCCCTCCGGTCCGCCGCCAGGGTCAGGTTCCACCTCCTGTGCCTTCCGGATCTTGCTCTCAATGTCCCACGAGATGGCTCCCACGACGCACGACCTGGGCAGGATGGAGTGGGGCGCCTCCTCCGACTCCACGGGGGCGAACTGCCTGGAGAGGGCGTCAGGCAGGACGTTCTTAGAGCCAGGCCTGAAGGTGATGGAAAATTGGAACCTGGCGAAGAACAGGGACCAGCGCGCCTGGCGGGCGTTCAGGCGCTTGGCAGACCGTAAGTATTCCAGGTTCTTGTGGTCCGTGAGGACCACAAACGGCAGGCTTGCCCCCTCCAACCAGTGGCGCCACTCCTGCAGGGCGAGCTTGATGGCCAAGAGCTCTCTGTCCCCCACATCGTAGTTTCTCTCCGCCGGGGACAAGCGCCGGGAGAAGAAGGCGCACGGTCGCTTGGCGCCATCGTCCGGTGACCGCTGGGACAGCACTGCTCCCACTCCCGTGTCCGAGGCGTCTACCTCTACAATGCACTGCAGCGCGGGGTCGACCTGGCGAAGGACCCGGGAGGAGGAGAATTCCGCCTTCAGCGCCTCAAAGGCGGCAGCGACCTCTTCGGTCCACCGGAACGGGACCTTCGGGGACGTGAGGCGGGTCAGTGGTCCCACGATGGCACTGAAGTTGGGGACAAAGCGGCGGTAGAAATTGGCGAAGCCAACAAATTGCTGCACCTGCTTCCGGGATGCAGGTGTAGGCCATTCCACCACCGCCTTTACCTTCTCTGGGTCGGGGAGCACCTTATCGTGGGCGACGATGAACCCCAGGAAGGACGTACTCCTGGCGTAAAATTCACACTTTTCTGCCTTAACGTACAGACGGTTCTCCAGCAGCCTCTGGAGGACCCGCCTCACGTGGACCTGGTGCTCATCCCTGGACTTGGAGAAGATGAGGATATCGTCCAGGTAGACGAACACGAAAAGGCCAATGAAGTCCCGGAGGACGTCATTAATGAGGCGCTGGAAGACTGCAGGAGCGTTGGTCAACCCGAACGGCATCACCAGATATTCAAAGTGGCCGTTCGGGGTACGGAAGGCCGTTTTCCACTCATCTCCCTCCCGGATCCGGACGAGGTGGTAAGCGCTGCGTAGGTCCAGTTTGGTGAACCAGGTCGCCCCCTGGAGGGAGTGGAAAGCAGTATCCATGAGAGGCAGGGTGTAACGGTCCCTCTCCGTGATATTATTGAGGGCCCGGTAGTCGATACAAGGGCGGAGGGACCCATCCTTTTTCCCCACGAAGAAGAACCCTGCCCCCACGGGTGACGATGATGGGCGGATAATCCCAGCACTTAATGATTCCTTCAGGTAGGCGTTCATCGTCTCCTTCTCCGGCGCAGACAGGCTGTAAAGGCGACCAGAAGGTAAGGGAGCCCCCTGGCGGAGGTTGATGGCGCAGTCATAGGGCCGATGAGGGGGAAGAGACATAGCTTTCGCTTTGCTGAACACCATACCCAGGTCGTGAAATTCTGGGGGCACCAGAGACAGGTCCGGGGGTGCAGCGTCCGTCGCAGGGGGAGGAGCGGACGGAGAGCAGGCAGCGGACTGAAGGCAGGTGCCCATACAGAACGTACTCCATGCCGAGATCCCAGCTGATTTCCAATCCAGGACCGGATTGTGAAGGCGGAGCCAGGGATACCCCAGGATGACGGGCGACACAGAGTTGGGAAGGACGTAAAAGGTCATCTCCTCCCGGTGGTTTCCCGAGATGATGACCGGTAGGGGAACAGTTTGATGTGTCACTCTCCCGAGGGTGGCACGGGAGAGGTGGATCAGGGAGATGGGAGTGTTGAGTGCCTGGCAGCGGATGCCCAATCGGGTTGCCAGGCTTTGTGAAATGAAGCTGCCTTCTGCGCCCGAATCCACCAGTGCGTGAGTGAGGTGCCCAGTAGGGTTATGGCAGAAACGGATGGGCAGCTTCAATTGAGTAAGTGATCCTAACCGATTGACATCCGCGAGGCTTCCAACAGTGACTCGCGGACCCCACCGACTGGCTTTCCGTGGACAACGCTCCACGGTGTGTTGGTCGCCTCCGCAATACATGCAGAGGCCCAACTCACGGCGGCGTTGTTTCTCCACAGGGGAAAGTTTAGTCCAGCCCGTCACCATCGGCTCCGACTCCTCGGGGCGCGATGCTGGCGGCGCCGCCAGGGGGCGAGCTTGGAACAGGTGCGGCGAGGCTCCACGAGGGCGAGAAGAAGAAGACCTCCGCCCCGAGGAGCGCTCGCGCAGCCTGTTATCCAAACTTATCGCTAAGGATGTCAGCTCCGCTAGCGTCCCAGGGATATCCCGACCAGCCAGTTCATCCCTCAGATCACTATTGAGGCTGCGGAGGAACAGGCCACAGAGGGAGCGTTCCTCCCAGCCCAATTCCTCCGCCGCTACCCGGAAGTCGACCGAGTGGTCCGCTGCCGACCGGCTTCCCTGCTGGAGAGCGAGAAGCCGATCGACCTGGACCGTTTCGGTTTGTGAGTGGTCAAAGACCTCCAGAAAGCGCCTCACGAATTGGTCATAGGTGAGGGTGGCATAACTGGGCCTCGCCATTACGGCGTAGGTCCAGGTTAACGCACGCCCCTCCAGAAGATTCCCTATGTAACCAATTCGACTGTGATCCGAGGGAAAATCTCCGGGCACACGGTGGAACACGGACTCACACTGCATAATAAACCCCCGCGCTCCGCCGAGCTTACCGCTAAAGCGGGCGGGGGTCGGAATCGGCGTGAGCCGAACCGGTGCCACTGGAGCCGGCTGGACGGCCGCTGGAACAGCAGGAGCCGCGCCACCCTGGCGAGTCGGGAGGAACGGCTGTTGGGGATCCAAGCGGTTCAATCGGTTAGTCAGTTCTAATAATTGATTAAGAACCACCTGTTGCTGATAAACAATCTGATCCACCCGAGCCTCGAGGATGGTAAACCGGTGTGCGAGCCCGCCGTCCGCCGAGCCGCTCTGCTGAAGCCGTACTGACATAACGTTCGGCTCAGGAGACGCACACACACAGGCTCAGAGTAGTTCAAACTGTTTATTAACAACAGGGATGTTTGGGTGCGTGTCTGCGGAATGTTAATGTGTTGGTGGTGGCGTCTGCATTCGGACCCAGAGGCAGGAGACCGTTCAGCCGGCAACCCTATGGGAGAAATTGGACACAGGGTGATGAGCACACACCAACACAGGAGGAGAATAGGCGAGGGAGAGAAGCTTACTTGTTTGGGCAGATGACTGGCGCTTCAAGGATGGAAGCCCGGGAGACAGCCACCTGCAGGGCTCGGTGCAGCAGCGAGGAGAGACGAGGGACGGGGTTGTCCGCCGCCGAGGAATCCACCTGTGCACAGGGGAGCAGACTGGAGAGATGAGGTAAGTGAACTTCTTACCGGTAAAGAGGATGCTGAAGAGAGTGTGGTAGAAGTCCATGCAAGGAAAATGAAGTCTACGGCTTCAGGCCGAAGCTCAGGGCGAGGCGGCTTTTATCCTTCGCCGCTGACGAGTAGCAGGTGCGTGAGCAGGTGGCGCCGCTGATGAATGGCGCGGCGTGACATATACAGTATATATATATATATATATATATACATAAAATCACAGATTAATGCATTTCACATATATTATTGATTTTCCACATTAAAAACATCAGAGTCCATTTGCTTTTCATGGTCCTGAAGAGAAGGGAAGATTTAGAATTGAGTTTGTAATAATGTACTTTAAAGTTCACTGGTTAAATCCAGCATGTCCCAGAGTTTAAGGAAATTAACTGAGTTGTGGATCTGTGTAGGCCATGAGGGCTCCATGTCTGTTCCATGTTTATGGGGGCAATAAAGGGGCACAGGAGGAAATAGGTTGAATTCTTTTAGACTGGTTTTAGCAAAGGAATGGGATTTCAGCTGTGGCCTGGGGAAGAAAATCAGTTCTTGACTGTCTTACTCCTGGGTGAAACAAAATGTCTAAGCAGAAGAACAATTATTGCTGAGCCAAAGTGAGATGATGCTACATAAAATATCTGCAATGTAGAGGATAACAACCCCCCCCCCACTGCTACAGAGGAGCTCGGCGCACAAAAAACGGCCCGTCAAGTGGCCATGACGCACCGTTGTAATTACCGATCGGTCAAAAGTCATTTTTATTACTATTTTCAGTGATAAAGAATAATTTAGCTTATAACACTTACCTGTCCACAACAGCAGTGTTGTTGGCGAACATCTGTTCCTCATTGTCAGACGAACATGATGCTGGTCCGCTTGTTACGACTCGTTCTGGTCACGCGACCCGATCAAACCATCTCAGCTTCCATGATGGCGGTTTTTGCAAACAATTTTTCAAAACAAATAAGAACAGTAGTAATAAAAAAAGACTGGCGAATGCTACCGTTACACACAGCTCTCACTCGCATTCTGACACTCTAGAGACGCAGGGCTCACACCAGCGTGCTGCCACAGCGCTGAGTGAGCCTCGTGATGGAGGAAGAATAAAGCACCCTTTTAACCTTTAGTTTGCCATGTCCGCCTGCACTATTTGATCCTTGCTTCCACACTGGTGACCCTTATTCGTATCCTCCACACTGGTGTGTTACCTAGCGGCTTACACAAAACGGATTTTATGCACGGGACGATTGCGTTGCAATCATCGAACTTCTCTGCTTCAATTGGCTCGTTGTATTCGCTGTCGTTGGTAGGCAGGTCCTTCTTGCTAGGTTTTCAGTCATTGGTTCTTCAAGGTTTCAGAAACCCAATTCAAGGCTCTTATTAGTCGAATGAAAGGTCAATCAAATCTAAACCAATCAAAACACTCCTTTGGCTTTCTGTTCGCGGCTGTGGCTGTACCAGAAGAACGGAAATGCAGCTTTTTTTTTCCAGTGTGCACTGAGACGCACAGTGTGCACTAGGACGCAGAGACATGACTGCCTGCGGTATCCCGGAGTGCAACAGGTTAATTGGCATCAACTGGGGAGGTATGAATGTGAATTGTCTCTTGCCCCTTCCCCCCAAGCCCCAGTTGTAAACTAGAAAAGCACTCGGAGAGCGCAGACCTCTGCCAAGTGCCACAGTTCCCCCATACAGTGTTTGTGTGTACGTTTTCAGATTCCTTGACCATGAAAACATATGACAAGCAATTGGATTGACAATGATAGGATTAGTGGTTTAGTAGTTCTTCACGAAAATGGCATTTTGCGTAATGGCGGTTTTCTTGTGGACGGTGATCCGGATCACCACCAAAATCTAATCATCTGTAGGATACCCCATTTCTGACAATCTGTGAAAATTTCATGAAAATCCGTCCATAACTTTTTGAGTTATCTTGCTAACAAACAGACAGACAGACAAACAAACAGACAAACCAACGCCGATGAAAACATAACCTCCTTGGCGGAGGTAATAAGAGTGTGTTCTTAATCTGTCCTGCCTGGTTAAATAAAGGTTAAATTTAAAAAACAAATAATTAATTGATTCAAAAAGACTGAAAATTGTTTTGTCATAAGCTGTGTCAATTTCATTTGCCAACATCAAGTTTCCTGGAGCTGATGATGCCCATCTTCAATGGCTATTTCCCCCCCAGCACAAGCCATAATTTACGGATAATAATAATGGACCTCTTGCACAATGTAGAGCAAGGGTATTCAATGATGTGCCATGGAAGGCCAAGACCCTGCACATTTTCTCTTCTACCCAGTCTCTTCAGCAGGTGTTTTCACTGATCAGCAATTAATGGGAAGAAGTTCAGTGAAAAATACTGTTGAAGACACTGGTTGGAGGAAAAGCCTGCAGGGACTTGGCCCTCCATGGCACATGATTGGACACCCCTGATTTAGACGTTGTATTATGGACTAAATCAGGTCCATCGGTCCAAGCCTTAATTTAGCTCACAAATAGACGTTGAATATTGGGCTATGTTTATTCAGTCTAATACAGACCACATTTAACCCACGAATAGACTTTGAAAACTGGGCTATGTTTACTTTGTCTAATACGGACCATATTTAACCCAAAAACAATGTTGAAATTTGGGTTGTGTTTAGCCCGTCTTCTATGGACCATACAGTATTTAACCCAAAAATAGACGGTGAAATTTGGGTTGTGTTTAGCCCGTCTTTTATGGACCACATTTTACCCAGAATAGACGCTGAAAATTGGGCTATGTTTAGTCCATCTAGTACAGACCATATTGAACCAGAAAACAGTTGTGGAAAAATGGGCTGTGCCTGACCATATTAACCAAAAATAGTCCAATAATTGAGCTATTTAGTTCACAGGATTTGGCCCAAATTTATCCTCAAAATAGTTTTTGGCATCTGGTGGTGGTGGTGGTGGTGGGGGGGTATGTCTCTTAGTGATGATGAAACTGAGGCCTTATGAAACAATAAGCAACTTTGAGACAATTGCTTCATGAGCGACACAGTGTTATGAAACATCTAATAAAGACTGCCATCTGGTGACTGACTGTCAGAACTGCATCTGAGTGGAAAACCTGAAAAAAATCTGAGGTCTATTCAAAATTGGATGGCATGAAGAAACAATGCAAAGCAAACCAAAATAACCTAATTCCCTCTCAAACTTCCCACGAGCCCTGAAATCATGTGATGTGATTGACATAACAAGGCCTCACTTGCTACGGTCACGTGACTGTGGGCATGCTGAAATGACCTCAATGCATTGCTCATGGCACTTCCGCTTTACATTGCTCGAATCAGTGTCGAGTGGGTGGTGTTGACCGTAACATCTCTAATGTCTCTCAAAGGTCAAATACACTTTTACAACCACTGAGACGCTTTCTTAAAAGTGCTTGATAAAAGGGCACACTTTTTAACAGCTTTTTTTTTAAGTTCGACATTTTGTAGTATGCCAAGGTTGTTGCACACTCTCTCTCCTCTGTTGTCTCTGCTGATTGCTAATCAAGATCTGCTGTGTTGATTACCACCTGCCTCTACCTGCTGCTACACAGATCAGTTTTGCCAAAGAAGCAGCTGCCTTCTGCCGTGTGTGCCAACCTGGGATCTCTACTGTGCCTTCTCCTCCACTTCTCCAATAGTGGACCTGTGTAAGGAAAATATTTCATCTCAACTTAATTCTCTTCTTAAATATCTACCTTCTCCCCAGGACCTTCCACTGAATTCAGTTGTCGATGGACAAACCAGCTCACTAAACTTGGATCATTCTGACCTTTAAGTAAGTCTCGAGCAACATTTGATAAACTTTAACTCTCCCCCAAGTCCCTGGCTGGGACAAGCTCATACCTAGTGCAGATCACCTTTCCTACCTTATCTAACTCTTCACAACCCAAGAGGAGGAAGAGCAACAACATTCAAAGATTCTCACCATATTGTCTTTTGCTCCACCTGTAAGAGGAACAATTCTAATATTACCTGCAGTTGTTCTGCTGTATATTCACCATTTTCCTCATCTCTCCCATCACTGCAGGGGTTGCCAGTTCCTCTCAGATCACGTCACTCTCACCTTGTAAATAAACTCATTGTTGGATCACCATACAAACATGTCAGTGTCTGCTTCTGGGGCCATTACCTAAAAGTGTGACATCTGACATTTAAATAGTTAGGACAACTGTGGTGTAAGTGTTGTTATAAAAATTTCAATAAATAATTCAGACCTACTGTGTTAACCCTTTGACATCCTTGATTGCATGAACAGCTAACGCCCCCACGGCCTATGGCACAGTGCTGCGCCTGTCATGTGATGTGGCCAAAAACTCCCCAGTTGTACTAAAATTTCCACCTCACAAGGTCGCAGACACATATAACTTACTGCTCTTGCCTTGGAGGACTGATGGTGGGCATAGAACCATCCTAAAACCTCACTTCTGGACACCACAGAAGAAGAGTTTGCAAACGAATGTTGATGTTTGCCATCGCAAGATTGAGGAGGCATTTGCTCCCAAATTTGCCATGATTCTAAAAAGAAATTATTTAGCTTATGAAGGTAAATATCTACATATTTTTAATAACAGAGGGTGGGCGAAGCTGGTTGATGTTCACCTGCCATCGCCCCCAGCACCATGTAACTGGAGAGAACAATCACGCCGGTTCCGTGTCATCATATAAGATAAATAGTGGTGGGATAAAAGCAAAATTGAGGTGGAATAATCATAACAGTTTCTGAATGTGAGGGGGAAAGATAAAATAACCGAAAGAAGAGAAAATAATGACCAGGATGCCGCAAAAGGATGAAGCGAGCGAGCCGCCTGGCCATCGATAAGTGATGACTGTCTTTGTTTGTTTACATTGTACTGATTTTCTGGTTCATATACTTTGAAGGGTTCCAAGGTTGTCATAGCCAGGAGCGGCACTGGGGTTAAGCTTCCAGTGCTCATAAAATGCTCCTTATGGTGTGCGTCTCGAAAAGCCTCTGACAACTAAGTCCAACTCCTAGCCTGCCCGTGTGGTTTAGTCTCTAAGCCTGGCGGAACTGCTTTTACTAATAGGAGAAGGGGCGAGGGCGGATCTCTGGCGCCTTAAAACCTGATGCTTCGGGTAGATGGTGTCTCATCAACCTGGGAAGGTAGCCCATCTAGGGGAAGGTAAACCCTGATTTCAAACCTCCGCTGCCTTGCGGCATACACGGTCACGGGAAAGGCTTCGGGAGTCAACCCTGAGGAAAAATCCGGAGTGGGAGCCCCTAAGGCAGTTTTATGTTGTGCTCAACATCGTTCTGGCAGCTCCTGCAACGGCGCTGGTGCCGAACTGTAGCAGCCCTGCTGTTCCTTTGGATTCATCAGTGACGTGGAGAGGGGGGACATGCTGCATGGGCAACATCTTGTCTTCCATATCTTCCTGCCCAGGCTTGAATCCTACAAAAGCCCAATGCTGGAAGGTAGAACACCGGATCACTGGAGAGGACACTCCAGCTTCGCCTTTGGCGTAGACAAAACACGGGGAATGACAGTTACAGGTTATAAGCCACCGCTCAATTGGCGTAGAGCGCAGCGCCAGGGGTTGTTCCCGATGGTGGGAGGGATCATCGGATCTCACTGGACAGCTACCGCCCGCCTCAAGCTGGGCAGCCCCAAGCCAATAAGGTGTTGTCCCGCCACAGCTTGCTTTCCTCATTGGGTGCATGGGGATGAGGAGAAGTCCGAACAGCAGGCTGAGAACCTTCCCACCAGGCAAGACAATAAAACAAAAGAGACCAACTCTAAAACTGGGAACTTGGAACGTCCACACTATGATGACAGGACTCGCTGCTAACCTCAAGGACATCAACGACACCAGGAAGACTGCCATCATCAATAATGAGCTGAAGAGACTGGGAGTGGATATCGCCACTCTCCAGGAAACACGGTTGGCTGACGCAGGCACACTGAGAGAGAAGGACTACATGTTCTACTGGCAGGGAAAGGGCAGTGACGAACACAGAGAACACGGAGTGGGCTTCGCAGTGAAGAACACCTTGCTGAAGACGGTGGAACCGGGCAGCACTGGCTCTGCACGACTCCTTACCCTCCGCCTGAATACCACTCAAGGCCCAGTCACCCTCGTCAGTGTGTATGCCCCAACACTGACAGCCACACCAGAGGCAAAAGACGAGTTCTACGAGAATCTCGCAACAACTGTCAGGATCATCCCAGACTCTGAACAACTCCTTCTCCTTGGAGACTTCAATGCCAGAGTGGGTGTTGACCACGACTCCTGACCCTCCTGTCTTGGACCTTTTGGCGTGGGCAGAATGAACGACAACGGACAGCGGTTGCTCGAGTTCTGCACATATCACGATCTGTGCATCACAAACTCGTTCTTCAAGACCAAGCCCCAACACAAGGTTTCCTGGCAACATCCGCGCTCAAAGCACTGGCACCAGCTGGACTTGATCCTGACCAGGCGCACCTCACTGAAGAACGTGCTAATCACCCGTTCGTTCCAGAGTGCAGATTGCGACACAGACCATTCATTGGTGTGTTGCAAGGTCAAGCTGCAGCTGAAGAAATTCCATCGTGCTAGACAGCCTGGAAAGGCATGGATTGACACCAGCAAGATGGCTCAACCAGAACTTGTTGAGCAGTTTGCCTCCACCTTTGAGAAGGAACTTGGTGTAGCACAAGAAGGAGAATCTGCAAAGCAGAAGTGGGAAGAGCTGCGAAACACCATCCACTGCACAGCCTTGGCTACCTTTGGGAGGAAGACCTCGAAGTCACAGGACTGGTTTGATGCCAAGTTGACCGAGATGACCCCCGTCATTGAAGCCAAGTGCTCAGCACTTGCTGAGTACAAGAAGTACCCAAACGAGAAGAATCTCCAGATTCTCAGGGCTGTGAGAAGCAAAGTTCAGCAGACTGCTCAGCGCTGTGCCAACGAGTACTGGACTCAGCTCAGCCAAGACATTCAAACCGCTGCCATAACAGGGAACATCCGTGGTATGTACGATGGCATCAAGAAAGCACTTGGTCCGGCTCAGAGCAAGACGGCCCCCCTCAAATCCTCCACTGGGGAGATGATCACAGAAAAGAACAAGCAGATGGAGAGATGGGTGGAACACTACTCCGACCTCTACTCCAGACAGAACACCGTGACACCGTCAGCCCTTGATGCCATCGACTGCCTGCCATCCATGGACGAACTTGACGCCGAGCCAACCATCGACGAACTCAGCAAGGCCATTGATAGCTTGGCCGCTGGCAAGGCACCCGGCAACGACGGCATACCCCCTGACCTGATCAAGCACTGCAAGACCGCCCTACTGCTGCCATTGCATGACGTCCTCTGCCAGTGTTGGAAGGAAGGTGCCGTACCACAGGACATGAGGGACACCAAGATCATCACCCTCTACAAAAACAAAGGGGAGAGAAGCGACTGCAACAACTACAGGGGCATTTCCCTCCTCAGCGTTGTTGGCAAAGTCTACGCACGAGTTGTTCTCGTTCGTCTACAGAAGCTTGCCGAGCGTGTCTACCCCGAGTCTCAGTGTGGCTTCTGCGCAGAGCGATCAACGGTAGACATGATATTCTCCATCCGCCAACTCCAGGAGAAATGCAGAGAACAGGACATGCCCCTGTACGTCGCCTTCATCGACCTCACCAAAGCGTTCGATCTGGTCAGCAGAGAGGGCCTTTTCAAGATCCTGCCAAAGATAGGATGCCCACCAAAGTTGCAAAGCCTCATCGAATCATTTCACACCAACATGCACGGGATAGTGCAGCATGATGGCAACGTCTCAGAGCCATTCAACATACGCAGCGGAGTGAAACAGGGCTGTGTACTTGCGCCAACCCTCTTTGAGATTTTCTTTGCTATGCTCCCGAGGCATGCCTTCAGCACAGCAACAGAGGGAATCTACCTGCACACAAGATCTGACGGCAGGCTTTTCAACCTCTCCGCCTGAAAGCCAGAACCAAAGTACGTGAGGCTCTAATCAGAGACATGCTGTTCGCAGACGATGCTGCAGTCGCAACCCACACCAGCAGGAGCTTCAGAACCTGATGGACCGCTTCTCCCAGGCACGCAAGGACTTCGGGCTTACCATCAGCCTGAAGAAGACTAACGTCTTGGCGCAAGGCACGGAAGCACCACCAACCATCACCATCGACGACTACAAGCTGGAGGTCGTGAATCATTTCATGTACCTGGGGTCCACAATCAGCAACAAACTCTCCCTTGATACAGAGATCAACAAGAGGATTGGAAAATCAGCCTTCACACTCGCTTGCCTCACCACACGAGTGTGGGAGAATCCCAAACTCTCTGTCAAGACGAAGATGGCAGTGTACAACGCCTGCGTCATCAGCACACTGCTCTATGGGAGTGAGACGTGGACAACATACGCCCGGCAGGAAAAGAGACTGAACTCCTTCTACTTGCGCTGCATTCGCCACATCCTGGACATATCCTGGCAGGACAAAGTGCCCAACACAGAAGTTCTGTCCCGCGCCGGCCTTCCCTCCATGTTCACTCTACTCAGGCAGCGCAGGCTCCGCTGGCTAGGCCACGTTCACCGTATGGAGGATGGCAGAATCCCCAAAGATGTCCTCTACGGAGAACTGGCAACTGGCAGGAGAGACGTTGGCCGCCCACAGCTGCGCTTTAGAGACGTCTGCAAGAGAGACATGAAGGCACTAGAGATCAACACAGGGCGCTGGGAGGACCTTGCAATGGACCGCTCCAAATGGAGAGGCACCCTGACCAGACAGCTCAAAGCGGGTGAAGAGAGACTGACTGCTGCAGCAGATGAAAAAAGGACCAGCAGGAAGAACTGCCACAGACCCAGCAGCACGGAGACCACCCACAAGTGCAACCTGTGTGACAGGGACTGCCATTCGCGCATCGGCCTGTTCAGCCACAGGCGGTGCTGTTCCAGCAGAGTAGACATTTAGGATTCTCTTCCATGGTCATCATAGACCGACGGAGGCCGACGACATACTTTGAAGATAAGATAACAAAATGCACAAAACAAGAAATGGTGACAAAAAGCAAAACCATTCTTTGTGTAAATGTAGTTCGATATGGCTGCCATGGCATTTTGAAAATTAGGTGCGTAAATTTACTCCTATCTCAAACTTTGGATCATATTCTACATCTTTTTAATTGACAATAAGCCATTATCTCTTACCACTTTCAAGTTATAGCTTTGGAAATCTCTGACATCTGAATTGAATATTTTCTTGAAAAAAACCTTGACCACTAGGGGCTGACGGCGCAACGGAGTGCCATAGGTAGTCAATAGGTTAAAGTTCTTCATGTGCAAATGCTTATTGAAAGTGCAAAGTGCCAATCAAATCATTTTTTGTTTTTGTTTTTTTTTTAAATGGCGCCGGAAGCAGGGCAGCCATACTAGCAGCAACTCTCTCGTGTCTTTGTGTTTTTATCTGCTTATTCCTGTATATAGTGTGTCTCTTATTAACCAGGGCTCGGTAAGAAGACTCGGATTAAGACTGGATCAAGTTTTTTTTTCTGTTTTAGCCCAGTCTTTCTCCTAGTTTTTTTTTTCTCTCTTCCTCAGACAATGGAGATCAACAGAGAGGGGGGCGATGGACGCACTGTTTACACACGCAAACAGCTGATTGTGCTGAGGAGGCCAGCGCTGCTGCCTGGAGCAAAGCCCCTCATCCCGGTGAGCTAAAGAGGAGATGCTGTGGGCGAAGGGCTGGAGCTAAAGTGAGGAGGAGGAGGAGGAAGCATAAGCTGGCTGTACCGATGGTCATAAGATAAGATAAGATAAGATAAGATAAGCCTTTATTAGTCCCACAACGGGGAAATTCCAGGATTGCAACAGCACAGGGATAGCAACACTCAGAGCATCAAAAGAGAGAGGAAGGGGAAAAAAAAACTCGGAATCGAGCCGCTGTTGCAAAAGGCAGCCGACTGGTGTGGCGCCGAGAGACTATTAACAGTGGTATACAAACGTTATAAAAATTACCTCGATAAATCAGTGTGTTAAGTATAATTTTAAAAAATGAACTTATGATATAATGCTGTTTACACTGAAATGAGCTGCCTTCATATTCTTCCTCCTCATTTTGTACAAGTGTAAAAAATAATTTTCATATGATAAGTTGATATATTAATTATCCTTAGAAGCCTAGTGAATTTACACTGAAACGATAATTAAACTGGACGTCTGTCGTAAGCTAGTCATGCTACAGCAGAGCGACGCCGCTCAGTTCAAACCAGACCACGCTTCCTCAATGTCAGCCATCTTTAACAGTTGTCAACGTGTCGTCAGTGAGGTTACACAGCTTCTCTTCAAATGCACAATTGCAAAAACCCCACTTTATAATCTATATTATTCCCATAAAAAATAAGATTTAATTTATAGCAATAATGTAAAATGAATCTCATCTCCCATCTGTTGACGCCGTTAACATCTGTATGTACACAAAAAAAATAGAGTAAACTGATGCTACAGTCTCTTTTTGTTACAGTACACTTTTCTTCTGCTAACACTGAATGGACCAATCGGTCATCACCGGGAACGTGCGATCACTCGGAAACAAAACAGATGAGCTTACAGTGCTGGTCAGGACACAAAAGGAGTATCGTGAGTGTAGTATCATGTGCTTCACAGAGACATGGTTACACTCACAGATCCCGGATGTTAACGTAGTGATACCTGGCTTCAAGGCTATATTGTTGGACAGTGAAGTGATAAGCAGCAGGAAAAAGAGGGGAGGAGGATTGGCACTTCTTGTGAATGAAAGGTGGTGTAATCCTGGACACATTTATGTAAAGGAAAAGTGCTGCAGCCCGGACATTGAACTGTTGACTGTGAGTATGCTACCTTATTATATGCCACGAGAAATGAAGTATGCCTTAATTATTATCATCTATGTCCCTCCGTCAGCTGACGCAGCGGTGGCCTGTGACGTCATCAGCTCCACTGCGGTCACATTACTGGAGAAGCACCCTGACGCATTTATGGCCATCACGGGTGATTTTAATCCTGTCTCACTGGGAAAAACATTACCAAACTTTCACCAGTTTGTTGACTGTCCCACCAGAGAAAATAAAACACTGGATTTACTGTATGCCAATGTCAGGGATACATATAGTGCCACAGCTCTACCCCCCATTAGCAAATCGGATCACTGCATGGTCATGTTAACACCCAAATACATGCCCCTTGTGCAAAGGCAGCCTGCTTATACACGGACTGTGAGGAGGTGGACAAAGGAGGCTGCTGATGCACTACAGGACTGCTTCAAAACGACAGACTGGGGTGTACTCTGCGAACGACATTGGGTGGACATAGACAATATGATCGACTGCATCACAGAATACATTAGATTCTGTGAAGACACGACCATGCCAGCTCAGACTGTACACTGCTTCTCCAACAACAGACCATGGGCCACGAGTGACCTGAAAGCACTTCTGAACAAAAAGAAGAGAGCTTTTAGGGCTGGAGACAAGGAGGAGCTGAGGGGAGTGCAGCATGAGCTGAGAGAGATGTTGAAGAGGTGCAAGGACAATTATAGGAGAAAGTTGGAAGATACACTCAGGCAAAACAATGCTAAGGATGTGTGGGAGCGAATGAAACAAATAACTGGGTGCAAGGGGAGAGTAAGGCAGCCAGCTGGGAGCCAGGAGAGAGCTGACGAACTGTATCTGTTTTTTAATAGGTTCAACTCAGTCTGTCACCCCAACAACACAGCCAGACCCCCACACACCCCTCCTCACCCACCCTCCTGTGCAGCACCTCTCTCCATCTACCCCCTCTTCCTCCTCAGGGGACACCAGGCCACTCCCTCACATCACGGTCATTACAGACCAGGTTAAGTTTAAGACCCTGAGGACGTGCGCCAACCAACTAGCTCCAGTACTGAAACACCTGTACAGCCTGAGTCTGAAGAGAGTACCGGTGCTGTGGTAGACATCCTGCCTGGTTCCTGTCCCCAAGAAGTTATCTCCATTGGACATGAACGACTATCGACCAGTTGCCCTCACATCTCATGTGATGAAGGTCCTGGAGAGACTGGTCTTAGCCCACCTGAGGACACAGGTGAAGATGTGGCTGGACCCTCTGCAGTTTGCATATCAGCCCCATTTTGGAGTTGAAGATGCTGTCATCTACCTGCTGCAACGAGCCCATCTGCACCTGGATGGCGGAGGAGACACTGTGAGGATCACTTTTTTTGATTTCTCCAGTGCCTTTATCACCATCCAGCCACTGCTGCTGGGTGAGAAGCTGCGAGTGATGGGGGTCAACATCTCTGTGATCCCCTGGATTACTGACTACCTGACAGGCAGGCCACAGTTTGTCCGGCTGGGCAGTGTCTTGTCTGGCGTGGTGGTTAGTGATATGGGAGCTCCACAGGGGACTGTGTTCTCTCTTTTTCTCATTACCTTATACACCACTGACTTTCAGTACAACACAGAGTCATGCCACCTGCAGAAATTCTGACGACTCAGCTGTTGTGGGGTGTATAAAAGGGGGAGAGGAGGGGGAGTACAGGGTACTGGTAGACAGATTTGTGGAGTGGATGGAGCAGAATCACCTGAGGCTGAATGTCAGCAAGACCAGAGAGATGGTGATTGACTTCAGGAAGAGGAGGACACCTTCTCAGCCATTGCAGATTAGGGGGGAGGATGTGGGGGTGGTTGAGGACTACAAATATCTGGGTGTCAGGATCAGCAGCGGGTTGGACTGGAGATCCAACACCAATGCCGCGTACAAGAAGGGGATGAGCAGACTCTACTTCCTGAGGAAGCTGAGATCAGAATCAGAATCAGAATCAGATTTATTGCCATTGTTCATGTAGTACACAAACTAGAAATTTGTCTCGGTGCAATGCTGCAACATTCAACATGGAGTAGCACTAAAGATTAAAAAAAACAAAACAAAACTATGCATGCAATAAAATGTAGAATATGAATGAGTAATACTAATCTATGCAATTTTAAATATATTAACAAGCAGCAGATATTGTGGAGTTCCACATAGTGCAGACGGTAGTGCAAAAGAAAACAGTGATAATTATCATGAGTCCGGTTGAGCTGCTGTACATAGTGCACGAGAGTCTAATAAGTCACTTAGTGTTCAGCAGTCTAATGGCAGAGGGGAAGAAGCTATTCATGTAGCGGGAAGTTTTAGTCTGAATGGACCGAAGTCTTCTGCCTGAGGGGATGGGGGCAAACAGTGCGTGTCCAGGGTGTGAAGGGTCGGCTATGATCCGACCTGCACGCCTCCGGGTCCTGGAGATGTACAGGTCCTGGAGGGATGGGAGCTTGCAGCCGATCACCTTCTCAGCAGTGCGCACAACGCGCTGCAGTCTTAGTCTGTCCCTGGCGGTGGCTCCTGCGTACCACACGGTGATGGAGGTGGTGAGGATGGACTCGATGATGGCCGTGTAGAACTGCACCAACATCTTGGTGGGTAGCTTGAGCTTCCTCAGCTGCCGCAGGGAGAACATCCTCTGCTGGGCCTTTTTGATGAGAGAGCTGATGGTCAGCTCCCACTTGAGGTCCCGGGTGATGGTGGTGCCCAGGAAGCGGAAGGAGTCCGCAGTGGTGATGGGAGAGTCTGTGAGGGTGAGGGGGGGCAGAGGGGCTGTGACTTTTCTGAAGTCCACGATCATCTCCACTGTCTTCAGAGCGTTCAGCTGCAGGTTGTTGTGGCTGCACCAGGACGCCAGCTGGGCCACCTCTCTCCTGTAGACGGACTCGTCGCCATTGGAGATGAGCCCGATGAGGGTGGTGTCATCCGCAAATTTGATCAGCTTGACAGACTGGTGGCTGGAGATGCAGGAGTTGGTGTACAGGGAGAAGAGCAGGGGGGAAAGTACACAGCCCTGGGGTGATCCGGTGCTGATGCTAACAGAGTCTGAGACAGTCTTTCCCAGCCGCACATGCTGCCTCCGGTCCGTCAGGAAGTCGGTGATCCACCTGCAGAGGGAGTCAGGCACGTTGAGCAGGGACAGCTTGTCCTGGAGCAGAGCGGGGCGGATGGTATTGAATGCAGAGCTGAAGTCCACAAACAGGATCCTGGCGTAGGTTCCCGGGGAGTCCAGGTGCTGCAGGATGGAGTGGAGGGCCAGGTTGACTGCATCGTCCACAGCCACCTTTGATGAAGTAGGGACCATGGAGACAGTGGTGCTGGGGGGAGTTGGACACAGCTGACGAGGTGTCAAAACGGGCATAGTGTTGGGACAGTCTTTGACAAAGGGCTTTGTCATCCTGTCCCTTAGAAGCCTGAGGCCGATAGTTGGTGATTTGCCTCAGTCCTCTCCACACAGAAGCAGAGTCGTTAGCAGTGAACTGTTGCTGGACTCTCTCAGAATACACAGATTTAGCTCTCCTCAGCTCTCTGCTAAACCGGCATTTGACCTCCCTGTAGCAGTGCCTGTCTCCACTTTTCAACGCTGCTTCCTTCTCCTTCCTGATCTGTCTGAGCTTAGCTGTAAACCAGGGCTTGTCGTTGGAGTAACTCACCCTGGTGCGCGATGGAAGAATGCTCTCCTCACAAAAGTGGATATATGAGGTCACAGTGTCCGTGTACTCATCCAGATCATATGTGGCTCCTTTAAACATGCCCCAGTCAGTTGTTTCCAAGCACGTGCTCAGCTCCTCCCCAGCTTCACTGTTCCATTTCCTCATAGTGCTCACAACAGGTTTTGTGAGCTTCAGTCTCTGTCTGTATGTGGGAATCAGGTGGACCATCACGTGATCAGATAGTCCAAGCGCAGCGCGGGGAACAGCGCGATACGCGTCCTTAACTGTAGTGTAACAGTGATCCAGCATGTTCTCTCCTCTGGTGGGGCATTTAATAAACTGTTTGTATCGGGGGAGTTCGTGGCTCAGGTTGCTCTGGTTAAAGTCACCAACCACAATAACCAGAGAGTCCGGGAAAGTCCGCTCCGCTTGTTGAATGTGATCCGCGAGTGCGCGCTGAGCCTCGCGCACGTCCGCGTCGGGCGGGACGTAAACAGCGGCCAGGATGAATGAAGCGAACTCACGCGGGGAATAAAATGCCTTGCAGTTGATGAATAAATATTCCAGAGTGGGAGAACAGTGTTGGGAGATCACAGTTACATCGGAGCACCAGCTGCTGTTTATGTAGAAGCAGACTCCTCCTCCTGTTGTCTTGCCGGAGAGCCCCGAGTCTCGATCAGCATGAAACAGCTGAAATCCCTCGAGGAGGAGCGCGCTGTCCGGTGTCTTTTGCTTGAGCCAGGTCTCAGTAAAGCAGAGGGCACACGAGGTGGAGAGGTCCTTAAATCGCATCAGCAGTCTCAGTTCATCTACCTTGTTATAGAGAGAATTGATGTTGGACAGAAATATCCCAGGCAAAGCCGTGGCCGTGCCTCTCCTGCGAAGCCACATGGCGAAAGGAGCCAAAAAAACTGGGAGTAGGTCCGTGGGAGTGAAAGTACTGATATTTAGTAGCTCTTCACGGGTGTATGAGCAGGCAGACACAAAATTGACGAACAAAAACAAAAAAAAAAGCACAGCGAAGCACCATGGCGACCACTGTGGGCGCCATCTTAGAGATCCTTCAACATGTGTAGCAGGATGCTGGAGCTTTTCTACCAGACCATTGTCACCAGCGCCATCTTCTTTGCTGCTGTCTGTTGGGGTAGCAGTATCAGGGCCAGAGACACCAACAGACTTGACACGATTATCAAGAGGGCTGGCTCTGTAATTGGTCTCAGACCAGAGACCTTTGAGAAAGTGGTGGAGAGGAGAATACTAAATAAACTGCGATCCATCATGGACAATCCTGATCACCCCCTCCACCACACACTGGACAGACAGAGGAGTAGATTAGATTACTAGGTCTAATTGGCACCTCACATTTCAATCTCTCCAGTAGATTACTACAGCTTCTGTGTCAGACGGCCAGGTACAGGAAATCTTTCCTGCCGCATGCCATTTCACTGTACAATAACTCGCTATGATGTTGTATTCTGGTCATAACTATGCTGCCACACTGCACCTTACAGTCTAACTGGTACCTCACATTTCAATCTGCTCCTGATAGTCCTTCATTGTGCAGCGGGATGATTCATGTGTTTATACAGGTTATCATATATTAAGCTATGATGTATATAGGTTTTATAGTCGTGTTATTTTTACTTTCCATGGGTAATCCCTTTGTCTGTCATGCGTGTGTTTCTGTCGTTTGGTTGTCAACTGTCATGCTGCTGTTACACTGTAATTTCCCAGTTTGGGATCAATGAAATCTATCTATCTATCTATCTATCTATCTATCTATCTATCTATCTATCTATCTATCTATCTATCTATCTATCTATCTATCTATCTATCTATCTATCGTGGTAGAAATTCACCATTTATTATTCACATCTTTTATTGTAGTGGGAAATTGTTGCTCATATATTAACCTGTTGTGTAATGATTGATTTAGATGACATACTCAGTAATGTAGTGTCTACATATTAGTGCATAGTGTGAGAGGTGAATCATAATGAATTTATGCTCAGCATGCATGTTTTATCTCTCCTCTGTACGGAATGTTCTCAGTGAGCAGGGGAGTGGGTGAGCCTTGTAGAAAATAACTGTTAAGATTGTCAAGTAAGGTCAAATCACATTCTTGTGAGTCGCGTGCTCCGACAGTGTGTCTTTGGGTCTTTTCTTCAAGGCTGCTACCATATTTGGGTTAGAGAGGAATACTATAAAGGTAGCCAAACTGCTGACAAAAGCAGAACAGTGGGAGGGGATTTTGTCTCTTCTCCATTCTTCTGTATACAGAGAAATAAAGGTCATCCAGCATGGCAGAATCATCTCTCTTTATTTCACTTCAGGACACTAAAGGTGCTTTTCCACTAGGGTCAGTATGGTATGGTTTGGTACGGGATGACACGGTTCATCCGCTTTTCCATTAGGGACCGTAACTGCTTTCAGTTCTGTTTTTTCGGAACTGTTCTTATTTTTTCAGAACCCCTTGATTGAGGTTCCAAGGGCACCGTCCTGGTTACGTAAAAACACAGCAGGCCACTGATTGGTCCGGGTGTAACGTCATGAGAGTGGGCGTAACGCTGACTTTCCAGAATAGCTGGCGAGCCTTCATTTGCAATGATTCATCCATGAGCCAGCCAACAAGTGATATTATAAACAACAATGATAGAATGGCTTCACAGAAATCCAGCAGAGTTTTCTGTGCATTTCGGCTGATGAGAGAATCCAGAGGGAAGCAGACGGAGCCGCACTGGGAAGCAGATGGAGCCGCCCAAACTGAATTGAATGTATGTGTAACCCAGTGTTAAAAACTTGGATGGAATTATGAATGTCGATACCGCTTTAAGAAGGGGGGACATTCATTTCACAATGGGAGTAGATAGTTTAACGTGAATTAAATTATAAATATCGATACCGCTTTTAGAAAAGAAAAACACCCATTTCACAATGGGAATACATAATTCAAATATGAATATTTAAATAAATATATATTCATAAATAGTAGAACATTTTCTAGAAGGCTCTGATAAAGTTCCTAGTATTGTGTGTTGATATTTCCAGTAACCAATGGCTGCGCCGTTGCTGGGTCACGCCACCCAACGGGTTAAGCGCTCTCTCCCTGGGTCTGGGATGACTTGCATTTTTTGGCTCAGTCGTGCCAGACGCCGAAAGACACAGACCAGAGAGACAGACGGTCCTTGGTGATATGGTGACGCTAGCGTGCTGGTAGCAGCCTTTGCCTGGATAAAACCCTTGAAATTGATTGGGATCCAAAGGCTGCCGACACCGTTGAGCGCGGGAACCTCATTGACGCACGATCCACTTAGCATGGTCAGGTTCTTTTCTTTTTTTTCTTCCTTTGGACTGGTTTGACCAGAGCGTGGATTCTCCAAATCTGGATGGCGAGCCGAAGCCCGAACCCTAGAAACTGCTAGAGGTGACCCAACTGGTCACCTGGAACTGATACAAGAACTGTGAATATTGTAACTATATTTTGGGGTATTGTGTTATTATTTTTTTTAATTATTATTGTGACAAGTGTGTGTTTTTTTATTGTACATATTTGTAAATAATACACATTTGTTAAAATAATATATATAGTTCCAAGTTCCATACACCGTGTGTGTGTGTCATCTGTTGTTGCACATCCCAGGCTCCTACGAACCCAGAGTCAGTCTGACCTGGTCCAATTATCCCTTTTCCCTCAGGTAGTAAAGTTAAGGTAAATACATTGCCATAACACAACACTACCAAAAGGGTACTACACCTAAAGTGAGTAGGGTGAGTGGGTGTTAGTAAGGGTTACACACAAAAATCTGGTGAGCGCAGGTGTTAGTGGGTGTTACCCTGTTACCCAATTACCCAGTGCTATTGATTATATTTGTTACAAAGAAAAATTTGGCGAGCGCAGCCAGGAGCCTGAAGCGTTGCACAACAGATGAGGATTCTGTTTTGACCCCTGACCAAATAGTTCATATACTGTCAAAATGGATTTTGTGGAAAAACATGGTGTTAAAATTCCAAATGCAGTCATTGTTAGTGGTGTTGTTGACAAAGAAAAAGACAAAGACGTTTTTTGAGTTTCTAGAGCAACATGGCACTATCCGTAGGGTGCTCAGTATTAATGATAACTCATCTGACTTTGACAAAAGTCATATTGTAGAGTTCGAGTCTGAATTAACCATTGAAGCATTAGCACCTACTGTATGTTGCCGTGCTCCTTTCCATCCACTGACAATCCTGATGTTAAGTACTGCATTCAAGCCTTAACTGATGTCTACACTAAAACTGTAGGGGGCAGTGTTACTGAGGCTTATCTTAGCAACCTGAGGGGTTTAGCTAAGCTAAGTGGAAAAGGTTTTGAAGAGGTGTTGCGGGAGGTTATGTCCACAATAGGGAAGTCTATTGAAGCTGCTGAGACAGCTGAAACGGTCACTGCTGATGTTGATCCTGCTTCCCTTACTGTAGAACCCACACAAAGTGGAGTCTCTCCTCCACTCCAAGTTGAAGTGCCTCGCACCCCTAAAACCACTCAAGTGCTCTTCCAAAGCCCTCTTAGACCAAACTTGACACCTCAAGTGTTGAGCCCAGCTGATTTTAACCCACCCGAGGTTCAGAAAATTGTAGTCGAGCATGTCATTAAAAATGCAGAGAAGCCGTCAAACCCCCATTCCTTCTGGAGAATCAGAGCTTTCTCTGGCAAAATGCCAAGACCATATACTGAAGCTGACTATGAAACATGGCGTTCACATGTCGACCTGATGATGGAAGATACTTCTTTGTCTGACTTGGAAAAATCTCGCAAGATCCTGGAAGGTGTTCTTGCTCCTGCGTCTGATATTATTCGCTCTCTTGGGCCTGAAGCCACCTCTGCTGACTATCTTAAGCTGTTGGATTCAGCTTTTGGGACTGTTGAAGACGGTGAGGAACTGCTTGTGCGATTCACGAACACTTTCCAAGATTATGGAGAAAAAGCCTCTGCATATCTGCATCGTTTGCAGGTGGCGCTCAATCTCAGTGCGTAGAGGCGGTCTAGAGCCACAGGAAGTGAACAAACAGCTTCTCAAGCAGTTTAACAGAGGCTGTTGGGATGATAATCTGCTAAAGGAGCTACAGCTGGAACTAAAAGATAAACATCCACCTGTGTATGCAGAATTATTGCTTCACCTTCGCACTGTTGAAAACAGACAAGAAGTTTAAAAACACCCGCATGAAAAAACACTTGGGCGCCACAAAACCAAAAGCAGCCTCCTATGAACAAACCGTAGCTAAACTGAAAAAGAACTCAGAACTCAGAAAAGATTTATTGCCAAGTACATTAACAGATTCTGATAACATACGAGGGATTTGACTTGACACAGAAAATGAACCTGCATTTCCGGTGACATGGCGGCATCTGAAACGCGCCTGCCAACAGGAGGGTACAGGTGGCATAAGAATAATACAATAGGAAGGAGCAAAAAAAATCATTGATTTCAGAATAGTGGTCACATATGATCAATATTATGATTACAAAGAAGAAGAAAAAAAAGCCCTCAATGCACAATCAGCAGACCAAAAGTTCACAAGACACAAAGAGAGCAGTGTGTGAGTCATCTTAATCATCAGTTGTGTGGATCAGTATGAGTGTAATGTTGAAAGTGGGTGTTGTATCAGTTAAGAACAACAAGGACTTTTTGCCAGGAGATGTTATGTCTAACTGCTGGCAGTTTTTGTCCTTGGCCATGCAGCTGCCTGTCCGAAGGCCATGAGCTCAATGTTTTGAAAAACAAAGACTGCAGATGATCAGGAGGATTTTTGTGAGGGAGCAAGATTAAAGCCGAATGGTACCGAACACAGAGAAGAAACTTTATATTCTCTTACAGATACAGTACATAATCCTTCATTGCTGGGTGTTGAATCTATCTTGGATGTCCTTAAGCGTAATCATGATGTAATCCACCTTCCGAGACAGTTCTCCATTTGTCGCTATCAGGGTCCTCTCCATTTTTTCAATTTGATGGATGCACCTCGCCTGGCCAGCATTTTGATAGGTTGTATCCATCTTCAGCAATTTGCGGTACACCAGGACGATTCCAGATCCAATCAGAACGGTCCCAATCACCATTACAACGAAGACGTAAAGATCTTCTACATCTTCGATAAAAAGATCAGTCAGACACAAGAGCTTCCAATTACTTGTCTCCCGTAAATAGCCCGCTGGAGCCGTTCCTGCTGGGCAAACAACCTCCCCCGGGGCACTTTTCCTCGTTGAAAAGATAGTGTCAATTGCGTTCAAAGCCCAGCTTATTAATTCCATAATTTCTTTCGATAATCAGCAGTAAAGACGCAGACAGACGACAGCAAGCTGGGATCCAGTTAGTTGGGGGGAAGGAAATAAGTCAGAAGCAAGAGAGAAGCAAAAAAGCGTCTGCTCTCTTTGGAGGCGGAAGTGAAGGGAAAAAAAAAAAAACAATAAGCAAGTCGCTGATCTAAAAAGCCAATTAGCTGCTGTCATGAAACAAAAGAAGCAAGCACCACCAAAGAAAGACCCAACTAAGAAGTCTGGAAAAAAAAAACCTGACCATGCCAAACCTGAAAACTTACCTTTGTCCAGCCGTCCCGGTACTAGGCCCAGACCATGGTATTGCTTCCACTGTGGCGAAGATGGGCATATTGTAGCCACTTGTGAGTCAGAGCCAAACCCTGCGCTTGTAGCTGCAAAACGCAAAGAACTAAGAGTAAAAAGACAGATTTGGGACAGTCGGAACCCCCAATCTTCTGTACAACTGAAGTCTACCCCTGTTGCGGGACAAACAGAGGCTAGCTCAGAGATGACCCATCCCAAACCAAAAGCTCCATTCAAGACACGTCCTAAACTGAAGTCACATTACAAAATAGACCCCTTTAACTTTCCTAATGGTCTAATTGGTACAAAAAGTACAGCACAAGTGAAAGTGAATGGCTGTACTGTGAGCTGTTTATTAGATACAGGTTCCCAGGTGACTACTGTCCCTGAGTCCTATTACAGACAGTACTTATCCAACCATAAGATTAAGCCACTTTTTGAGCTGTTAGAAGTGGAGGGAGCTAATGGTCAGAGTGTACCTTACTTAGGCTACATTGAAATGCATGTCACTTTCCCAAAAGACTTTTTCGGTATTGAAGCTGAAGTGCCAACACTTGCCTTAGTGGTTCCAGATGTACGTGCAGCTGATCAATCCTTAGTGTTAATAGGGACAAACACATTAGATGTACTTTACGAGCTGTACTCTGATGCATGTTCTGAACTGCAGCCAACCATGTCACTTGGTTATAAGGCAGTGTTAAAAGTCCTTGAGCTATGGCACAGACAGTTCAAAGACACTAGCCTTGGTTTAGTGACCATGCGCAACAAAGAGCCACAGTTAGTTCCTTCAGGCCAAACAGTTGTTCTAGATGGCGCTGTAGCTGTGTCAGCCGGCAACAGTGAAAAATCTGTCTTGTTAGAACACCCCATTAATGTCAGCCTTACCTGGTGGTATCCTGGTAAAACCATGTCTCATAGACTTACCTGAAAGAGCACCTTACCTTTTTCCAGTTATACTCGCCAATGAATCGGAACATGACATGACAATCCCTCAGAAGTGTGTCACTGGAGAAATTTGTGCATATCAACGAGTCCTATCACAAGAACACTCCGTGAAAGTTGCAAAGTCCAAAACTGAACCAAAGTCCACTCTGAAGTTCAACTTTGACTCTTCCCCAATTAGCGCTGAATGGAAAGAGTGCCTAACAGAAAAACTCAGTCAAATGCCTGAAGTATTTGCACAAAATGATCTTGACTTTGGCAAAACGGATCAAGTGAAACACACAATCAAATTATCAGATGAAACACTGTTCAAACACAGAGCACGTCCCATACATCCAAATGACCTGGAAGCGGTCCGTAAGCATCTCAAAGAACTCCAACAAGCGGGTGTGATAAGAGAGTCCAATTCTCCATTTTCTTCGCCCATTGTAGTGGTCCGAAAGAAAAATGGCGATGTCCACCTTTGTATTGATTACAGGAAGCTTAACATGCAGACTGTAAAAGATGCTTACGCCCTCCCCAACTTGGAGGAAATGTTTTCCACCTTGACCGGTTCGCAGTGGTTCTCCGTCCTCGATTTAAAGTCGGGGTACTACCAAATTGAGGTAGAGGAGCTGGACAAACCAAAGATGGCGTTTGTATGTCCCATGGGCTTTTGGGAATTCAATAGAATGCCCCAAGGCGTTACAAACGCCCCCAGCATGTTCCAGCGCCTCATGGAGAAATGCATGGGCGACATGAATCTGCATGAGGTGATTGTGTTCCTCGATTTATTTATTTATTTAGCGAATGCAAAGTCCTTAAGCCAAGCAGTTGCCTCCTGGTTTGCTGTATGGAGGGTGTGTAATCCTCCTTCCAGTCTTTGGAGCGGGCAAGCCTCTATGATGTGTTCCATAGTTTGCTCCTCTCCACATGCGCACAGTGGGCTAGGGCTACTGCCCCATCTGTGAAGGCTGGCCAAGCAGGGGCCATGTCCAGTCCTGAAGCGATTGAGTGTAGACCACTGTCTCCTTGGGAGGTTGGTGCCCGGGACCTGTTGGTTGGGGTTTATCACCAGCTGTTTATTTGGGACCTCCTTGGTTTCCCATTCCTCTTACCAAGCTGTCTGGATGGTAAAGTCAGCTGGGGGAGGGTTTTTCCAAATCGGCCGTCTGGATGAAAGTCGGGCAGTGGGTGGGGTGTAGATATCTGCATGGATTGGTAAGTGAGGAAAATCTTTAACTTTTTGGAGCATCCTTTGAGTTAATGCTGCTCGCCGGATGTGTGGAGGGGCTATGTTTGACAGTACAGAGAGCCAGGGGAGTGGTGTTGAGCGGATTGTTCCAGTTATAGTTCTCATGGTTGAGTTGAGCTGGGTGTCTACATGGTGTGTGTAAGATGACCTGGACCAGACAGGGGCACAATATTCTGCTACAGAGTATGAAAGGGCCAGTGCTGAGGTGCGCAGGGTGGAGACTGCCGCCCCCCATTTTGCACCAGCGAGCTTGCAGAGCAGGTTGTTTCGTACTTTCACCTTAGCAGCCGTCCCCTTTAGATGTTCCTTGAAGGATAAGGTCCTATCAAGGGTCACTCCAAGATAAGTTGGATTTGGGGCATGCTCAAGCTTGAGTCCGCTCAGGTGGATGTTTAGTTCTCTGGCAGCTTTTGCATTGTGGAGATGAAATACACTGGAGACGGTTTTTGCTGGGCTTGGTTTTAGGCGCCAGATTTTGCAGAACTGGTCCAGTTTAGCAAGATCTTCCGTGAGCACCCGTTCCAGTGGTTCAAAGTCTGGTGCTTGGAATGCCAAACAGATGTCGTCTGCATAGATGAATTTGCGGGATTTTGTAGTAGGCAGGTCGTTTATGTAGAGGTTGAACAGAGTTGGAGCTAGAACTGAGCCTTGTGGGAGTCCGTTTTTCTGCATTCTCCATGCACTTGTGTTCTGACTGAGGTGGACTCTGAACCTTCGGTTGGTCAGCAGGGTTTTTATAATTGCTGTTGCCCAAGCAGGGATCGCCTTTATAAGTTTCAGGAGGAGGCCTTTGTGCCAGACCGTATCATAGGCGGCTGTAAGATCGAGAAACACAGCCCCTGTCTTCAGTCTGCTCTCGAAGCCATTTTCAATGAAGGTGGTTAGGGCCAGTACTTGTTCTCCTGTACTGCGGTCCTTGCGGAAACCTGCTTGATCCACACTTAGAATATCCTCTATTTCTGGGGAAATGCGTTGCAGTATTAGGCGCTCCATGATTTTGTAAGGAACGCTGAGTAGGGAGATTGGGCGGTAGCTTGCTGGTAGTTTGTGGTCTTTGCCAGGTTTTGGGATGGCAATGACCTTTGCTGTCCGCCATTTCTTTGGGATCGAGTTCGTTTGTGTGATCCTTGTGTAGAATTGTGTCAACCAGGTTAGGGCTCGGGGGCCAAGATTCTTCATGAATTCTGGGAAGATGTTATCGTATCCTGCTGCCTTTCCACATTTCAGGCCCTGTAGGACTTTCTCCAGTTCAGCAGCCTCGAAGGGTTCAGGGTTCGTTTCCTCTACAGGCATTTTTTGGTGTTTTTTTAGCTCAGTTGTAACTGCTCTTCTGGTGTCTTTGTCTTGGGGTGCTTTGGCGATAGTCAGTAGGTGGGATGCAACTTGGTTGGGTGTGACGGATGCTCGGCTTTGGCTAGGGGGCTTCTGTGCAGCTCCTAGGCGACGGATGAGGCTCCAACATTTCCTGCTAGAGTGGGTAAAGCTCCGGTCAGCAACTGTCTCCTCCCATTTCTTTCGCCGGGCTGTATTTAGCGATTCAATGAGATGGTCTGCTATCTCTGGGTCCCCTGATGTTTGATAGGATTGTAGGAGGGCAGCACTTTCTCCGTCCAAACATGGGACATAGAGGGGTCGGTAGCCTCGTGGGATTGCAGTATGGGCAGCCTTGAAGATTGCGCTGCAGAAGCGGTTGTATGCTTCATCTACAGTGATGGTGTGGAGTGGGATGGTAACAATGCTCCGGTCCAGAGTTTCACTGAATTTCTTCCAGTTGGCTTTGCGGAAGTTCCAGCGCATCTTCCTTGGGCTGTATATGACTGGAAATTGTAGGCCAATGTGTACAAGCAGGGGCCGGTGTTGGCTGTGTGGAAAATCATCAAGAATGAGGATCTGTGTAGGATATGGCTCCCCATTCAAAGAGCTGACCCAACACAGGTCAGGAGAATAGTCCTTCTTCCACCTAGCAGAGTGGAAGGTTCCTCTTTGTTTGGGGTCGTATATCAAAGCGAGGTCATTTCTGGATGCCCAGTCTGAAAGTGCCTCCCCATCACTGTCCACTGCTGGGTACCCCCAGTCAGGGTGATGGCTGTTAAAGTCCCCCACATAGATGGCAGGGTGGGGTAGGGTGGGTAAGACCTGCAGATCCCAGTTGGCATTAGGGGGCTTGTACACATTGACAATATGGAAGCCACCAATGATTATGGTGTCTGAGAAATGTGTTGTTATCAGGTGATTTGCTTCAACTATGTCAGAACGCACATAGGTGGCACGTCCATGTTTAGCATGTAGAACATAGCACAGGAGGTCAAAGCCTTTGATGGTGAAGCGGCCAGCTTCCTCTGTGCCAATATGAGTCTCTTGGAGGCAGATTACATCAATCGAATGTTGGAAGGCGAGGACTTCGATAAGGCTTCGCTTGGCTGCAGATAGGCCTTCAACGTTTAGTTGTAATATGCGAAGGGCAGATCCTACCACAAAGTGCTCTTGGGGCTGTTTGCTTTCGGCTTTAGGACTGTGACTAGGATTCTTCTTTGACTTGGCACAGAGGCGTCGTCTCTTTGAATTTAGTCTGCTGGTAGGATCATTAGCTTCCCCAGGCAAGCCCGGGTACTGGCGGAGGGCGCGACGAGAACGCTGATCCATTGCCCCCCATTGTTCCTCGATGACATCATTGTATTCTCCAAGATGCCCGAAGAACATGAGGCTCACTTAATGAAAGTTCTTAATCGCCTAAAAGAGTACGGGCTTAAACTCTCCCCTGAGAAATGCAGATTTTTTCAAACTTCTGTCAGATACCTCGGTCACATTGTGTCCAGTAAAGGAGTTGAGATCGACCCAGAAAAAGTGGAAGCCCTAAGTACCTGGCCTGTTCCCCGTGATCTCAAACAGCTCCACTCGTTCTTGGGCTTTTCAGGGTACCATAGGCGGTTCATTAAGAACTATTCCAGCATCGTTAAGCCCCTCATTGACTTAACAGCAGGCTACCCTCCTTTGCGAAAGAGCACAAAGCCCAAAGCTAAGCCTGCCCAGTACCATGACCCAAAGACACCGTTTGGCAAGCGATGGACTTCTTCCTGTGATCTTGCATTCAAAACCATCATTGAAAAGCTCAGTCCTGGGTTTCGCTGACCCTCAGTTGCCATATACACTCTATACTGACGCCAGCACTACAGGGCTTGGCGCCACCCTCTATCAAGAGCAGGAGGGCCAGACTAGGGTCATAGCTTATGCAAGCCGGGGGTTGTCTAGAAGTGAGTCCCGTTACCCCGCCCATAAATTAGAACTTTTAGCTCTAAAGTGGGCAGTAACGGAGAAGTTCGCAGACTATCTATATGGCAATCATTTTACTGTCATGACAGATAGTAACCCCCTGACGCACATCTTAACTGCTGCTAAGATGGATGCCATGAGTTATAGGTGGCTAGCTGCTCTGTCGACATTTAACTTTAAGTTCCAATACAGAGTGGGCAAATTTAACTCAGATGCAGACGGCCACATGGCGAGTTACTTGATGACGCAGTGTCCCAAAAGGAGCTTGACCGCATACAGCAGTTCACTCAAACTCACTTGTCTCTTCCTGAGAGCAGTTTAAGTTCCGAGGTAGTGTCTGCTATATGTGAAAAAAACCTTGTCTGTAGCTCTCCAGACAACACCTTCCCTTTGGTTCACTCATTAGCCCTCTCTGTAGCCGCCATTCCAGATGGCTACGCCGATGAAGATGGCTGTGGAGGTCTTCCAGTTGTACCCCACATGACTCCTGAACAGAACAAAAATGAACAAAGAACTGACCCCTGTTTAAGAGAAGTGATTGCACAAATTGAAACTGGACTAAAAGTTCCACCAACTGTACGAACTGAACTTCCTGACATCAACTTGTTACTCCGAGAGCTCAGTCGACTTGAAATGTGCAATAACATCCTCTACTGCACTCGTCAAGACGGAGGAACTGTTACTTACCAGCTCGTCTTACCTGAACAGCTCCGCGATTCAGTCTTTCAAAGCCTCCACTGTGACATGGGCCATTTAGGCACAGAGCGTACTTTGGATCTTGCCAGAACAAGGTTCTATTGGCCTAGCATGGCGGCAGATATTGAAAAGAAGATCAAGACATGTAATCGCTGCGTAAGACGTAAAACTGCTCCAGAGCGAGCTGCTCCGCTTGTCAACATCAAGTCCACCCGACCGCTTGAACTCGTCTGTATGGATTTCCTGTCCATTGAGCCCGATCAAAGTAACACGAAGGATGTGCTCGTGTTAACTGATCATTTCACGAAATATGCTATAGCCATCCCTACTAGCAATCAGAAAGCTCAGACCATTGCAAAGGCACTTTGGGACAACTTTATAGTCCACTGCGGGATACCCGAACGGTTACTTAGTGATCAGGGTCCCGATTTTGAGTCCCATATCATAAAAGAACTTTGCAAAATCATGGGCATTCGCAAAATTCGGACGACACCCTATCATCCCAGAGGTAACCTGGTAGAACGTTTCAATAGAACGTTATTGAGCATGCTGCTTACTCTGGAGGAAAAGAACAAAACTCATTGGCACAACTATGTAAAACCACTTGTACATGCGTACAATTGTACGAAGAATGACACTACTGGTTTTGCCCCGTATGAGTTAATGTTCGGTCGTCAGCCAAGATTGCCCATCGACCTTGCATTTGGGCTCCCGTTACACAACAAAAGTTACAAGTCACATTCCCAGTACATTGAAAAACTGAAGACAACTCTACAAGAAAGCTACAAACTAGCAACAGAAAATGCTAACAAGATGGCTGAAAGAAACAAAACAAGATTTGATATGCGAGTGAAGCCCTCAAAACTAGAACCAGGCGACAGAGTTTTGGTACGTGCAGTCTGCCTCAGAGGCAAGCACAAACTAGCAGACAGGTGGGAAGCTGAAATTCACGTTGTGGTGAGCCAAGCAGATGACTTGCCTGTTTACACCATAAAACCTGAAACAAAAGATGGTCCTGTTCGCACCGTTCACTGCGACCTCTTGCTTCCCTGTGGTTTTCTTGCCCCTGTTGAGGAAGAACCTGTCCAAACAAAACAGGTGTTTTTTGTGTTTTTATTTTGTTTTTATTATTATTGTGACAAGTGTGTGTTTTTTTATTGTACATATTTGTAAATAATACAGATTTGTTAAAATAATAATAAAAAATAAATAAAAACACAAAACCCCAAAATATAGTTACAATATTCACAGTTCTTGTTGTATCAGTTCCAGGTGACCAGTTGGGTCACCTCTAGCAGTTTCTAGGGTTCGGGCTTCGGTTCACCATCCAGATTTGGAGAATCCACGCTCTGGTCAAACCTGTCCAAAGGAAGAAAAAAAAAGAAAAGAACCTGACCATGATAAGTGGCTGGTGCGTCAATGGGGTTCCCGTGCTCAACGGCGTTGGCAGCCTTTGGATCCCAATCAATTTCAAGGGTTTTATCCAGGCAAAGGCTGCTACCAGCACGCTAGTGTCACCGTATCACCAAGGACCGTCTCTCTCTCTGGTCTGAGGCTTTCGGCGTCTGGTGCGATTGAGCCAAAAAATGCAAGTCATCCCAGACCCAGGGAGAGAGCGCTTAACCCATTGGGTGGCGTGACCCAGCCAGTGGGTACTCGAAATATCAGCACACAATACTAGGAACTTTATCAGAACCTTCTAGAAAATGTTCCTACTATTTATGAATATATATTTATTTAAATATTCATATTTGAATTATGTATTCCCATTGTGAAATGGGTGTTTTTCTTTTCTAAAAGCGGTATCGATATTTATAATTTAATTCACGTTAAACTATCTTCTCCCATTGTGAAATGAATGTCCCCCCTTCATTCATAATTCCATCCAAGTTTTTAACACTGGATTACATATGGCTGCAGGAGCACCCAACTTCAGCAGTTGAAGCCGTGATATTGGGATATAGAGGACGGTGAGTGATGTGATATGCATATTTTACGTTATTTATCCCAGCAGTGGAAAGTTCACTTTGGACAGACGAAAACTTGCCTGTGTTTAAACGATGACCTAGCTTGTTAGTCGTCAATGCTACGTCTGTCCTTGTATTTTGTGCTTGTGTTGCCGATACCTATTGAAATGAGCTAGTTGTAATCCTGGTTAAAAAGGTGTTTTGTTTTGTTTTTTTTACATGTTGCACTTTCATGCTGTGCATGTACTTAAGTTGTGTGTATTTTCGTTGTCGAGTCCAAACAGGATCTGCTCTGAATGGCTACGTTTTGACAGCAATGTATTCTGACAGGTAAGCTACACATCTTATTTACAGTCAAATCTTTTGCTTTTTAAGTTAACCCCTTGCACTCCGGTCAATTTTCCTAAAAACGCCAAAAAATAATGTGCCCAAAGTAAATCGAAACCTGTTCTTCAACCCTTTGCAGCATCTTCATGGGGTTGGTCTCATTTAAAAGAAAACACTTTGAATTTTTTGGCAAAAAAAAAAATGAAAAATGATCTCTCTAAGTGCTCCGGCCACTGAGTTACAGTCATCTAAACACAGTGAACTTGAATAAAATAAATTTGGCCTGGGTGTTTTTTTGGATACACATGCTTGCAAATAACACACAGCTTCAGAGCCGGGCTGGAAAATGCAACAGAAATGTAGAACCAAGTGTTATCCAGCTGAGTTCCAAATTTTGTAACAATACCACAAAAAATGAATATATTACACAGCTTTGTTCTCAGGCTGTTCCCAGGCGTTTTGGAACTGTGCCAAATTGTGCCAAATGGCACAGTTTGGAAAAACTTTTGAATGATTCAACATAGAAGCTTCATCTTGGGCTCAAATGAAAGGTCACATTCAGGGCTGTGTCTGTGTGTGTGTGTGTGTGTGGGGGGGGGGGGGGGTCCCCCCCCCCCCCCCCCCCGCTACAGCACGGAGATCCGCCCTTCTTACATGACGGATTACACATAAGGCATGTTTCCACAGCAGCGCTGTCACCGCCCCCCCCCCCCCCGCCGCTACAGAATCGTAGAGGCGGGGGGGGCGTTCACGGTCCGGAGGCGGCAAAGAACCGTGTAACGCGGCGCACGCACTTCGGACATTGTGCGCCGCACAGTTGTAATTTACCAATCGGTCAAAAGTCATTTTTGATTACAATTTTCAGGGATAAAAAATAATTTGGCTTATAACACCTTACCTCTTCACAGGCACATTGTCCTGGCCAACTTCTCTTCCTCATTGTCAGAGGAACACGACGCTGGTCCGCTCTGGTTCTGGTCTCGCGACCCGGTCAAAACATAATTCCATGATTGTGGTTTTGGCGAATGATTTACGACCTTCGGCGGCGGCCTCCGTCGGTCTATGATGACCATATAACAGAATCCTAAACACTCTGCTAGAATTAAAAAAAAAATAAACCACTGCCTGTGGCTGCTGAAGCAGTCTCTCTTCACCCAGCCTTTGTAGACAAAACAGCTCAGCGAACTTCTGTGCTTCAATTGGCTCGCTGCGTTGGTAGGCGGGTCCTTCTTGCCAAGTTTTCAGTCATTGGTTCTTCAAGGTTTCAGAAACCCAATTCAAGGCTCTTATTAGTCGAATGAGAGGTCAATCAGATGATCTAATCTGTTTGCGGCTGTGTCTGCAGTGGAAGAACGAATATGCAGCTCCCGCAGCTCCATCGTGCGTCCAAGAGTGCACAAGGGTGCACGAGAGCACCCTCGTGCGCTCTGGGACGCAGAGACTTGCCCGTCCGCGGTACAATGGAGCGCAAGAGGTTAAAGTATAGGTAAAGTGCCAGATTTAAAGTAGCACAATTTCCACTTAATATGAAAGGGAATGAACTGAGATTTATTTGATTGTGTGAATATTAATTACAGAGTAATTGAAAATGAATGGCACATCCAATAATAGCCACCATAAAATAAGCCGCTTGTTTATTTATTTATTTATTTATTTTTTATCAGATCATTCCTGTGATCCTTTATGAGTTATAGTCATAATAATGTATCTTGCACTTTGGAGAATGGGAGTTGTTCAGTCACCATTAGAATTTAGTTTATATGTGTAGTTTATATTATTTCATCTTTAAACTCATCCAGTAAAAGAACACATTACAAATATTTGAGACCCATTGTTGTGCTTCCTTTTATATTTTAGCAATACAAGCACAAAACACCACCCACACTTGAAACCAGGGCGACACAATGGTGGCTAAACTTTTATTGATAACGTTATTTCACACCATCACAACAACTCAGTATCTAAACTCAGTGTAAATGGTGTAGAGATTGAAAGGGTATCCGAAATTAAATTCCTTGGCGTAATAATTGATAATAAACTGTGTTGGAAGTCACATATTAATTATATTAAAGGTAAAATACGCAAATCAATCGCAATACTACAGAGTGAAATATTTGCTGAATCAACCCACACTATATACTTTGTATCATTCATTAATACTCCCATACATGACATATTGTACTGAAGTATGGGGAAGTACATATAAAACATACAGTATATCCAGTCTTTATGCTTCAGAAGAGAGCTATTAGAATAATAAACCAAGCTGCTTACAGGGAATCAACAAACCCACTTTTTCTTAAATTAAAAGCTCTCAAGTTGAAAGATCTGGTTGATTTTAAAACTGCAGTAATAATGTTTAAAACGAAGAATCTATCACTGCCCGCAAATATCCAAAAGTTTTTCCAAATAAGGGAGAAACAATATCATTTCAGAGGAACATGTATATTTCAAAAACCTTCAGTGAGAACTACCACCAAGCAACACTGTGTCTCAGTGCAAGGAGTCAGACTGTGGAATGCTTTTGGACCTGAATTAAAATCATGTACAATGCTTGGACAATTTAAACAAAAACTAAAGGAAGAAATACTCCAAACATATACTGTATACAAAACGACATGTAAAATCACATAAGGGTTATCAAATCCAGTCTGTGTTGAGCTGTTGCTTAGTTTTTTGTCACGCTTTGTCTTGGCTTTGTTCTGATTTGTAATCACTTTTATTTTATTTTCCTTTTGAATTCTTAGATGGAATATGGGTGGGAAATATAAGCTGCGGCTTCAGCCATCACCCATTTTGGATAATTTATGTTGAATTGTATAATCCGAGGAGTTACTGTTTAATTTGACCTTGTTGGATTTTTTTCCCCTTTGTTATATTATTCGGTTCCTTTCTTTAAATCTAATCAATCCGAAATAAAGATTCATTCATTCATTCATTTCTTAAATATGGGTCAGATGTGAGGTCCTAAGGCAGACTGAACATGCATTGGATCCTCTGCAGTTTGCCTATAGGCCTCACAGAGGAGTGGAGGATGCCACTGTCAGTATGTTTAACATGCTTTTTAAACATCTGGATTTTAATGGGACACATGCCAGGCTTTTATTTGTGGACTTTTCTTCTGCCTTTAATACAATCCAACTTCATATTTTAGTTGAAAGGCTCCTGCAACAATTTGATTTGAGCAATAATCTGGTGGGTTGGATTCTGGATTTCTTAACCAACAGGACGCAGAGAGTAAGGGTCAATGGCACATTGTCTGACCTAAAGTGCTCTTCTACTGGCTCTCCTCAGGGGTGTGTGTTGTCACCAATACTCTTCATCCTGTACACAAACATGTGTTGAAGCAGACATGACAACAGACACATTATAAAGTATGCTGATGACTCAGTCATTGTCAGTCTCCTCCAGGATGGTGAGAGTGACCACGGCCCAGTAGTTGATGACTTTGTTCACTGGTGTGAGGATTCCTACCTGCAGCTGAATACAACAAAAACAAAAGATATGATTATTGACTTTAGGAGGAAAACTCCCAGGCACAAAGTCACAATACTAAAAGGCCAGACCACCGAATGTGTACAATCGTACAAATATCTTGGGACGATTATTGATAGTAATTTAAACTTTGAAGTGAACTGTGAAAGGGTGTGCAAAAAGGGTCAGCAAAATTTGCATTGTTTGAGGAAACTGGCACACTTCCAAATTGACCGAACCATAATGACTATGTTTAATCGGGCTTTTATTGAATCTGTTTTATCCTTTTCTTTAATGTCATGGTTTGGTCAGATAAAACTGAAACAGAGGAAATCCTTGGATCAGGTAGTTAGATGGTCCAGTCATTTGCTTGGTGAGTCACAGCTGAGCCTGACATCCCTGTACACCAAACAAGTACGAGCGCTGACTCGATTTTAAATGATGACTCCCACCCTTCGCACTGCAACTTTCAGCTTCTTCCCTCCAGACGGAGGTTTGCTGTCCCAAAAAGTAAAACCCAGCGCTACAAAAACAGCTTTGTCCCTGCTGCTGTCAAAGAGTTGAACAAGCTATAAATATATTGTACATGTTTTATATTTACTTATTTTGTATGATGTGTGCCTGTGTTTGTGTCTATGTTGAATGTAATTAGTGGCTTGTAAATATGGATGTCACCAGACTGCAAAACAAATCTACCTACGGGTACAAATAAAGTAACCTGAACCTGAACCTGAAATATGTTTTAAACTTGCTTTAATTATCCACCACCCATTTCTGTCCTTCATCTAGGCAAGAAGAAAATGATCTACCCAAACCGGGCCTTGCCTCACTATTTACAGAGATGCAGGCTGAAGATCAGCTGAACTGGGACCAGTACGAGGGGCCGATCCAGTTGCTGCTCAGTGAGGCAGCATGGCCGGCGTGTGTGACCCATTCCAATTTCTTTTTTTTTTTTACAGTTTGAATTTTGCACATTCTAAATAATCTGGAATTTGCTGATGATTGTAATAAACAATTTGTGATTTATGTGTTTGCATCATGCTTTTCTATTTTGTCTGTTAAGACACCGGTGTGAAAAGAGTCAACAGTACAAACCATTTATCAGTGACTTTGAAAATAATGGCTCATTTTTAAGAAAAGTAACCAAAACAATTATTTGCTGAAGACTGTATTGTTGGATGTATGTTGGGACGGCAGTGGCTCAGGAGGTAGAGCAGGTCGTCCAATAACCGGATGGTTGGCAGTTCGAATCTCGCTCTCCCCAGATATCCTGCTGTTGTGTCCCTGGGCAAGACACTTTACCCACCTTGCCTCCTGTGTCCATAGCACAGGGTATGAATGTGTATAAATGTTTGGTGGTGGCCGGAGAGGCCGTTGGCGCGGATTGGCAGCCACGTTTCCGTCAGCCTGCCCCAGGGCAGCTGTAGCTACAGTAGAAGCTTGCCACTACCGTTGTCTGTCTGGAGTGAATGAATAATGTATCTACTTGTAAAGCGCTATATAAATCTGATGCTTTATTATTATTATGTGCCAGTGCAAAAGACACTGCACACTTTAGTGATAGTACCAGTATATGGAGGAATTCTGGGCCATATTAGCATCTGTATTTCCTAATAATGGGATAGAAGAGAGAACCTGCAGGGTCTTGGCCCTCCATGGCACATGATTGAACACCCCTGAATTTGGGTTTAATGGGATTAAACATTTTAACACAAACTGCTTTATGGTTCATAATTCTGTTGGCAGACTTACACCAAACCAAAAGTGATTTATCAAACTGCTGGATTGTTCTTAGACAGCTTTTTCCAATCTTTTAGTATTTATGTCACTTGGTGATAACCTTCACACATAAAAGTAGAGACACATCTGCAAAAGTACAAAGGTTTATTGTCAAAATTCCCAGGGCAATACTACATGAATACATCTATAGATCTCTGTTGATGCAGAGAATATATATTTATACAGTATCTACATGTAGTCAGCAATACTCAATATGATATAGTTCCAGTTAATCCATGTATTTCTCCATGTAACCTTGTGACTGCATTATTTTAATTACTTTTAATCCTAGATCCATTTGTTTTGGCTTAAAATGCATCATAATTGTTAAGTATATCTTATGCCTAACTCAGCACTGTTTACCTGTTGAAATATATATTTTACGGCTCATATACTACAATATGGCACCTAGCTGATCCATTTTTTGCCACGACGCCACTGGCTGGAGCAGGTAAATCCCATGACGTGATTTTGACACAGATCAGAGCAATTTGTTGCCCAGGAAGCTAAATATTTCTACAGACATTCTGCAGTTCTGTAACCACTTTGCGTTCCTGAAGCTGGGGTGACATCACTGTGTTGAACGTTCAGACCGATGGTTTGAAGTGATATTTTTGCCACAAGAGAACCATCTGAAACACACACACAGAGAATACATATTTTAGTACTTAATACTGATAACTTGCCGACATTACAATGTTGTAAGGTGGACTTAAAAGTAAAGTAGTATTAGCAATCATTAGCTTACCGTCATACATGATGGAGTTCGTATCCTCATGTCTTCCCCTTTATACTGCTCTATGGTTTCCTAAATGCTCCAGTACTTTTCCAGCATTTGTCGTATCGCCGCCTTTGCCTTCAGTTCTCCTTTTTTGCCTTTATTCTGGCAAAAAAAAAAAAAAAAGCCAGAGAATGCAGACGCCTCATATCCTGCCAGCTTGTGTTTTGCATAACGTTACGCTTGTTTTACACCAGTTACGCTTGTTTTACATAATGGGAGGGAGAGGATTGCGCTGCCTCCCCTGTAACTATTCCCACCCACTTCAAGTGGGACCTAGTGCAGTGAAAACACAAAGCAGACTGAACTGTCCCATCTCATACCGAACTGTACCGTACTGACTCTAGTGGAAAAGTGCCTTAATAATGGGCTGTAAAATTCGATCATATTCCTGGTGTACAGAAGTGGAATAGTTGATCGCCACTCTTCGTCAGTCGACACAGGCTGATCACCCCGAACAGAGTTCGGCTCTTTCCGCCCAGTTTGGTGATGGGAGTGCGGAGGTGGCGAAGGGGTGACACACTATCCAGAAGAATCCATTTTACAAGTCTCCTAAAGATAAAGTAACTAAAATTTATTGTGCCCTTTATGCAAATTGTATTGGTAAATTGTCAGTTGTGTAGTTCACCTCACTGGAACAATATCTGTGCATGTCCAGCGGGTTAAAGATCTGTGGTAGGACAAATTCTGGGGTCCGGTGAGTTGATCTTGGGGCAGGACTAAATTGAAGACAGCGTACAGTACCTGTTATAAACGGGTTTGGGGACATAGTCTGAAGTCACAGTGAGACACGCTGGGGCATGCCTGGGGAAACCTGGGGTGACCAGCGGTCAAGATAAGGACACGTTAGGCACGCACTTAAGACGTTTGGTGGTTTCTGGCGGTCATATTGGTCAGTAATGGGGTCTTGCAAGTCAAGGCCTAAACGTTGTCCCTCCGGTGTGAGCGGCCTGAAGGTGAAATTTATGACTGACAATTATGGTCCTGAAAGTGTGAAATTTATTGAATTTATTGAGGAGTGGATCTGCCAAACTGAATTTCCTCTGGGGGGGTCATTCTCAACCGAGGTCATTATCACCTTGAGGGATAAGATCAATGGTGAAATTCAGAAGGTACAGACACGTACGAAACAAAGTAAGAATAACAGAGGAAAGCTGACGCAGTTGCAGTTAGAAAAGGGCGCGGCTGAGATGTGGCTGACAGAAGCAAAACCCGTAGAGATAAGCAAGAGCAGAATATATTACAAAATGAAAGAAAAAAGAAGAACAGGGAAAATACACATACTATACAAAAACAATTTTTACACTTTGCTGGGGATCCCATTCCCCCTCCCTACAAGTGCAACCGTCCGGTCCTTCCACTTCCCTTCCCACTAACCCTTTTACTGCGGCATTGTATCCAGCTCTGCCTGGGCCATTTTCACTCACACCTGAAGATGATACACCTCCCCCTACACAGAAGATGTCTGTAGATGATATGTCTCCCCCCGAACAGAAGCACATCCAGTCTGAACAGAAGACACTGTCAGGTGCTATGAAGCATAAGGGACAAAGGAAACTTCAGGAATTGTTGGGACCTTCAATCCATGGCCAACCAGCAGCAGATAAAAGGTGAGGGGACATCAAACCTTAACCAGACCCTCTTACCACTATGCCAATGGTAGAGGTTATGGGGTAGGACGGACCCGAAGCTGTGTTCAGACCATGGGCACCGGAGGACATACCAAAGTTTGCAGCAACGCTCCCACAGTTGGAGAATGACCCACTGTATTTTTATGAACAGTTGGACACATTCTGTCGAACTTATCGGCCGACTTTCCATGAGCTTTGACGGATTATGGCACAAAAATGTACCCCAACAAATATGGCAAAGTTGATGCCTTTGTTTGAAAAAGACGTTCGACTGGATCACAAGGACTGGGGCACATCGTCAAACACACTCAACGAAGATTACAAGAACGGTCTCTTTAAAGTGATGGAGGCCATCATCACGGAGTGTAGAAAATGCTCGGATCTGAGCAAGGTGGTGAACTGCAAGCAGAAGGATGACGAACGGCCGGGTGACTATTTTCACCGGCTGAAGAAAGTTTAAATGGAGCGGCAGTCATTCCCTGCTCTGAAGACTACATGACAGATACAGGGGCATATGGCACGCACCTCGTCATGTAGTTTATGGCAGGCCTTCTTCCCAGTTTGGCCACTAATGTAAAGAACACATGCATTGGGTGAGGAAATGCCCACAGCTCTCCAGCTGGACCTACTGTAGACAAGAAGGACATTGGGTGAGAGACTGCCCGATAAAACCCAGACATACCTTCCAAGGCAGAGGAAGAGGCAGGGGCAATTTTCAGCGTGGAGGGCGTCGGTCCTGGCAGCAGCACAACATACCACAGCCACCACAGCCCCATTCACAAGTACAAGGTCAAGGGCTGATACAACATCAGCAACAGTGATGTCAGGCAGAGAAGACTGGTGCATGCGTGCCTTCTTTATTTTCACCCCCAGCAGATGCCATACATGAGCTTGCTAATAAAAAATCTGCTGCAGCAACACATACACACACATACAATCATAAAGATGTACACACCACTTTAGTTAGGTATTCAACTTCCAATTTCAAAGATTTGCCAGTTCTGAAAGTAGAAGTTTCAGGGAAGTTGATAGATTTTATGGTAGACTCTGGGGCTACTAATTCAGTGTTGTCTTCAGCCTCTGGGTTGAAGCCCCCTCTTACTTCCCGCTCACTCACATCGCAAGTGGCAAGTGGCAGTTTCACACATGAATTTTTCACTGAACGATTGTCATGTGTGGTGGATGGAAAAACTTTTAGTCATGGCTTCCTGTTTTCTCCTCAGTGCCTTTTCAGCCTGTTGGGTCGAGATTTGATGTGCAGTTCATCACTCTCTCTCTCTCTCTTGCACCCCGTAGGGAACTCAAATTGTAACACCCAGCTTGACTTTTGCTAAAGTACCAACTCAGCTGTGCATTTATGAATGGGCACTGACAGATGAAGGGCGAAGCTCCCATTTGATTGAAATAGGAAAGAAGCTTTCATCACATGCCACAGTTTCCATGCCACTGCACAGGAAGCATTGGACATCACACCTTTCACAGGGCCCTGACACAGCATATGAAAAACAATGGTTACAAGTTCAACCCACACCACTGCAAACGACACACGTCGTGTGGACTGCTGACTTCAGCTTTTTGTTGGTTGCACTGACACCTCACATGTCTACCATGTTCTCAGTTCCACACAGCCACACACATATTTCACTCACGAAAACCCCATCCTCAGCGTGGCATGACATGGGCGCACAAGCTCTTGCAGCTCATCACACTGATGATTGGGTCCCATCCCCACCACTTCCCTATGCCAGCCTCACCACAGTTTTATTCAGGTTCAGGTTCAGGTTACTTTATTTGTACCCGTAGGTAGGTTTGTTTTGCAGTCTGGTGACATCCATATTTACAAGCCACAATTACATTCAACATAGACACAAACACAGGCACACATGAAGCTGACTATAAACATGATAAAAATACTCAAGGCTCCATCAATCAGGGTATAAAGATAAAGAGATGAGAGAAAAACCAGAGGTAAGAGAAGGGTCATATTAAAAAGTTAAAAACTAGTCAAAGAGGTTAAAAACTCAAAGGTTTAAAACCCAATAAAATATTTAGAACCTAAATAACATCCTACAAAAATAAGTAAATATACAATGGAGTTAATAAATAGGTACCTAAATTATGTGCAATATATTGTTACAATTTGTTCAACTCTTTGACAGCAGCAGGAACAAAGCTGTTTTTGTAGCGCTGAGTTTTACTTTTTGGGACAGCAAACCTCTTGAGGGAAGAAGCTGAAAGTTGCAGTGCAAAGGGTGGGAGTCATCATTTAAAATGGAGGTAGCCATCCTCTGTACTGGTCTGGTGTACAGGGATGTCAGGCTCAGCTGTGACTCACCAAGCAAACGACTGGACCATCTAACTACCTGATCCAAGGATTTCCTCTGTTTCAGTTTTATCTGACCAAACCATGACACTAAAGAAAAGGATAAAACATTCTCCCCCTCTCTGCAAATGTTTCATGCAGAGTATACAGTTTCACTTCCTTGTGAGCATTTCATCCAAATGTTGGATGCTAACAGGCAGTACAGATGGATGAAATCTGTTATTATGCCCTCTATACAGACGCAGGAAGATCACATGCTCTCACGTGTTCCAACATCTCTGTGGGCTGCGCACAAATACGATGTAGGGCTTATAAAAACTGCCCTAAAGTGGTTATTACTCCAAAGTCTGATTTCAGACTGAAATGCTTGCAATACCCACTCAGACCAGAGGCACGTGATGGCATCACTCCAGGTTTTGAATCTCTTCTGGATTTACATTCCAGTTTAATGGGACGCTCTACACTTTCACCAGGTTAGCTCAAGGATATTATTATGAAAGCCCTACTATCTATAATACTGCTTTAAAAGACTCATTAAGCTCATTAACACTCACAGAGGGTTCTGTCCTGATTCAGTATGTCGAAGACCTCTTGCTATGTGCGCCTAATGAATCACAGTGTCAGACTCCATCAAACTTCTCTGCCATTTGGCTGATGAAGGCCACAAAGCCTTCAAGCCCAAACTACAGTTTTGTAAACCTGTTGTAACCTCTTTGGGTCATCGAATATCGACTCAGGGCAAATCTTTCTCCCAAACATGTGGATGCTATTTGTCACATGGCCAGGCCTAAAACTAAAAGGAGCTCCTTCTTTTTCTTGGCACAGCATCTCATTGCCACTCTTTCATTCCTGATTTTTCATACCTTCCTCTTCCACAGTGTGATGCTGACTCACTCTGTGACCATGATTGTTTATCCTTGGTTGACTCTGTCACCTCTACTGGACCTGACCTTTCTGACACTCCATTTCCCAACTCTGACCTTGTCCTTTATGTTGACAACTCTGCAACTGTTGACCCTTCTGTAGGCCTCAACAAAGTGAGTTGGGCTGTCTGTAATGACCATTGCACATTGCTTTCTGGCTGTTTGCCATCTCATCTCTCTGCACATGCTGCTGAATTAGTTGCCTTGGCAGAGGCATGCACATGTGCTACAGGGCAATCGGTCACTTTGAAGTGGTGCATGACTTTGGTGCCGTATGGTGTGAACGTAACTTCCTTGCCTCTGCAGGCTCACCGGTGGGAAAAAATTTTGTATGTGTTACGCCTGCTGGATGCTCTTCTCCTTCCTTTATCTGTGGCGGTGTGCAAATGCACAGCCCACACTTCATCTTCTGACCCTGTGTCCAAGGGTAACACACGTGTTGATGCTGCAGCTAAAGCTGCAGCCCATGTCATGACCCCTTCTTCCCCTTCATGTGTCTGTCCTCCTACTAACCAACCGCCCTCTCCTGTTGACTCACTTCTTACCATGCGGTCTCTTTCCTCCCCCCAGGAACGTCAGAAGTGAACAAAGAAAGGATGCTACAAAGACCAGGCTGGTGTGTGGAGGGGCCCAAAATGAATTCCCCTGTTTACCAGCTCATTTCTGCCATCATTTTGCTAAATTGACTCATGGGAAAGACCATGTGTCAAGAGAAGGGATGATACAACCACTGCATGCAAATTGGTTTACTACTAGTTTCACTGTATATGCTGACAATTTTTGCAAAAAGTGTCTAATCTGTGCCACTAATAATGCCCACAGGGTTCCTAAACAGGTTCCAGCAGCCCATCCGCCTCCTGCAGGACCTTTTCAGCATGGACTTCATTGAGCTTACCCCAGCTGAGAGTAAAGAGTACTGTTTGGTAATGGTTGACATGTGGTCCAAATGGGTAGAGGCCTTTCCAGCCAAACATGCAACAAGAACTGTTGTGGCCAGAACATTATTATCAGAAATTATTCCCAGATGGAGAATACCAAAGAAAATTTCCAGTGACAACAGTAAGCATTTTGGAAATGAAGCATTGACCAATTTGAGCATCACATTGGGCTTTGACTTGAGAAAACACTGTGCCTACCACCCACAATCAGGTGGCGCCATCGAGTGTGAAAATGGCACTCTGAAAAACAAACTTGCCAAGCTTGAAGATGAAACTGGCCTACCCTGGACTAAGTGCCTCCCATTAGCACTCGTGTACATGTGCACGAGTCAGGAAGAAATATAACATGTCACCTTTTGAGATTTTGTTTGCTCGACCCCCAGCTCTAGGTTTCTCCATGGAAAAGAGACCTGCACCTCCACTAACTACTTCACATTTTGAAAATGCCATGTTATCTTATTGCTCTGTACTGTCCTGCCAATTTCAAAACATTTCACAGCAGGTAAAGGCTGCCCTGCTTAGGCCAGCGGAGGGAGTCCTGCACAACATCAAACCCGGTGACTGGGTGGTCATCAAAAGCTTCAAACGGAAGAACTGGCGCAGTAAACGGTGGTTGGGTCTATACCAGGTCCTTATGACGATATTCACGGCTGTGAAGATTGCAGAAAGGGCGACGTGGATCCACGCAACGCACTGTAAGAAGATCCTGGAAGTCAAGCCAGAAGAACCTAGACCAGACATAGACGAGAAGCAGAAGAGAAGTGGTCAGCCACGACCACCATCCTACGTTGTAGACCTGGATGAGAAGAAGATGACCAAGTAATGCCTTTTGACAACAGGTGCCCACCTGTTTACCTGTGCAAAGGTTTGCTGACAGCGCCTCTGGTGTCCGGTGTAGTGTTTGCAATAGAGAAACAGATGGGGCACACATGATAAGAGGGGAGACATACTGTTAGGTTCCCCTGCCAGAGTGCCACCAGATATGGATAACCAGGACATTGACCATCCTTTGCCACAGCAGGCTGCCGAAGCACAGACCCCACAGAGACATCAGGAGAAAGACTACGCCAGCCGCAGTTGGACTACTTTTGTTGTGATGCTGTTGGGACTTATTATATGTTTGCTAACCTGTTATTTTTTCTTACCAACACAGGAGAACCCCACAGTGAGCAAAAGAGCACAGGTTGACCCACAGGTTGACCCTTACTTGTTTTCCCCTGGGTGGGGGAGAAACCTCACCAATGTTTTCCAACTCAATATATGGTATCGATATGTAATTTTTTTGGCAAAAACTGAAAATGCCACTAGCTGCTATGTGTGCACTAAGATGCCCATAGCTGCAGCTAACCCAAGCATCGTGCCACTGCCCATTAACAACACCAATCTCTTTCCAGACATACTTGTCTCCCTGCATTCGCTCGGCATACTAAATATTTCACTGCGGAGCAAAACTGGTGGCGGGTTTCCCCAGATACCCAACTATACTGGCCGCAATTTCACGAAATTGCTTAGGTTGAACAGCACAAGAAATGCGCCACTCTATAGCCCTGTTTTTATACCCCTTCATGCAAAATTTCAGTGCTGTGCTAATAACTTTACCTTCTCCTCGACCGTCTATAAGATGGGCAGGATACCAAAGCGGCATTGTAGTAATATCAGATCCCCGTGCATGGCAAATTCCACTGGCACTTTAAATCAGTCCCAAGCTGTACCGTATGCCACATGTAAACCATACTTTACCGCACCAGATGCTTTAGGTGTCATGCCCCAGTCAGACTTTGTATGGTTTTGTGGCTCCTATGTCTTTCAGGATCTGCCTGCTGGGTGGGTGGGACACTGTGCGCTGATTCAGGCTGCAGGCCAGTCTTTCCTTGTCACTGCTAACCTTACATCAGTGTGAAGGACCAAACGCCAAACACTGTCTAGCCATGACTCTATTTGGGGAACGGATGTCCCTAGAGACCACAAATTGTGGACAGATGCTCAGAAAGTCACCCTGTCACTTTTCCTTTTGTTAGGGATAGGGAAGGTTATGTTACATATGGAGACTTTGGATTACAGGCTTGGCCTATTCGCGAATTCTACCCTTCAGGCCTTGGAAGGAGTTAAAGCCAAATTGCATGCTCTACGGCTTATGGAGCTCCAAGACCGAATGGTCCTGGACCAGCTCACGGCCTCACAGGGGTGTGTGTGTGGGGTTGTGGGCTCTTCTTGCTGCACGTACATTCCTCCCCATGATGAGGATGGTGGCCTTATCTCCCAGGCCATACAGAATCTAACTGCACTTCGTGATGCTTCCCTTCATGACCATGTTCAGGGGGGAGGTTTGTATGACTGGCTTTTTAGTGGGGGTTGTCAGAATTTGCTTGTCTGTCTTGGCTTTATACTGCTCTTGGTAGTAGTGATGCTTCTATTCTGTAGCTGTTGTATTCTTCCCCTTATCAGGCATATGATTTTGAAGTTATTTGTTACCAATATGCTACACTATATGCCTGCAAATGCTTCTGACAGTTCAGCTCTAAATTATACTGCTTTAGACATGTCTCAACTTCCTTTCATGTTGTAGGTGAATGCTTCCCTACTTTCCTTGCTCTACACTGAGTGCTTACACTCTCAAAAACAGCTTCTTCATGACCCTCCACACATGCTAATTTCTATGTCATGGCTGATGACGTGTTAGTTTAAACCTGTTACAGTGTACTTTCACTGATGTCTTTGCTTTGACTGTCTTGTACATTTTTTTTTATTATTTTTAGTGATCATATATGATCAAGAGAAGGGAAATGTAGTAGAAATTCACCATTTATTATTCACAACTTTTAATGTAGTGGGAAATTGTTTCTCATATATTAACTTGTTGAGTAATGTTTGATTTAGACGACATACTCAGTAATGTAGTGTCTACATATTCAGTGCATAGTGTGAGAGGTGAATCATAATGAATTTATGCTCAGCATGCATGTTTTATCTCTCCTCTGTACGGAATGTTCTCAGTGAGCAGGGGAGTGGGTGAGCCTTGTAGAAAATAACTGTTAAGATTGTCAAGTAAGGTCAAATCACATTCTTGTGAGTCGTGTGCTCCGACAGTGTGTCTTTGGGTCTTTTCTTCAAGGCTGCTACCATATTTGGGTTAGAGAGGGATACTATAAAGGTAGCCAAACTGCTGACAAAAGCAGAACAGTGGGAGCAGATTTTGTCTCTTCTCCACTCTTCTCCTGTATACAGAGAAATAAATGTCATCCAGCTGGCAGAATCATCTCTCTTTATTTCACTTCAGGACGCTAATAATGGGCTGTAAAATTCGGTCTATCTATCTATCTATCTATCTATCTATCTATCTATCTATCTATCTATCTATCTATCTATCTATCTATCTATCTATCTATCTATCCTCAAATATCTAAAACCCAATTTCTATAAGTAACGAAAGACCTCTTTGTTACCTCTCCCCTCTCCAAAAAGGGGTACCATACCATTATTTTCTGTAAGCCTAGATAAACAATCTGCTACTACATTAGACTTCCTTGGCCTATAATGGACTGTAAAATTATAAGGCTGTAAGGAGAGATGCCACCCTGTGATGCGTGTGTTGGTGTCATTCAACTGATTGAACCACTGCAGGGCGCGATGATCAGTCTCCAAGATGAAGGATCGTCCAAGCAGGTAATACCTTAGAGCAGGGATGTTCAATCATGTGCAAGGGAGGGCCAAGACCCTGCAGGCTTTACCTCCAAACAGTGTCTTCAACAGCAGATTTCACTGATTTTCTTTCCACTGATTGCTGATAAGTGAAAACATCTGCTGAAGCGACTGGGTAGAAGATAAAACCTGCAGAGTCTTCGCCCTCCATGGCACATGATTGGATACCCCTGCCTGAGAGACTCAATGCCCCCCTTCATTGCAAGGCACACTTTTTCAACAGTTGATACTGTATCTTGTTTCTCTGTCCAACAACTTTTGGCTCAGAAACACCACAGGTCTCCTCACTCCATAAGTCTCCTATAGCAGAACTGCTCCAAGGCCTACTTCTGATGCATCTGTCAAAAGAATGAATTGTTCATCAAAGTCTGTGCTATGGAGCACAGACTGAATGCAGATTGCTTCCTTGAGATCTTTGAATGCTCCGTCACACTCCTCTGTCCAGCACACTTTGTTAGGAGTCAAGTTCTTTGTGAGGCCATGCAATACAGCTGCTCTCTCTGCAAAATGGGGAACAAACTTGTGGTACCATCCAACCAAACCCACAAAACTTCTGGCCTTCCTTTTAGTAGTAGGAATAGGGAATGATTGAATAGCTTCAATTTTCCCCACTTGTGGCTTAATTTTACCAAATCCAATGATATATTCTAGGTACTCCACTTCTTTATGGGCCACAACACACCTATGAGGGTTGATGGTCAGTCCAGCAACTTTAATGCGGTGTAGTGCTTCCTGAAGATGTGTCACATGCTCTTCCCAGGAGTGACTGTACACCACCACATCATCCAGGTATGCAGTTGAAAAGTCTGACACATCTCTCAACACATGATCCATCAATCTTTAAAAAGTGGCTGGAGCCCCCTGGAGGCCAAATGGCATGACATTGAAGTGGTACATACCCAAGGGTGTCCTGAAAGCTGTGTACTCCTTTGCCTGTGGTACCAGTCCCACCTGCCAATAGCCTTTGCTCAAGTCCAAAGTCATGATGTATTGTGCTCTTCCAACTCTGTCTAACAAATCATCAATTCTAGGCATTGGATATGGATCAAAGTTAGAAATGCTATTCAGATATCTGAAATTAATACAGAATCTCAACGAGCCATCTTTCTTTGGCACAAGAACTATAGGGCTACACCACTCCTGGGAGCTTCAGTAATCCCAAGCTCTAGCTTCACCGTGATTTCATTTTGCAGCACTGGTACTGACCGCTCAGGGATCCTACAGCTCTTCTACCGTGCAGGGGCATCTTCCTTTATCCATATCCTATGCTCCACAAGAGATGTAAACCCTGTCTCCTGAAAAAAAATTGAGTCTAGGAGATGTTTAATGTATTCTTGCTGGGGAGGAGAAAGGTGAGATTACTCAACTGAAGCAGACTGTGTTTTGATGGATGAAAAAAAAAAAAAATCTCTGACACTTCCTCATCCTTTACACCACAGGGCAACAACTGTTGATGCACAGGTTCCTGATGGGCTTTAAATTCTTTTAACAGGTTAACATGAAAAAATTGGTGTTTTTTCAGTCTTTCTGGCATATAAAGTTCATATGTAACTTTACTCACTTGTTTAGTGACTTCATATGGTCCATGCCATTTGGTTAACATCGTGTTATCACTGGTGGGGAGTAATAACAGCACTTTCTGGCCTGGTTTGAAGACTCTCTCTCTCGAGCCTTCTGGCCGTACCAGGTCTTTTAATGTTGTTGGGCTGACCTCATGTTATTCTGTGCAAATGCTACCAATTCTTTCAGTCACTCCCTCATCTTGATTACATAGGCAATGCTGTTTTCTCCTGCCTTTGGGCTCTCCCAGTGGTCCTTTAGGAGATCCAGAGGTCCTCTCACTTGGCGTCCCAATAGCAGCTCAAAAGGAGAGAAACCCGTGGATACTTGTGGAACCTCTCGGTAGGCAAAAAGAAGATATGGCAACCACTGGTCCCAATCGGTACCTGTGCTGGAGACAAACTTGCGCAGCATGTTTTTTAAAGTCTGATTATACCTTCCCACCAGCCCGTCCATCTGAGGATGATAGTGGGTGGTCCTAATTCCCTTCACCCCAAGTAGTTTGTAAACCTGTTTTAGCAACTTTGACAAAAAGTTTGTGCCAATCTGTCAACATTTCTTTTACTATACCCACTCTAGAAAAAAGTTGGAGAAGACAGTTGGTAATTGGTTTTGCTTTAATTGACCAAAGAGGGAAGTGTGGTGTACCAAGATGGTGTTATGTGTACCCTGCGTGTAGTGGGTCTAGGAGATGTTTAATGTATTCTTGCTGGGGAGGAGAAAGGTGAGATAAGTCAACTGAAGCAGACCGTCTTTTGGTGGATGGAAAAAAAAAAATTCTGACACTTCCTCATCCTTTACACCACAGGGCAACAACTGCTGATGTACAGGTTCCTGATGGGCTTTAAATTCTTTTAACACGTTAAAGGTTTGTGCCATTCATTCATTCATTCATCTTCTTCCGCCTAATCCTTTTTGGGTCGCGGGGGTGCTGGAGCCTATCCCGGCATCTTTGGGCGAGAGGCAGGGTACACCCTGGACAGATCGCCAGTCCATCGCAGGGCCAACACAGAGAGACAGACAACCATTCACTCTCACAGTCATACCTAAGGACAACTTAGAATCCCCAGTTTGATGCCAGTTAACCTAACTTGCATGTTTTTGGCATGTGGGAGGAAACCGGAGAAATCCCAGAGTAAACCCACGCAGACACGGGGAGAACATGCAAACTCCACACAGATCACTGTTGGTCGGGGGCTGGGATCGAACCCAGGATCCCCCGGCCAAGGGTGAGTTGCTGTGCTGCCGCAGTGCTAACCACTCCGCCACCCAGGTTTGTGCTAGTCTGTCAAAATTTCTTTTACTATACCCACTCTAGAAAAAAGTTGGAGAAGACAGTTGGTAATTGGCTTTGCTTTAATTGACCTAAGAGGGAAGTGTGGTGTACCAAGATGATGTTGTGTGTACCCTGGGTGTAGTGGGTCTAGGTCAGGGGTGTCCAATCATATGCCATGGATGGCCAAGACCCTGCAGGTTTTTTCTTCCACCCAGTCTCTTCAGCAGGTGTTTTTACTTCTCAGCAATCAGTGGGAAGAAATTCAGTGAAATGTGCTGTTGAAGACACTGGTTGGAGTTAAAGCCTACAGGGTCTTGGCCCTCCGTGGCACATGATTGGACACCCCTGGTCTAGGAGATGTTTAATGTATTCTTGCTGGGGAGGAGAAAGGTGAGATAAGTCAACTGAAGCAGACTGTCTTTTGGTGGATGGAAAAAAAACCTCTCTGACACTTCCTCATCCTTTACACCACAGGGCAACAACTGCTGATGACATAATGTTCGGCCCAGGAAACACGCACGCAGGCTCAGGCAGATTTGAAAGCTTTATTCAACAATAGTGTTACGTGTATGAATGCGTGTGTGAGAGATGAGTGTGTAATGTGGGTGGAGGATGCAGGTCAGGACAGAGCAGCACGCCGTACGGCCAGGCAACCCTATAAATGAGAGGAGAGCAGGGATTAGCTGGGCAACCACACAGGAGAGTGACAGAGTTCTGTGCTTACTTGTAGTAATGTGGTGGCTGGCGTTGGCAAGGTCCCAAGCCTGGGAGACAGCGTCCTGCTGTGTGTCCGGGATGATGCGGCAAGGCAGAGGAGCGGCGAGACGAGGGAGAGTGAGTCCGCCGCTGAGAGATCCACCTGTGCACAGGGGAAGGCTGACAGGAGAAGGTAAGGCAATAACAGACAGCTTACGTGTCTTGATGAGCAGTCAGCAGGCCTGGAGGAAAGGATGCTGCTGTGAGTTGAGTACGCAGGGAGACAGACGGCTCCAGGCTGCAGCTCAGGGGAGGATGGAATAAATAGCTGCGCACTAACAAGGAGCAGGTGTGCGCGCAGCTGAGGTGGAAGCCCGTGAGCTGCGGGTGATGACAGCTGATGATAATTAGCTTTGCTTTAATTGACCTAAGAGGGAAGTGTGGTGTACCAAGATGGCGCCGTGTGTACCCTGGATGTAGTGGGTCTAGGAGATGTTTAATGTATTCTTTCTGGGGAGGATAAAGGTGAGATAAGTCAACTGAAGCAGACTGTCTTTTGGTGGATGGAAAAAAAAAATTCTCTGACACTTACTCATCCTTTACACCACAGGGCAACAACTGCTGATGCACAGGTTCCTGATGGGTTTTAAATCCTTTGGCTTGGGGGTGACGGCCCCGCCTTTCCGGTTCCGCTGTCACCAGGGGTATAAAGTGCAGACGCGGAAGAGCACGGTCTCTTTCGCTGTCGACCCCTTGGCCTGTACGGAACACCTTGTTGTTTGTGGTTCTTAATGATAACACATTCAACTATTCCTTCAGCCTCTTCCTTGGTCACCCAAGTTATGGACATAACAGGAAGGCTTTGGGGTACCGCGTGGCATAATCCCATATAACTAATATGTAACAATAGCCAGAAGAGCTTTTATCTAGGGGGCCTACAATATCCACACTTATTCTCTCAAAAGGTGTTTCATTGATTGGGAATGGCTGAAGATGGGCATATGCTACACGTTTTCCTGAGGTAAGCTGGCATTCTTCACAGGTACTACAAAACTTGGAGACTTGAGTATACATGTTTGGCCAAACAAAACAACTACTTATATGGCTTAATGTCTTTTGGAAAGCCATGTGGCCTGCCCATGGAATTGAATGACCGAGCTTCATGACCTTTTCTCTAAACTGCAGTGGTAGTGCCAAGGCTTCCCTCTTGCCCCTCTGCTGGTAGAAAATACCCCCTTTTAATAACAAATGTACACTCATCAAGACAACTAGCATGGCCCTGTTTCACACCATCAATCTCTGTAACTTTCTCAAACCATGGCTGTAAAGATGGATCTTGTCTCTGCAGTGTAGTTACATCTGATGGGATGTCAAAATCTAATAGAGTTATTGGTTTTGGCCGCTCTGGTGGTTTATTTTCACTTTGTCCCTTGAACATTTCCCTCCTTTTCTATGCTTTAGATTTGAGAGGCTTTCCCGATGACAGCACCAACTCTTCCCCAAAGAAAGACATCTCACTAAGGTTGCCCTTGACATAACGCACGGCTCAGGAGACGCACACACGCAGGCTCAGAGTAGTTCAAATAGTTTATTAACAACAGGAGTGGATGAATGTGTGTCTGCGGGATGTAAATGTATTGGTGGCGGCGTCTGCTTCGGGCACAGAGGCAGGAGACCGTACAGCCGGACAACCCTATGGGAAAAGCACAAGGAAAAGGGTGACGGGCACACACCAACACGCGAGATATATGAGCGAGAGAGGAGCTTACTTGGATAGGACAGATGACTGGCACAGCAAGGGACGAGGTCCGGTAGACAGCCACCTGGAGAGCCCGGTGCAGCAGCGAGGAACAGGCAATGGAAAAGGCGTTGTCCGCCGCCGGGAAATCCACCTGTGCACAGGGGAGCAGATTTGGAAGGAAAAGGAGGTAAGGTCTTCTTACCGGAGTGATCCGCTGAGGGTGAAGGAACTCACAGCGATGCATGAAGAAGTCTGACGGCTTCAGGCCGAAGCTCAGGGCGAGGCGACTTAAATCCCTCGCCGCTGATGACAAGCAGGTGTGCGAGCAGGTGGCGCCGCTGATGAGCGGCGCGGCGTGACAGCCCTGCACACTCTGGGATCTGATAATTACACAACAAGGTATACCTAAACCTTCAGCTTGTACTTGTGTCTCCTTAGCTTCCTCATCTGAAGCCTTAGGTACATTAGAAGAGCCTACAATATAAGGCTGATTGTTGTCTGCCTTCTGCACAAGACGAACAAGAGTAGGAATGTCATTACCAAGGATTACAGGATATGGCAAAGTAGGTGCTAAAGCTACAGGTGACGGGTAAGTCTGACCTCCTACAGTCAAATATACCTTAGCAGTGGGGTATGTGTGCTTATCCCCATGAATACAGCTTATTACGGTTTTATGACCAGTTCATTTTCCTCAGAAACCAAACTAGCAAGTACAAGAGACTGAAAACAACCAGTGTCAAGAAAGGCATTTTCACATTTACCATTAACAAGAACAGGCACAACATGTCCTTTACTTTCTAAGATGGGCACATTAGATTATCTTGGGACTGTACACAAGAGGGTTGAATTTGTCTTAAGTGCTGGTCAAAATACTGGCTATGGCCTAAGTTGTTACAATTATAACATCTAACCTCTTGTCTCAAAGATCTGTTAGAAGGGTTTTTTTTTTAACATGGTAAGACTTATCTGCAACAGTCTTATCATTTGTAAACTTTTTACCTAGGAATTGATCATCACCCTGTTCACACCCAGAAGTACTTAGTTGGTTGGGCATAGTGGGTTTCCCGGCCAAAGTGTACAGTTCTGCTCCCCTTCCTGGCAGAAGTGAAGACCTCAGCAAGGCAAGCTGCTTCCTCCACTGTCTTGGGGTCATGTTCACGGATCCAAATCTCCATTTCTGGATGGATCATCCTCAGGAATTGTTCAAAGATCATCTGATTGGATATTTCCTTAACAGTTAATTTTTCAGGCTTAATCCACTGATTAAACAAGTCCTTCAACCGAACATAAAGCTCTTGTGGTGTCTGACCTTGTTCAATCTGAAACGTCTGTAAGTATCAGCTGTGATTTCATGTTTTGTCAAAATTGCCTCCTTCACGTTATCATAGTCTTCACTGTTCGCAATGTTCATTAAGACATAAGCACTGCATGCTTTGCCATTTAGCAAGGGAACCAACCAAAGTGCCCACTCATCTGTGGACTACGGCAAACTTGTGCCATCCTCTCAAAAGTAATGAGGAAATGTTCAATGTCATCCTCAGAGGTCAGAGAGAAAAGCTTGAGTTCCCACCTTGGCCTGGAGCAGTGGGTCAATCCACTGGGTCCTTCATCTGGGTCCTCATCATCATCATATGGACCAAGCTGCACCTGATGAAGAGCTGCAGCAGATCCAGATTGCTTCTGTACCTGGGGGAGGGGGGGTGCTTCTGATGGGCCGGATCTTTCCTTTTGATTGGCATTTACTTGTTGTTGTATCTATCTAAATTGATGTTGAATGCCTTTCCACCTCTGCTCTTGACGTACAAGGTCCTTTTTTATTTTCTGATCTCTGACTGTCTGGGACTGCACCAGAAATTTAACCAGACTCGCCAGCTGCTCCAACTTCTCATCAGGCCTGACTGTGGTTATGGCTCCTTGGTCTGCATACAAACCACCTCCATCATCAGGTTTTTCACCAGGTTTTTCCTGGTCTCTTTCCACCTCTTGTCATCATTTTTATTTCTGCTTAGTATAGCATGGATAACGCTGCCACCATCTGTGATCTCCCAACCTTTCAAATGGAAGATTCACATCAATGACCAGAAAGGCAGATTGTCAGTTCTCACAACAGATTATTTTATTTTACAAAGTCTTCAATAATGGCAAACAAACTGCAGCCCAACTCACATACAGCTTCAACAGCATTCTCTTTTCTAGTAAGAGGGAGGCCACCTATTATAGCCTTTCCCTAACAAGCCTGACTAGCAGGACAGAGGGGAACTCTGTACAAGTACAAAATATTCAATATTCAATAAAATATATTTTAAATAATTATCAATACAATAAATAAATAAATCCCACTAAATCAATATGTATCAGCTTTATTAATATTAAGCCTAAATACTCAGTGAACACCTTAAAAACTACCCATAGCACTCCCTCTATCCAATTTTTCCCTTGGTCTCTCCCGGAACCTTTAAAATGGTGCTCGGATGCCCGGGGACTCATTTGCCTGAACACCCTGGAAGAGACCAAGATGAGAAGAGGTAAGTGAAAGCTTTCAGTTACTTTGCACTTGACGTGGAAATTCATTTATACATATGAAAATGTACCAGTACTTCTGTCTATATGATGTTTGTTCTCATCACTATGCCAAATTAGCTGATAAACAGGTTTAGTGGCTATGTGTATTTAGATTATGTTTTATTTTTAATCATGGAAAATGAAGTTGATCTGCTGTCTGCCGATTATCTGTGGCAAACAGGCTTGCATGTTACCATATAAGGCAATAGCCTCCTGCATTCAGTAAGTGAATCTAAAAAGTTTTTATAATATTTATTAATATTATTATATTTTTAACAAAATTCATCAGTCATATATTTGCAATAGGGAAGCCCATATCTGTACAGTCCGGCAAGTGAATACTTGTGGCAGGACTAATCTGTCTGGTTATACCTGACGCTTGTTAGTTAATGGGGTTGGAGTGATAACGTTTTGTTTGTCTGCATGCAGGGACGCCCGGTGAACTGATTACCAGTGATGGGGTCTTCTAAATCAAAGGAGACTCCCAAAGACCTGGAGGGTCCCAAAGTAAAATATATGACTGATAATTATGGTCATGAAAGTGTTGACTTTTTGTAAAAATGGATATGCAAGTGTGGATTTCCTTTGAGGGGTACATTTCCTGTTGAAGTGATTACTACTTTGAGGCACAAGATTAATGTTGAAATTCAGAAGGTTCAGACATGTAAGAAACAAAGCAATAAGGACAGAGAAAAGTTGACGCAGTTACAGTTAGAGAAGGGCGCGGCGGAAATGTGGTTGACGGAAGCAAAGAAACGAAGAGATAAATAGGAGACAGGCAGACAGAAAAATGCACAGGCAAAGAAAGACAGAGAACATCGTGCGCAACAACAACTTTTACACTCTGCCGGCGCCTCTTTTCCTCCTCCTTACGAGGCTGACCGTCCACCTCCACCCACTCCTTTTTCCTCTCCACTGTATCCAGCATTGGCCACCTCAGTCTGTTTTCATTTGCCAGAAGATGATGTTTCCCCTCGAGCCCCAAACCCTGTACCACCACTTCCACCCCAGGTCCTGACACCACAATGGCAGATGAGCCCTTGCAACCCCTTCTTCCCTGGTCTAATCCCACCCACATCCCCTCCACAAATGCAGGTTGAGGGCGCAGTGGGACCACCACCACCCACGAGCAGCCCGGCCTACGAGTTGAGACACGGGCCAATCCAAAAACCACCTCCTGAGGCTGTAGTCCGGCGAAAGAGAGGACAAGCCCCCCTGATGATACAGATGTGGATCTAACAGCGCCAATGGTGGAAGTGGCAGGACCGGCGGGGCCAACAGTAGTGTTTAGACCCTGGGCTCCAGAGGACATCCCAAAGTTTGCCTCTACCCTGCCCATGCTGGAAACAGATCCGGAATATTTCTGCACACAACTCCGAGCTTTCTGTGAGACTTATAGACCAATGTTCCCCGAGTTGAGACACGTCATGGCCCAAAAATGTACCTCCACAAATATGGCAAAACTCATGCCAGATCTGGACAAACAGTCAAGACCAGGCCACATCACATGGACCGATGCTGCGAATGACCAGTACAGAACTGACCTCACAGCTCTCATTGAGGCCATCAAAGCCAGATGTAAACATGCCTGTGATCTCTCCAAAGAGTCTGCATGCAAGCAGAAGGATGATGAAGCACCGGGGGATTACTTCCACAGACTAAGAAAGATGTTTTACCATGAGGGTGGGATGCAAAGACCAGATAACTATCTCACAACAGTGGGATCATATTCCACCCACCTCAACATGTGGTTTGTCAGTGGCCTGCTACCATCATTGGCTGCAGACATGAAACAGACCTGTATTGGTTGGCAAACACGTGCATCAACTGAAGTTCCCCAACATGCAGATCATCATCAATGCGCTAACAACGCCAACAAAAAGAAGAAGCAGGCCAAAGGGGACAACCTGGAAAAGGCTCTGCTGACAATGGCAAAGTGGGCAGGCCCTCTCACGTTGACACCACAGTCTGGCAGAGACGGCTTTCTCTCATCCACTCAGTGCCATTACTGCAAAGAAGAGGGACACTGGGTCAAACATTGCCCACAACTGTCATCCTGCAACTACTGCAAACAAGGGGGCCACTGGGTCAGAGACTATCCCATGAAACCACAGCAACGAAGGGGCAGAGGCCATGGAGGTAACTACCAACACAGAGGCCGCTGCCAGTGGCAGCAACAGCAAGGGCCAAGCCAACCACCAGCCCCACAGACAGAATGAGGGCAACCAGATAAGCCTGAAACGGCTTTTCTTCTCTCCTCTCCAGCAGGCGCTGTGCATCTGCTTGCTAATAAAAAATCTGCTCCAGCCACACACATACACATGCACACTGACACAAACCTCACTCTTGCATCATACTCCACATCACATTTCAGGGATTTGCCCATTTTGCCTGTTAAGGTTTCAGGAAAATTGATTTTATTGTAGATTCAGGGGCAACAAACTCTGTCTTGTCATCATCAGCCGGCCTTAAGCCCCCGCTGACCTCCCGCTCATTCACATCACAAGTGGCTAGTGGAGGCTTCACACATGAATTCTTCACTGAGCCACAGTTATGTGTAGTAGATGGTCATGACTTCACTCACAACTTCCTTTTCTCTCCACACTGCCCCTTTAATCTGTTAGGTAGAGACCTGATGTGCAGCTTATCTCTCTGTTACCTGCACACCGCATGGAACAAAGATAGAGACTCCTGACTTGACTTTTGCAAAAATCCCAACATTGCTGTACATTTATGAATGGACATTGTTAGATGAAAAACAGAGCTCTGACCTTGTAGAACCAGGGAAAGCCTTATCTCCAAATTCCACTGTTTTCATGCCTCAGCACATCACACCTCTCACAGGGCCTGGACACACAATATGAAAGCAAGTGGCTACAAACTAAGCCCACATCATTGCAAAGCTCCCATATCATTTGGAATGCTGATTTCAGCTTTTTGTTGATCAATCTCACACCTGCTATGAATAGTCTGTTCTCAGTTCCTGGCAGCCACCCACACATTTAGTTTACAAAAACTCCATCCTCGGCATGGCGTGACATGGGTCCATGAGCTCTGGCCGCATTTCATGCTGATGACTGGAAACCGTCCAACCCACTTTCTCATTTAGGCCTGAATGCCATCTTGTTCTCACCATCTCTGCAGATGCTTGTGCACTTCATACAGACATTAGATGAGAACAGGCAGTACAGATGGGTCTGTCCTATCACCCAACCCACCCAGTTGGAGGACTCTGACTCCATATTCTCACGTGTTCCACCATCTCTATGGGCTGCATGCAAATATGATGTTGGGCTGATAAGAAAAACTGCCCTCCTGTGGTAATAACTCCCAAATCTGATTTCAGACCCAAATGCTCGCAGTACCCTCTGAGACCCGAAGCACATGATGGTATCACCCCAGTCTTTGAGTCCCTCCTGAAAGAAGGTATTGTTGTCCCAGCTCCTGATTCACCAGTGTGCACCCCAATTTTTCCTGTGAAAAAGTTCAGAGACAAAGATCAACCTGCTGAATGGCAGTTTGTTCAGGATCTCCAGGCAGTGAATGCTGCAGTTGTTCAGCGCATGCCTGTGGTTCCTAACTTTCACACCATTCTGAGCCAAATTCCACCCAATTCTACTTGTTTCACAGTGGTAGACTTGTCAAATGCATTTTTCAGTGCCCCAGTTCACAAAGATTCACAATTTTGGTTCACTTTCCCATTTAAGGGGGCACTCTACACTTTCACAAGACTGGCCCAAGGCTATTGTGAAAGTCCTACCATCTACAATGCTGCACTAAAGGACTCCTTGAGCTCACTCAAATTAACCGAGGGCTCTGTTTTGATCCAATATGTTGATGACCTATTACTGTGAGCGCCAACCAAGTCTCAATGTTAATCTGACTCACTGAAGCTGTTGTGTCACCTAGCTGCAGAAGGCCACAAAGCTTCATTGCAATTTTGCAAACCACTGGTCACCTTTTTGGGCCACCAAATCTCTGCTCATGGCAAATTTCTCTCTCCTAAATGTGAGGATGCAATTTGCCACATGGACAAACCATAAACCAAAAAGGAGCTCCTTTCTTTTCTTGGCATGGCCTCATACTGCCGGTCTTTCATTTCTGATTTCTCATGCATTGAAAGGCTAATGTGTGACATCAGTCCATCAAAAGGTCCCTCACATTTCCCACTTGAGTGGACACCTGCTGCTAATGACTCTTTTAAAAATATGAAAAAGGCACCTTTCTCTCCGCCAATTCTCTCCCTCCCAGACTCCTCAAAACCCTTAGTGCAGTACGTTGACGAGAAATCTGGGTATATGACTTCCGTCCACTTGCAGTCTCACAGGGACAAACTTTGCCATGTGGCATACTACTCCTGTAAACTTGATTCAGTTGCTGCAGGTCTTCCCCTATGTCTCCATGCTGTTGCCGCAGCTGAAAGAGCCGTGAAGGCATCACATGATGTAGTCCTCTCCTCTCATGCTGTACATTCCTCATGCAGTTGCTGTCCTCCTGGTAGAGCAGAAATCTTCCCAACTCTCTCATGCCAGGTGGCTCAGATATCCCTCCACTCTCCTTGAGTCACCAAATCTCACTGTCAAGCGTTGTGCTCAGTCAGTGAATCCTGCCTCTCATCTTTTTGTCCCCTCCTGTGAGGAGGACAGTGACTGTGATCATGACTGTCTCTCTCTCGTTCAGTTAGTCATCTCTCCCAGACTGGACCTCTTGGACACACCACTGTCCAATCCAGACCTTGTTCTTTATGTGGACGGTTCTGCCTCCGTTGACCACATGGTAGTCCATAACAAGGTTGGTTGGGCTGTCTGTGATGACCATTCCACATTTCTCTCTGGCTCATTACCACCTCATCTCTCAGCCCAGGCTGCTGAACTCGTTGCATTGGCTGAGGCCTGCACATATGCCTCTGGCAAGTCTGTCACTATCTACACAGACTCTCAATATTCCTTTGGTGTTGTCCATAACTTTGGCGCCCTCTGGCATGAATGCAACTTCCTCACATCTGCAGGCACGCCTGTAAAAAAAACTCTGTATATGTCTCCAGGTTTCTTGAAGCTATTCTTCTTCACTCCTCTGTAGCAGTATGCAAATGTGCTGCTCACACTTCTTCCTCAGATCTGAACTCAAAAGGAAATGCTCGTGCAGACGCTGCCGCAAAGGCTGCAGCTCTGTCTCTCACTGCTGTTTGTTTACCTTCTCCCCCGTCTCTGTCTCCCCTCCCTTCACCCACTGATTCTCTCCTTTCTATGCAGTCTCTCTCCTCCTCACAGGAATGCCAGAAGTGGACAAAGAAAGGATGTTACAAAGACCAGGCTGGTGTTTGGAGAGGCCCAAATGCCCCCCCCCCCTCTTGCCTCCCAGCTCACTTCTTTCATCATTTCTCTAAGTTGACACATGGAAGAGATCATGTGTCAAAGGAGGGGATGATACAACCACTACATGCAAATTGGTTCACCACAGGTTTTACCATTCATGCTGACAATTTTTGCAAAAAAATGTCTCATTTATGCTGCTAACAATGCTCACAGATTTCCCAAACAGGCTCCCGCTGCTCATCCACCACCTACAGGTCCATTCCAGCATCTGATGATGGACTTCATTGAACTCACACCAGCAGAGGGCAAAAAGTACTGTTTGATAATGGTTGACATGTGGTCCAAATGGGCAGAAGTTTTTCCAACTAATCATGCTACCAGCACAGTTGTGGCAAGAGCTCTGTTGTCAGAAATCATTCCCAGATGGTGAATACCTGAGAAAATCTCCAGTGATAATGATAGACATTTTGTAAATGAAGCCCTAACTGATTTGAGCCTTACACTGGGTTTTGACCTGAGAAAACACTGTGCCTACCACACGCAGTCAGGTGGTGCTGTTGAACGTGAAAATAGCACTCTAAAAAAACAAACTTGCAAAACTTGAAGATGAAACTGGCCTGCCCTGGACTAAGTGCCTCCCATTAGCACTCATGTACATGTGCATGCAAGTTAGAAAGAAACATGTCTCCATTTGTAATCGTGTTTGCTCGTCCCCCAACCCTAGAGTTTTCCGTGGAAAAGAGACCTTCACCCCCACTAACCACATCACATTTTGAAAATTCTATGCTAGCTTATTGTTCTGCTCTCTCCTGCCAATTGTAAAACATCTCTCAACAGGTGAAAGCTGCACTGCCCAAACCTGCTGAGGGTGCTCTCCATGACATAAGGCCTAGCGATTGGGTGGTGATCAAAAGCTTCAAAAGAAAGAACTGGCACAGCAAATGGTGTTTGGGCCCCTATCAAGTCATGCTGACAACATTCACAGCTATCAAGATTGCAGAAAGGGCAACGTGGATCCACGCAACACACCGCAGAAGGGTCCCAGTAGTCAAGCCAGGAGAATCCAGACCAGACAAGGATGGGAAGCAGAAATAAGTGATTAGCCACAATCACCACCCAACATTGTAGACTTGGATGAGAAGTAGCCAAGCCATATGAAGAGACCAGACTAGGAAGAGAAGTAGCTGAGCCGTGTGAAGACAGAAGACTGCATAACACTGCACCTGACAGCCGTCACAAACAACCTGAGTGCACGATGAATGATGCTCAGTAGAAACATATTGCATACATTGTGGAGATGAAATAACCAGACCAAACTTTCCGAGCAGATGAACTTTATTTCACCCTCACATCTTCCAGAATCAGATCATTAAACTCATGAAGCAGGGACTGTAGCTGTCACAGTGAAAAGGTTTATGTATCTTTGGTTCTTTTTCTGAAATAATGTTTGTTTATGGATGTGTGCGCCTTGTTTTGTCCATTGCTGCCACCTGCTGGGAAGATATGGTGCAAAAATGGGTGGTAGGCATGCGCTGTTCACCTGCCTGATTAGAAGAGACACATGGCTGCTGGAGGCTGTCCACAATTAGATGCAGAGAGAGGACTTTGTTTGGAAAATTTGAGACATGACTAAAAACTCCTAAATTCTAGGCAGAAGGCACAAACGGTATGTGACTATTTTTATGAACATTTGTTAAGTGTTAGAATTTATTTTGTATTTATGTTCTTATGTCTGTATTTTTAGTTTTTCATGGTGTTCAAGGGCGAAATTTGCTGTGGCAAAATAAAAAAAATAAATTAAAAAAAACACGTCAACGTCAGTTGGAGCGTGGTTTTCTAAACTAGAAGAAGACTTTGGGAGTGGTTACAATGAAAAATGTGTCTAATCCAGGAGCAAGCAGCAAGATTTCTGCAGGGCCATGTTTCAAGGACTTTGTTTGCTGCCCAAATAAAAGAAGTGCATGCTTCTTCCCACATCCACTGGACATTCAGCCGGACAGAAGAGGTACCAGAGCAACATTTATGGACAATGCAGTTTGCAAAAGGTCACAACACCTTTAAGGTACCAGGTCAGATGGTATATTTTCAGTTTGGAACCTTTTAAGTCCTAAGTTAAATTGAGAAAAAAAAAAAACAGAAGTAAAAGCTATTCTTGAAGTGTTGTAAATTACTGAAGAGTGTCACTTGTTTCCTATTGCATGTTCTCCCAGCAGTTTTCTAACTTTCCTTTCACTGTAAAATTCCAAAAGTGTTAGTTCAAATCATTTTTGAAAATGGAGCAGAGCACAAGTGAGTTCCGTGCATTAGAGGAAATATTTGCAGCTCTAGAAGATGAGAAAGTAAAGTTGGAAGAGAAATTAAAAATTGAATCTGTCGACTTAAAAAGATGAGAAATTGAGACACGGATAGGAGAAATAATTGGAGATCTTGAAATACACAAGATAGGGTTACCATCATCATCTCAAGTCAAAACGCAAGTGAGATGATCAGAAAGGGAGAGATGCCCTACAGAAAAAATCGTTGAGTTTAAAAGAAAGGAAATAACAGAGAGAGAAAGAAAGTTCATGTCAATGTATCTTAACTTTAAAGCAGAGATTCAACTAATAAGATCTAAACTTGAGGAAGAGTGCTCTAAAACTGAGTTGGGTGAAATGATCCATTCTATAGAAAAGTGTGAGTCAGAACTAAAGCAAAGGTATGAGAGTTTACGTGCACTTACTTTACCATCTCAAGACATGAGAAGGAAGATTGATAGCTGCACTTCAGGTACAACTGAAATAATCCTACTCCTGCAAAGACGGTATGCAGATGTTGATACCAAGAAATTTGATGCAGTAGCTGTAAAGGAATCTCTCTTTCAGTTACTCCAAAGAGAAGATGCAAGGTCAATTTATGGATCAACTGTGTCTAGAACTAGTCAAAGCAGTCAGTCAAGTCATAGTCAGCAGGGAAGTCATGTATTGGCGAAAAAAGCAGATGCAGCTGCACGTTTGGCATCAAAACGGGCTGAAATAAATAGGGAGATGGAAATATCTGCCCAGAGAAAGGAGATTTTGGCTCAGCAAGAAAAACTAAAATGGCTGGAAGATCAAAGGGATCTTGAAGTCATAGAGGCTGAATACAATGTGTATGCTGAAGAGGAATTAAGGTTTAATGCTGAAATAAGGGATGTTGAAGTAAAAGGTACTTTGCCTCCAAGTCAGCTTCCAATGCAGCATAGTAGCCCTCATGCACTCAAGTTCCACAAAATGTATCGGCCCCTCCTTACTCTGAGAGTAAACGCATCAATAATCCCCACAATGCATCAGTCCCACACAACTCTGGCAGGATATCTGAGCCCAGAGAGAGCGAAGTCTCACTAGTCCAAGCGCTCAAGGAATCCCTTGCTATGACAAGACTTCCGGCACCAGAGCCTTTCGTGTTTACAGGAGACCCACTTAAATTCACAGAGTGGAGCACTTGCTTCAAGGCTTTGATAGAAACAAGTTGTACAGATCCAGCGCATAAGCTGTTCTATTTGAAAAAATAAATAAGTGGAGAAGCGCTTTCAGTGTTAGAAGGAACCTTTTATTGTAGTGATGAAGAAGTGTACACACAGGCTTGGGATGCCTTAAACAAGCGCTATGGCCACCCCTTTGTAGTCCAAAGAGCTTTCAGGGGAAAACTGAGTTCCTGGCCAAAGATTGGACCAAAAGACTCCTTTAAACTAAGAGTTCAGTGATTTCCTCATCTCTTGTAAAAATGCCATGCCCCATGTGCAAGGACTTAGAGTTTTAGATGATTGTGAGGGAAATCAGAAATTGCTGCTGAAACTTCCAGACTGGGCAACAACTCGCTGGAACAGACATGTTACTAAAACACTGGATGAAGGGAAGGCATATCCAGGTTTCGAAGAGTTTGCACACTTTGTGGCAGAAGAGGCGCGCATAGCATGCAATCCTATTTCTTCCCTTTATGCGCTAAAGCATACAAGTGAAAAACTAGAGAAGGAACAAAAACGTGTCAAGGCCAGTGTCCTGGTAGCTTCAACAAATGTACCCAATTATCCAAAACAAACCTCAAAGGCCACATCCCAAAGTGGCAAAGGTTCCAAGCCCAGCTCTTTAGCATTTGAGAATAAGAAGCAGATTAAGTGTATTTGCTGTCAGCAAGATCACTTTATAAGTGTGACAAGTTTGCCGCAATGCCTCTCAAAGACAGGAAAAAAATTGTCATTGATAATAACATGTTTTGCTTGCCTCAGAATTGGTCACATCTCCAAAAACTGTCGACAGGTCACTTGTAATATTTGCAGGCAAAGCCACCCCTCTCCACTTCACGAGGAACGTCCTCAAGGAGAAAAGCCAGAAATGCCACCACAAGAGGAAAGCACTTCCACAGTTGCATGTAGTGTAAGGGTGGGCAACAGTGACCGCACTTCAGTGATTGTTCCAGTATGGCTCTCTTGTGCAGCAGAAAACAGTCCAGAGACTTTGGTGTATGTACTTCTGGACACTCAAAGCAGCAATACATTCATTGATCAAGACATTTGTGAGAAAATTCATGCAAAAACATAACCTGTTAAGTTAAGGTTGACAACAATGACTGACCGGGGTTCAACTGTACATTGCTAAAGAGTAGATGGGCTCAAAGTAAGAGGTTACCATTCACAAGAGTATGTTGTTTTGCCACTTACTTATACACGGGAATACATTCCACTTGAGAAAAACAGTTTCCCAACTCGTGAGATAGCGAAAGAGTGGACTCACCTTCTAAGCATTGCAGAAGAGATGCCAGATCTGTTAGACTGTCCTGCAGGGCTCCTGATTGGCTGTGACTGTGCAAGAGCATTAAAACCAAGGAAGGTCATACCAGGAAATGATTATGATCCATATGCAGTCAAAACAGACTTAGGCTGGACTATCGTGGGTTCCATCAAACCATGGACTGGTCTTATGGAGGTAATAGGAGTCTACAATTGTGTCTCTGTAATGGAGTTTCCATCCATCACACCTTCCTCTGTGATCAAAGTCCTGGAACGGGATTACTTGGACACAAATCCAAGAGAAGGAAATGTATCCCAAGAGGACATTCAGTTTCTCTAGTTCTTGAATGGAAACATTCACCACAACAAGGAAGGACATTTGGAAATGCCCCTACCCTTTAGAGAGAATCCACAGCTTCTGAACAACAAGCAGCTTGCTACAGTTCGATTGAGGCATTTAAAGGGGAAAATGGAAAAAAATCCCAAGTACAAAGAGGATTACATCAAGTTCATGAATGGTGTTTTTGAAGATGGTGATGCAGAAGAAGCAGATGCCACACCAAAGGATGGTAGCACCTGGTACATTCCACATCACGGAGTATACCATCCAAGGAAGCCAGAGAAAATCGGAGTTGTCTTTGATTGCTCTGCCAGATTTGAAGGCACTTCTCTGAACGATCACCTACTTACCGGACCAGATTTGACAAATGCTCTGGCTGGGGTTTTGTGTAGATTTTGTGAGCACCCAATCGCAGTCATGTGTGATGTGGAAAAAATGTTTCATCGCTTCCATGTCAGCCAAGAAGATAGGGATTTCCTTAGATTCCTGTGGTGGGAAAATGGGAACATGAGCACTGAGCCCAAGGAATATCGCATGAGAGTGCATATTTTTGGAGCAGCATCATCTCCAGGATGTGCCAACTACGGCATGAAACACCTTGCAAGTGAATATGAAAAGGAATACCCTTTGGCAGCCAGCTTCATTCGCAAAAACTTTGATGTGGATGATGGTCTTATCAGCGTTGAGTCAGTTGAAAGGGCAAAACAACTTGTCAAGGAAGCACAAGAAGTCTGTTCTAAAGGAAGGCGCTTACACAAATTTGTGTGCAATAACAAAGAGGTCCTGGAGGTGATACCAGAAACAGAACATGCAAGTGAGAAGAAAGATGTAAATCTGAATTACTGAGGTTCTAATGCAGCGTGTACTAGGGATAATGTTGTGACCTGAGCGCCGGTCTTGTCCGCGCTCGGGCTATGTATAGCTTGCTGCCGGCTTTGAAAGCTGTGGGTTATATTCTGGCTTCACCGGGCTCTTATTGTGAAGGCGCTCGGTGGGGCTCCCGGCTGTCAAGGTTGGCCAGCTGACTGTCATTACTGCTCGTTAGGGCTCGCCCTTATTAGGCGGACACTAACGGCAGTTAGATTGCAGGAGTATCATCAGACATCGTCTAAACCTCGTCATGTCAGGTTCGTGTGTATATTCTCGTGCTTATGCTTGCTCTTGTCATGTCTTAGATCGTAAGTGGCTGGGGTTAGCCTTACGATCCCATGCTCTATGTTTAGTGTATCTTCGTCACGGTCTATCATAGTCTTGTGTTATGTCTTGTGTCTTGTTAATAAATTACCATCATTGCAAAACTCACCGGTGGACGCTTGGCGTCTTATGGTGATCCGCGAGGGTCACCGCATGACAGGTAAAGTGGAATGTGGAAGCTGATGTGTTCTCTTTCAGTGTTATCCTCAAAGAAAAACCAGCCACAAGAAGAGGAATTCTAGCAACAGTTGCAAGTGTGTATGACCCACTAGGATTTCTCTCTCCTTACATCTTGACTGGCAAACAACTGCTGCAAGACATGTGCAGGCGGGGTGTAGGATGGGATGAGCCTGTTTCCCCTCAAATCCAGGCCAAGTGGGAAATATGGCTCCAGGATTTGGAAAGTCTTCAAAACATTAAAATACCAAGATGCCTCATTCCTGAATACCTCGGCACAATACAAAAAAATTGAGTTATATCACTTTTCAGATGGTAGCAGCAGTGGTTATGGACAGTGTTCCTACATCAGGATTGTTTCTGATGTGCAAGTTCATTGTGCTCTTGTCATGGGTAAGGCCCGAGTGGCACCCACAAGCATAGTCACCATCCCGCATCTTGAGCTGACTGCTGCAGCAGTTTCAGCTGGTGTGAGTAACTTTCTCAGAGCAGAGCTCGAGCTGAAGATCGATGAAGAGTTTTTCTGGACAGACTCTCAAGTGGTGCTTGGGTACATCAACAATCAAGCCCGGCGCTTTCATGTGTTTGTTGCCAATTGCGTCCAGAAAATAAGAAACACTACAGATTCAAAGCAATGGTTCTACATTGAAACCAATCAAAATCCAGCAGACCATGCTTCTAGAGGTCTCAAGGTGGCAGAGTTGATTGACTCAAACTGGCTCACTGGGCCTGAGTTTTTATGGGAACGTGAAATTGTCACAGTTCAACATTCACCAGAGCTTCTCGTAGGTGACCCTGAAGTAAAGATTTTGAAGACCGATGCTGTTGAAAGAGACAACTTTCTTGAAAGGTTTTCAAGATTTTCTGACTGGAATACAGCCATCAATGTTGTAGCAAGGATTAAAAGACTGGCAAAAGAAGACAGGTCAGGTCCAATTAGTGTAGAGGAGAGAAGAGTTGCCTCTCTCACACTCATTCGGGCAGCACAAAAGGAGGCATTTGAAGATGAGCTGAAATGGTTTAGTCAGAAGTCAGCTAAACTACCAAAACCTCACAAAATGCATCAGCTTGATCCTGTCCTTGTAGATAACCTCCTTAGAGTTGGAGGGAGATTGAGAAAGTCATCTGCATCCTTTGAGCTGGAACATCCAGTAATCCTTCCCAAAGAAGGCATTGTAACACAACTAATTCTTGTCTACTGTCACAAGAAAACACAACACCAAGGCCGAGGCCAAACACTAAATGAACTCAGAGCCAATGGATTTTGGATAATAGGTGCAAGCAAGGTAGTGGCTAAGCATATCAAGAGTCGTGTCACTTGCAGAAAGGTGCGTGGACCGACCGAAGAACAGCGCATGGCTGACTTGCCAGCAGACTGAGTGGACCCTTCCCCTCCTTTCTCATACATTGGACTCGACTGTTTTGGCCCCTTCTACACCAAACAAGGTAGGAAGGAATGTAAGTGATATGGCTTGTTGTTCACATGTTTAAGCTCCAGAGCTATTCACATCGAAATGTTGGAAGATCTCACTATCGATGCATTCATAAATACCTTAAGATGCTTCATAGCAATCAGAGGACCAGTGAGGCAGATTCGATCTGACCAAGGGACAAATTTTGTCGGGGCAAGGAATGAGTTGGAGAAAAATCTGTTGGAGTTAGGTAGAAATCCTCTCTTTGTCTATCTGGCACAAAACCAGTGTGACTTTCAAATGAACATTCCTGAAGCAAGCCATAGAGGAGGTGTTTGGGAACGTCAGATCCATACAGTCAGGAGTGTAATGAGCTCAGTCCTGGCATAAACTCGAGGAAGGCTAGATGATACATCACTAAGAACATTCTTCTATGAGGCAATGGCGATTGTCAATAGTCGTCCACTTACCATAGATACCATCAGTGACCCCAAAAGTGTTGAGCCTTTGACTCCTAACCATTTGCTCACAATGAAAACATCTCTGCCACTTCTTCCTCCTGGAAATTTTGTCAGAGAAGATTTGTATGCCAGGAAAAGATGGCGGAGAGTGCAATTTCTGACAGAACAATTCTGGAGCAGATGGCGCAAAGAATACCTGACTAACATAAGCCTAAGACAACGGTGGCATGCACCCAAAAGAAATATGCAAGTTGGAGATGTGGTAATTGTCAAAGAAGGCAACACTCTCAGAAATGAGTGGAAACTAGCCAGAGTAGTTGAGGCGAGTAAAGATGATGATGGTCTAGTACGAAAGGCTAAAGTTAAAGTTGGAACAAGAGATCTAGGGAAAAAAGGTGAACGCTTAAAGCAAGTTTCAGTTCTTGAGAGACCTGTTCAGAAGCTAATAGTTCTAGTTGAAAACGAGTCCTAGACTACAAAGGGAGGACATAATAAAACTAAAGTCAGATGATACAGTAATGACAAAGAAACACTTAAGTTTAGAAAGTGAATAATATCAATGCTATTAAAGCAACATGTGATTTGAAGGTTTACATTTATTTCAAGGAAAATTGCAAGATTTAATTTTGTTTGTTAAGAGTTGAGTGAATATAAATCTTCGTAATTTTGGTGGCAGTGTAGCTGTCACAGTGAAAAGGTTTATGTATCTTTGGTTCTTTTTCTGAAATAATGTTTGTTTATGGATGTGTGCGCCTTGTTTTGTCCATTGCTACCACCTGCTGGGAAGATATGGTGCAAAAATGGGTGGTAGGCATGCGCTGTTCACATGCCTGATCAGAAGAGACACATGGCTGCTGGAGGCAGTCCACAATTAGATGCGGAGAGAGGACTTTGTTTGGAAAATTTGAGACATGACTAACAACTCCTAAAATCTAGGCGGAAGGTGCACACGGTATGTGATTATTTTTGTTTATGAACATTTGTTAAGTGTTAAAATTAATTTTGTATTCATGTTCTTATGTCTGTATTTTTAGTTTTTCATGGTGTTCAAGGGCGAAGATTTGCTGTGGTAAAATTAAAAAAAAAAAAAAGTCAAAATCAGTTGGAGTATGGTTTTCTGACCTAGAAGACGACTTTGGGAGCGGTGACAGGGACCTTCTCTTTTATATCCCAAAACTCACACCTCCCTGCTACCTGAGGTCCTGCATTCACCATTCACTCTCCCCAGACAATTCCCCTTACCCCCCCAGCCCTTTGATCTCCATGCTCTCTCAGTCTGAGAGGAAAACTACTGAACTCTACAGTATGGGTCCCCCCACACCGCCCCCCCAGAGTCTCAGACTGGGTGTTAACTCTCCCATCCTCACGGCTTCAGCCTCCGCCCATAGCTGCTGTAACGGGGGGGTCTTCGGCTCCGATGCTGCTGTGCCGATGGGGGGTTCCTGGGGGGGTGTCCGTCTGTGGCAGGACAATTGGGGGGGGGGACATTCAGCATGCTCGTGTGACTGCTGTGATGAATCATTTACCTGGGGAGCTCTCAGTGGGGGTCTTCCCCACCGAGGAGCTCGAGCCAACACCAGATGCTCGTCTGCCACAACAAAGGCAGGCTTAAGCCTGTCTATACAGATTCTCTCCCGGCGACCCCCCAGGTCTAACACAAAATGTTTGTCCCCGGTTTCCAGCACTCTGAATGGGCCATCGTTGACCAGAGGTCAGAAACAAACTGCTCGGACGTGATGTCCGAAGGGGTGCCAAAACGTGCTACCCATGTTGTTAAAAAGGCACGTGTCACGTCTGCGGACACGGTGGAAGCTAGTGGGACTGCTTTGGGCCATCGCGTGGTGTGGTCCACCACTGTCAGGAGGTGCGTGAACCCCTGCGATGGCGGGAGGGGGCTGACGAGGTCCACGTGAACGTGGTCGAACCTCTTATAGGCCTTTTCCACGGGCCCCGCTTTCCCCAGCACCGCACCAGGGCCCCGGTGTTTGTGCATTTTCCATGAGCCCCAGCACTGGTTAGCAGGCGCGATTTTCGTACCTGATCGAGGGCAGGGTCCCTCACGGCCCCGGCTGTGACGTCAACAGACTGGTCGCCGCTGATTGGTCCGGTCGTAACGTCACGATAATAGCGATGGTCTTCCCCGTCTTCTGATAACTGCCATTTGCAATATTGTCATGGACTAAGTCGGTCACGGAGTGAATATGATATTAATACAGACAGCGTTGTAGGTTTTGCGGCACTCTACACCATGGTCCAATGAAGAGGTGCGGAGTTTTCTCTGCTTTGTGGCAGATCCACAGTGAGGAGTGACCCGGACCTATGGCTGCACAGAAACCGGAGAATGGACCAGCTGTAGACGAAAACCATCTATTTATATGGTGAGTGATTTTTAATAATGTGCATCTGCTTGCTTATTTATCCTATTGGTGGTACGGTCACTTTTTTTTGAGCCATTACAGTGCTGTTCTGTGCTGGCTAACGTTTTAAAGCTAACGTTTTTAATTTGCTAGCTAGCAAGTACCAACTGGTGAATCGCGCATGTTTTCTCCTAAATATTCCCTTGTGAGAGCAAAACGATGAAATATGTTAATCCTGGTTAAAGTCCTGGTTTGCGTTTTTTATTCCACTTTGGTCCTGGGCATTAAATTGTGTGCTGTTCTGTGATGGCTAACGTTTTTTAGCTAACGTTTTTGCTAGTGCTAACTGCTGAATCGCGCTGTTTTCTCCTAAATATTCGCTTGTGAGAGCAAAACGATGAAATATGTTAATCCTGATTAAAGTCCTGGTTTGTGTTTTTGGATAAAAACTTCAGATTTTGACTGAGTGAGTCCATACTCGGTGATTCACAGCATCAGTTAACGTTATTAATTCATTCTGATTGCTGAAGCCACAGTAAAAACAAATGATTTTTAATGTAACGCAGCCCCTGAAAAATCTACCGAAGCGCAGCTACATGAAAACTGTGGTTAAATACAACAACGAAGTACTTTATTGTCACATTCAAATTGTAATCGCTCCTGTTTTGTTTTTCTTTTGAATACTTGGATGAAATATGGTGGGCAATATAAGCTGCGGCTTCAGCCATCACCCATTTCAGATAACCTACGTTGAACTGTAGAATCAGAGGAGTTATTGTTTAATTTGACCTTGTTAAATTTTTTCCCCTTTGTTATATTATTCTATTTTCTTTTAATCTTTACCTTTAATCAACCCGAAATTAAGATTCATTAATTAATTCACATTCCACCACTGGCTTTTAGCAACAAGTGTATTTCCCAAATATGTGTTAAACTTGCTTTAACTAACCACCACCCATTTGTCTTTTGTGTAGGCAAGAGGGAAACTGTCACCCCAACTGGACCTTGCCTCACTATTTACAGAGATGCAGGCTGAAGATCTGCTGGACCAGGACCAGGGGCTGATCCGGTTGCTTCTCAGTGAGGGACCGTGGCAGCCGTGTGTGACCCATTCAAATTTTATTCTTTTTTACAGTTTGAATTTTGCACATTCTGAATAATCTGGAATTTGCTGCTGATTGTAATAAAGAATTTAGTGACTTAAGTGTTTGCATCATGATTTTCCATTTTGTCTGTTAAGACACCGTTGGGAAAAGAGTCAACTGTACAAAGGCTTTATCTGTGACCTTGAAAATAATGGCTCTTTTTTAAGAAAAAAGTAACCAACACAATAATTTTATTAACTGAACACTGTATTGTTGGATGTATATGGAGGAATTCTGGGTCATATTAGCATCTGCTCTTCATCATAATGGGTTTTGGGCAGGGGTGTCTAATCATGTGCCATGGAGGGCAAAGACCCTGCAGGCTTTACCTCCAACCAGTGTCTTCAACAGCAGACTCCACTGAACTTCTTCCACTGACTGATCAGTGACAACACCTGCTGAAGCAACTGGGTAGAAGAGAGAACCTGCAGGGTCTTGACCCCCCATGACAACTGATTGGAAGCCCTCGGATTAGGTTTAATGGAATTTAACATTTAACACAAACTGCTTTATGGTTCATAATATTATATAATACATTATGGCTCATAGTTTTGATGAGACTTACACCCAACCAAAAGTGATTTCTCAAAATGCTAGATTGTTCTTAGCTTTTCCAATCTTTCAGTGTTTAATTTGTGCCACATGGTGGTAACCTTCAGATATATAAAAAAGAGACATCTGCCAAAAATTTACAGGTTTATTGTCAGTGCAATTCCCAGTGCAATACTACATGAATGCATGTATAGTACATTGTTGATGCAGAGAATATACATTTCTACAGTACATGTATCGAGGAAATCAGTTATTTTCCATGTGACCTTATGACTGCATTATTTTAATTGCCTTTTTGTAATTAAAGTTTTTATTGACTTTATACAAGATGGTACTACACATACTGATCTTCCAAGTAACACATCAGTCTCCAAAAAGGATAAAAAGGGTGAAAAAAAAATATATGTATACATATACTGGATTACAAAGCAAGGATATCAGTGAGGGAAGGCAATACCCCCCCCCCCACCCCGAAAAAAAAAAAAAACAGAGAAAGACAGGCCTTCATTAACATTACCTATTTTTAACTATTTTACATAATTGCCTTTAATCCTAGATCAAGTTTGTTTTGACCTATAATACATCATAACTATAAAATATATCTTATACGTAACTCAGTTTACTTTTTGAATAGATATTTTGTGGCTAATATAGTTATTAAACTGGCGATCGAGTTGTGTCAGCTGATCAATTTTTTCTATGACCACACCTCAGACTGCTGCAGAAGCAGGTACAGTCTCTCCATGATTTTCACACAGAGCAGAGTAATTTGTTGTACAGGAAATGAACGTTTCTACAGAAATTCTTAAGCTTGGTGAAGCTGTGCAGTCATTAGTGCCAGGCTGATGACAGTGAGAGGCGTTGCTGAGCCAGAACGACCATTTGAAGAGGTAATTTCTCAACAACAGAGCCATCTGAAACACACAAACACAGCATACATATTTTAGTACCTAACTTGCAGACATTACAGTGTAGCACGACGTACTTACAGCAAACTAGCATTAGCAACCATTAGCTTACCTAGTTTGTATCCTCATGTCTTTGGCTCTCCCAGAAGCTGCAGAACTATTCCAGAGTGTTTAGTCTCGCTGCCCATACCCTTATCTGGGGGTGCTTTTTGGTATTTACGGCAAAAAAAAAGCCACAAACCGAGGAGTCGCCTTGTAGAGCAGCCATGTTATGTTTGTTTGGGTCGCGCGCTTCACGTCACGAGAGTGAGGCGCCGCCTTGCTGTTAAGAAATCCCACCCAGCCGCGACCGGGCTGCAGTACTGTTGAAAAGCAATCGAGGGACCATGGAGCCGCGCCGACCCGAGTCGTGTTCTCGGGCCGAGGCTGACCGGGGCCCATGGAAAAGTGCCTTTAGCCGGGATATGGAATGACTCAAGGGGGGCCTTTGTATGCCTTTGCACTTTGGCTCGTTGGCACACTACACAGGCTGCAGCCCACTCTTTCACCTGTTTGTGCAGGCTTGGCCAGATAAACTTTGCTGCCACCATTTTGACTGACGCGCGTACGCCTGGGTGCGCCAGGAAGTGAACCGACTCAAAAACGTGGCGTCGTCAAGCACGTGGTACCACCGGGCGTGGGCGGCCCGTGGAGACGTCACAGATTTGGGGGGGGGGGGGCCCGTCTTGCATAACTCTGCTCTCCAGCCTTAACCCTGTTGGTCCAGACTGGAGCGCACAAACGTCGGCATCGCTGATCTGCTCTGCAGCCATGGCCGTGTAATCTATCCCCACGTAGACTGGGGCCACTAAGATGCATGAGAGACAGTCCGCCACCACGTTGAGTTTACCGGCCACATGACGAATGTCGGTCGTAAACTCCGAGATCACGGCCAGCTGTCTCTGGTGCCGGCCCGACCATGGTTCCGAAATCTTGGCCATTGTGTACGTTAGCGGCTTGTGGTCCACGAATGCGGTGAAGGCACGCCCTTCCAGCCAGAACTGGAAGTGGCGTATGGCCAGGTGGAGAGCCAGCAACTCCCTGTCGAACGTGCTGTATTTACGCTCATTTTCGCGCAAAGACCTGCTAAAAAAAGGCGAGCGGCTGCCAAGAACCGGCGACACACTGCTCCACAGCGGCCCCTAGGGCCATGTCTGATGCATCTGTAATGAGCGCAATCTGAGCTGCCGTGTCTGGGTGCGCCAGCAGTGCAGCGTTCACCAGAGCTGTTTTAGCCTCGGAAAATGCTTGCTCCCTCTCAGAAGTCCAGTCAACTCTGTCCGCCAGCTTCCATTTCTTAAGCGCGGCATACAACGGCTGCATGAGCTGGGCTGCGCGGGGGAAGAAACGATTGTAGAAGTTCACCATCCCCAAAAAACTCCTGCATCGCCCTGACCGTCTGAGGCCGGGGAAAATTCGCCACTGTGCGCACCTTGTCCGGCAATGGTATTGCTCCCTCCGGTGAGATGCGGTGTCCCAAAAAATCAATCCCCATCACGCCAAACTGGCATTTCGCTGGGTTGATTATTAACCCGTGCTCCTCCAACCTCTGGAAAACCGTCCTGAGGTGGGCTACATGTTAGTCCTCGGACGCGCTGGCCACCAGGATGTCATCCAGGTAGATGAACACAAACGGCAGATCACGCAACACCGCATCCATCATGCGTTGGAATGTCTGTGCCGCGCCTTTTAACCCGAAAGGCATGCGTAAAAACTCAAACAGACCAAATGGGGTTATTACTGCCGTTTTAGGTATGTCCTCCACGTGCACCGGGACCTGGTGGTAACCACAGACCAGGTCTATCTTAGAAAAAATACGTGCCCCAGAGAGGTGAATGGAAAAATCCTGAATATGGGGGATCGGGTAGCGGTAGTGCGCTGTGGCATTGCTTAATCTGCGGAAATGTCCGCAAGGTTGCCACGATCCCTTGGCCTTAGGGACCATATGTAATGGGGATGCCCATGGGCTGTTTGATTGTCTGATGATGCCCAGCCTTTTCAAGTTGGCAAACTCCTTGCGCACTATGGCCAATTTAGCCGTGTCCAGGCGCCGAGGTTGTGCAAAAACGGGCAGCCCGGTGGTGGCAATAAAGTGCTCCACCCCGTGTTTAGTGATGGCCGCTGAAAACGTCGGGACCGTGAGTGCTGGGAACTGGGTGAGCAGTGTGTGGAACTTACCACCTTGAACTGTGACGTTGGCTAGCGTTGTTGGCCTGGCTCCTCGAGCTGTACAGGGGAGAGAATCAAAAGACATTGCATTAATCAGGCGTCTGTTAGTAACATCGACTAGTAGTCCATGTGCACACAGAAAATCAGCGCCTAAGATTGGGAAACTGCATGCCGCTATGACGACTGTCCACTGGTACATATGGCCATGCAGGGATACAGTCAGTGTCCTTTAACCAAAAGTCTTAATGTCTGAGCCGTTTGTGGCCGTCAGCTTGGGGCTGCTAGTTCCCGCTAGCTGGTCGGCGTAGGATGGCAGGATGAGGCTCTTTTGGGAGCTGGAGTCCACGAGGAATCGTCTCCCCGAGCGTGAGTCTGTCACGTAGAGCAGCTTGCTTTCTTCACTGGCGGTCGCAGCTACTATCAACTGCCGGTTCTGGCGTTTCCTGAACGCTTGAATTGGCACGATGACAGGAATCTGTCCCAACACTATGCCCGTTTTGACACCTCGTCATCTGTGTCCAACTCCCCCCCTCCCTCCAGCTCCACAGCCTCCACGATCCCTACTTCATTTAAGGCGCCCCCCTACCCCCCCTGCCCTTGTCATCAGTGAGCAGGACGTGCTCAAACAGTTCTCCAGACTGAACCCGCGCAAGGCCCCCGGTCTGGACGGCGTGTCTCCCTCCACCCTGAGACACTGTGCGAAAGAGCTGGCTCCTGTCTTCAGACATTTTTAACACCTCCCTTAAGCTATGCCACGTGCCGTCCTGCCTCAAATCCTCCACCATCATCCCTGTCCCCAAGAAGCCACGGATCACTGGACTTAACGACTACAGACCTGTAGCGCTCACCTCTGTAGTCATGAAGTCCTTTGAGCGCCTGGTCCTGTCCCACCTCAAGTCCATCACTACCCCCCTCCTGGACCCGCTGCAGTTTGCCTACCGAGCCAACAGGTCTGTAGACGACGCAGTCAACCTGGCCCTCCACTGCAGCACCTGGACTCCCCGGGAACCTACGCCAGGATCTTGTTTGTGGACTTCAGCTCCGCATTCAACACCATCCGCCCCGCTCTGCTCCAGGACAAGCTGTCCCTGCTCGGCATGCCTGACTCCATCTGCAGGTGGATCCCCGACTTCCTGACAGGCCGGAGGCAGCATGTGCGGCTGGGAAAGACTGTCTCTTTTGTGTATGTTGCGTATGTTGTCCACGTCTCACTCCCATAGAGCAGTGTGCTGATGACGCAGGCGTTGTACACTGCCATCTTCGTCTTGACAGAGAGTTTGGGATTCTCCCACACTCGTGTGGTGAGGCGAGCGAGTGTGAAGGCTGATTTTCCAATCCTCTTGTTGATCTCTGTATCAAGGGAGAGGTTGTTGCTGATCGTGGACCCCAGGTACGTGAACTGATTCACGACCTCCAGCTTGTAGTCATCAATGGTGATGGTTGGTGGTGCTTCCGTGCCTTGCGCCAAGACGTTAGTCTTCTTCAGGCTGATGGTAAGCCCGAAGTCCTTGCATGCCTGGGAGAAGCGGTCCATCAGGGTCTGAAGCTCCTGCTGTGTGTGGGTTGTGACTGCAGCGTCGTCTGCGAACAGCATGTCTCTGATTAGAGCCTCGCGTACTTTGGTTCTGGCTTTCAGGCGGGTGAGGTTGAAAAGCCTGCCGTCAGATCTTGTGTGCAGGTAGATTCCCTCTGTTGCTGTGCTGAAGGCATGCCTCAGGAGCATAGCAAAGAAAATCCCAAAGAGGGTTGGCGCAAGTACACAGCCCTGTTTCACTCCGCTGCGTATGTTGAATGGCTCTGAGACGTTGCCATCGTGCTGCACTATCCCCTGCATGTTGGTGTGAAACGATTTGATGAGGCTTTGCAACTTTGGTGGGCATCCTATCTTTGGCAGGATCTTGAAAAGGCCCTCTCTGCTGACCAGATCGAACGCTTTGGTGAGGTCGATGAAGGCGACGTACAGAGGCATGTTCTGTTCTCTGCATTTCTCCTGGAGTTGGCGGATGGAGAATATCATGTCTACCGTCGATCGCTCAGCGCGGAAGCCACACTGAGACTCGGGGTAGACACGTTCGGCAAGCTTCTGTAGACGAACGAGAACAACTCGTGCGTAGACTTTGCCAACAACGCTGAGGAGGGAAATGCCCCTGTAGTTGTTGCAGTCGCTTCTCTCCCCTTTGTTTTTGTAGAGGGTGATGATCTTGGCGTCCCTCATGTCCTGTGGTACGGCACCTTCCTTCCAGCACTGGCAGAGGACGTCATGCAATGGCAGCAGTAGGGCGGTCTTGCAGTGCTTGATCAGGTCAGGGGGTATGCCGTCGTTGCCGGGTGCCTTGCCAGCGGCGAAGCTATCAATGGCCTTACTGAGTTCGTCGATGGTTGGCTCGGCGTCAAGTTCGTCCATGGATGGCAGGCAGTCGATGGCATCAAGGGCTGACGGTGTCACGGTGTTCTGTCTAGAGTAGAGGTCGGAGTAGTGTTCCACCCATCTCTCCATCTGCTTGTTCTTCTCTGTGATCATCTCCCCAGTGGAAGATTTGAGGGGGGCCGTCTTGCTCTGAGCCAGACCAAGTGCTTTCTTGATGCCATCGTACATACCACGGATGTTCCCTGTTATGGCAGCGGTTTGAATGTCTTGGCTGAGCTGAGTCCAGTACTCGTTGGCACAGCGCCGAGCAGTCTGCTGAACTTTGCTTCTCGCAGCCCTGAGAATCTGGAGATTCTTCTCGTTTGGGTACTTCTTGTACTCAGCAAGTGCTGAGCGCTTGGCTTCAATGACGGGGGTCATCTCGGTCAACTTGGCATCAAACCAGTCCTGTGACTTCGAGGTCTTCCTCCCAAAGGTAGCCAAGGCTGTGCGGTAGATGGTGTTTCGCAGCTCTTCCCACTTCTGCTCTGCAGATTCTCCTCCTTGTGGTACACCAAGTTCCTTCTCAAAGGTGGAGGCAAACTGCTCAACAAGTTCTGGTTGGGCCATCTTGCTGGTGTCAATCCGTGCCTTTCCAGGTTGTCTAGCACGATGGAATTTCTTCAGCTGCAGCTTGACCTTGCAACACACCAATGAATGGTCTGTGTCGCAATCTGCACTCTGGAACGAACGGGTGATTAGCACGTTCTTCAGTGAGGTGCGCCTGGTCAGGATCAAGTCTAGCTGGTGCCAGTGCTTTGAGCGTGGATGTTGCCAGGAAACCTTGTTTTGGGGCTTGGTCTTGAAGAACGAGTTTGTGATGCACAGATCATGATATGTGCAGAACTCGAGCAGCCGCTGTCCATTGTCGTTCATTCTGCTCACGCCAAAAGGTCCAAGACAGGAGGGCCAGGAGTCGTGGTCAGCACCCACTCTGGCATTGAAGTCTCCAAGGAGAATGAGTTGTTCAGAGTTGGGGGTGATCCTGACAGTTGTTGCGAGATTCTCGTAGAACTCGTCTTTTGCCTCTGGTGTGGCTGTCTGTGTTGGGGCATACACACTGACGAGGGTGACTGGGCCTTGAGTGGTGTTCAGGCGGAGGGTGAGGAGTCGTGCAGAGCCAGTGCTGCCCGGTTCCACCATCTTCAGCAAAGTGTTCTTCACTGCGAAGCCCACTCCGTGTTCCCTGTGTTCGTCACTGCCCTTTCCCTGCCAGTAGAATGTGTAGTCCTTCTCTCTCAGTGTGCCTGCATCAGCTAACCGTGTTTCCTGGAGAGTGGCGATATCCACTCCCAGTCTCTTCAGCTCATTATTGATGATGGCAGTCTTCCTGGTGTCGTTGATGTCCTTTAGGTTAGCAGCGAGTCCTGTCATCATAGTGCGGACGTTCCAAGTTCCCAGTTTTAGAGTTGGTCTCTTTTGTTTTATTGTCTTGCCTGGTGTGAAGGTTCTCAGCCTGCTGTTTGGATTTCTCCTTATCCCCATGCACCCAATGAGGAAAGCAAGCTGTGGCGGGACAACACCTTATTGGCTGGGGGCTGCCCAGCTTGAGGCGGGCGGTAGCTGTCCAGTGAGATCTGATGATCCCTCCCACCGTCGGGAACAACCCCTGGCGCCACGCTCTACGCCAATTGAGCAGTGGCTTATAACCGGTAACTGTCATTCCCCGTGTTTTGTCTACGCCAAAGGCGAAGCTGGAGTGTCCTCTCCAGTGATCCGGTGTTCTACCTTCCAGCGTTGGGCGTTGGTAGGATTCAAGCCTGGGCAGGAAGATATGGAGGACAAGATGTTGCCCATGCAGCATGTCCCCCCTCTCCACGTCACTGATGAATCCAAAGGAACAGCAGGGCTGCTACAGTTTGGCACCAGCGCCGTTGCAGGAGCTGCCAGAACGATGTTGAGCACAACATAGAACTGCCTTAGGGGCTCCGACTCCGGATTTTTCCTCAGGGTTGACTCCCGAAGCCTTTCCCGTGACCGGGTATGCCGCAAGGCAGCAGAGGTTTGAAATCAGGGTTTACCTTCCCCTAGATGGGCTACCTTCCCAGGTTGACGAGCCACCATCTACCCGAAGCATCTGGTTTTAAGGCGCCAGAGATCCGCCCTCGCCCCTTCTCCTATTAGTAAAAGCAGTTCCGCCGGGCTTAGAGACTAAACCACACGGGCAGGCTCGGAGTTGGACTTAGTTGTCAGAGGCTTTTCGAGACGCACGCCATAAGGAGCATTTTATGAGCACTGGGAGCTTAACCCCAGTGTCGCTCCTGGCTATGACAACCTTGGAACCAGGTTGGGCAGGTTGGTCAACCAGGTTGGCCAACCAGGTTGGTCCTGCGGCAGCTGAGGAAGCTCAAGCTACCCTCCAAGATGTTAGTGCAGTTCTACACAGCCATCATCGAGTCCATCCTCACCTCCTCCATAACCGTGTGGTACGCAGGAGCCACTGCCAGGGACAGACTAAGGCTGCAGCGCGTCGTGCGCACTGCTGAGAAGGTGATCGGCTGCAAGCTCCCATCTCTCCAGGATCTGTACATCTCCAGGACCCGGAGGCGTGCTGGCCGGATCATAGCCGATCCCTCACACCCTGGTCACGTACTGTTTGCCCCCCTCCCCTCAGGTAGAAGACTTCGGTCCATCCAGACTAAAACCTCCCGTCACATGAACAGCTTCTTCCCCTCTGCCATCAGACTGCTGAACACTAAGTGACTTATTGTCTCTCGTGCACTATGTACAGCAGCTCAACCAGACTCATGTCAATCATCACTGTTTTCTTCCTGCATTACCGACTGCACTATATGGTTCTCCACGTTATCTGCTGCTCGCTAATATAGTTTAACTGCTGACTAGTATTACTCACTCTTATTCTACACTTTATTGCATGTATAGTTTATTTCTTTTATTTTAGCATGTTTAATGTTGCAGCATTGCACCGAGACAAATTCCTAGTTTGTGTACTACATGAACAATGGCAATAAATCTGATTCTGATTCTGATCGGCGTGCATCCTCTCCAAAACGGTGGTGGTAGGAGCAGAGTGTGTCTCTCTGGCGTGTCTCTCTGGCGCTTCCTGGCCCCCGCTGCCGCTACCATCGCTGGCTCCTCGCTTCCGCTGGCTGTCTCGCTGGGTTCCGACGCTGCTGCGTTCACTGTGAGGATGATCCGATCTGCCTCCTGGGCTAGAGCATAGTAGTCACGCGCGGCCAGCAACGGCGAGTTGGCAAGGACCGCTCTAGCCACTGTTGGGAGGTTCCGGAGGAAAAGGTGGGCAAATAGAAAATGCCTGTCGTCCGTGCCCATCAACGCCAACATCTTCTCCATCTGTTCGACCGCCGACCCATCTCCCAACTTGGAGCACGTCAGGAGCCTCTCCGCTCTCTCGCAGTCCGAGAGCGTGTAGCGCCGGATCAGCGCAGCTTTTAGAGCCCTGTATTTGTCGTGGGCTGGGGGCTGTTGGAGCAGGCTCGCTACTTGCTGAGTCATGCGAGCGTCTAGCGCTAATACCTGGTGTCATCTGCCATTATTTCCCGAAGCGCAAACTGGGCCTCGGTGTGGAGGAACCAAGACTTCGGGTCATGCAGCCAAAAGTCTGGTAGTTTGACCGAAACGGCATACACATTGCTGGGGTTTCCCGTCTGGGTCGTCTCCGGGGTGTTCGCCTCGTGTTCCGTTCTGTGTCAAGGGTCACCAGTGTGGAGATGAAATAACCAGACCAAACTTTCCGAGCCGATGAACTTTATTTCACCCTCACATCTTCCAGAATCAGAACATTAAACTTGTGAAACAGGGACTCTCTCTTCTATATCCCAAAACTCACACCTCCCTGCTACCTGAGGTCCTGCATTCACCATTCACTCTCCCCAGACAATTCCCCTTACCCCCCAGCCCTTTGATCTCCATGCTCTCTCAGTCTGAGAGGAAAACTACTGAACTCTACAGCTTGGGTCCCCCACAACATACCCACTTACACTGATGTTGACATTTGCAAAGACAAAATAACTGATACTGAGGCAGACCCAAATAACAAACAGAACGTCATCACAGAACACTTAAGAAAACGTCGAGCCTGCAGGAAGACGGATGAAAATTGATACGTCCTGTGTGCATTTCCTGTGTGTTCACTTGATTACAGTGACTGTGTGTGTGTTGTCACAATGTATGTCTCCCTCACAGGTTGAGCAGGTTGCACGAAGACCAAATAGCCCGGAGCACGACTTTGACAACTATTCAAGCGACACTTATGACAACAATGCATGGTATCAAGTAGTACGTCTGTCAGTCAGAAAAGGTAATGTGACTGGGTCTTGTTACGTCTGCACATACCTACCACATCATGTTACGCACTCTGTGCCCATGATTCCTTATCTGCACGGTGGCGCAGTGGTTAGCACTGTGGCAGCACAGTTTACCCTCGGCCGGGGGATCGTGGGGATCGTGAGATCGTGGGTTCGATCCCTGCCCCCGACCAACAGTGATCTGTGTGGAGTTTGCATGTTCTCCCCGTGTTGCGTGGGTTTACTCCGGGATTTCTCCGGTTTCCTCCCACATACCAAAAACATGCAGGTTAGGGATATGGGGCGCTTGCGCACGCAGCGACCGACAGCTGGTGGCTTGTCACCAGACTGCAAAACAAATCTACCTACGGGTACAAAATAAGTAATAAAAAAACATAAATAAATAAACAAATCAGAAACAATGGGAGCACTGTTAGTGCAGACTGCAACTGAAGAAGTGCACCACAATGACACTGAATGTGACAAAGGGTTTACTGTTGAAGTTTTGAGACATACAACAGAATACCATAAGTGGTTCTGCTGATTTTGTTGTTTTGCAGCTGTTGCTTGATTCCAATTATCCGCAATATGATGTTGAAAATGTTCACTATTAACATGATGCATTACACAGCCCTCCCACAGCTGAACAGGCTTCAGTCACCACCCAGCAAAAAATGTTGAATCACACTGCTGTAGATATGTCCGAACTCCCTTTCCCTGATGACTATGATGATTGCACAGACAAGGGTCCACTACTTGAGAAGGACACAGGATATGATGATACCAAGCTTATAGAAGTGTTTGCTGTTAATATGCTACATCACTCCTTCCTACCCATATTTAACTCCAATCCACAGTCTCCCCCTTCAGGAACTTCTTGACTCCTCCTACTCTCATGATGAGTTCATGGCATCTTTTCTGTAGATAGTGCATCCCCTCTTCCCACTTATTTGGCTTGCCCACAATCTGAGTGTCTGTGCTCGCAAAAACAGCCTCTTGTGTTCCCTTACACATTGCCAATTTTCACATGCTAATGTTTATGATGCTTTTGTTAAAACTGTATAACAGGATACAATAGGGGATGTTTTACACTGACATTGTTGTATATAGGTGATCATATATGATCAGAAGAGAGGGAATGACATGGAAATTCATTTATACATATGAAAATGTATCGGTACTTCTGTCTATATGATGTTTGTTCTCTTCACTACATCAAATTAGCTGATAAACAGGTGTAGTGGCTATATGTGTATATATATCATGTTTTATTTTTAATCATGGAAAATGAAGTTGATCTGCTGTCTGCCCATTATCTGTGGCAAACACGCTTGCATGTTACCATATAAGGCAATGTTGTGAACACCCTGCAAACTGTATAAAGGTATCTGTTTTGTGACCTTGAGGGAGAGAGCCCTGCTGTTACATTGCCCCCACATCAGCAGCCTCTCGCTGTCTTCTGCATGCAGAAATAAAGGCTGTCCAACTTGCAGAATCCTTTCTGTGTGTCATTCCAGGACCAATAGAAAGAAATTTCCATAACACACTGTACACAAAAAACAAACAACTGCACAATACACATTAATCCTCCATTTTCACCACACATTTTACTTTCTTGCAGGTGCTACCAATCAAGGTACCTGCCAGCCTGGAAAACAGAATGTTTTAAAACTGTTTAAATGTTCAACTAGAAAAGCACTCGGAGAGCGCAGACCTCCGCCAAGCGCCACAATTCCCCCCATACAGTGTTTGTGTGTACGTTTTCAGATTCGTTGAGCATGTAAACATATGACTAGCAATTGGATTCACAATGATTATTTGTGTATTTGACAGGGACAGTGCAATAAACACACAATTAATCAATGACAATCAATCTGATAGTGATAGGATTAGTGGTTCAGTAGTAAAAGCATTGCCTCCTTGGCGGAGGTAATAAACTGAAGTGTTGCTGTTGTGTCCATCTCCTCCACTGACAGATGCAAATTGGGTAGACAGGTTGCCGTGGGTTTTATATTATATTGTAACGTGCTGCTCGACATGGCGACGTCCCACCGGGAGGTTCGAACTCACGCTCCGGAGTCCCGCACTGTACCTGTGTCGCCAATAGGGTCAAGCCACTTGGCAAGCCAAGTAGGGTGCTCATATTGAGTTCGCTACAATATTATTTTTTGGGGGGTTGCGCTCCGCGGCAAACGAGAATTTAGAGGCTTCGCCGGCAGAGAGCTCGTTTTTGCGCAGCGCCTATGGCTGGCCGGTGAATTTGTGCCAAATGCGCAGCTCCTATGGCTGGCCGGGGAATTTCTGCCAAACAATCCGTCGGCGGACAGTTGCCCGTGTGAGGTTTTGCGGCAGGCCCAGGCCATTCATTCATTCATTCCTTCATTCAAGGTGGTAAATCCCTGATGCAGTCACTTTTAGCATTAGAGTGAGACATATCAGGCGCAGCATTACTGGCGCCGGGATTCCTCTCTGTTCCGGAGCCGCTGGACAAAAGAAGGTGCGATAATGGTTGCCGTGGGTTTTATTGGGTTTGCGGTCCGCGGAAAAAAGAGGATTTGGAAGCCTCCCCCGGCAGAGAGCTGGTTTTTGCGCAGCCCCTATGGCTGGCCGGGGAATTTCTGCCAAATAATCCGACGCCGGACAGCTGCCCGTGTCAGCTTTTGCACCGTAGTGCAAACACAGGCACTCTGGCGAGCCCTGTTTTCTGTGTGCTTTTGTGCCTAAAACTTTGAAGAAGGCGGAGTTTGTGTTCATCAGACACGTCGACCAGCGCCCTCTATTGCGCCTGCGCACATGTTGAAAATGGCTGTATGTCACAGTGTTGAAAAATGCTTTAAAAAATTCCTGTATCCAGACGGTGAACCGGATCACCCCCAAAATTTAATCAGTTCTTCCTTGTACCATTTCCAACAACGCCTGAAAGTTTCATGGAAATCCGTCCAAGACTTTTTGAGTTATCTTGCTAACCAACAGACAGACAGACAAACAGACAGACAGACAAACACACAAACTCCGGCAAAAACATAACCTCCTCCTGGCCTTTTCGGCCTGGCAGAGGTAATAAATAATTAGGACAACTGTGGTGTCAGTGTTCTCATAAAAATATCAATAAATAATTCAGACCTGCTGTGTTAAAGTTATTCATGTGCAAATGCTTATTTAAAGTGCAAAGTGCCAATCAAAGTGCAAATGCATATATACAGTAAGTGCTCAAATATCTAAAACCCAATTTCTATAAGTTATGAAGGACCTCTTCGTTACAGACATTATCCTTGTTAAATATTTGGAACGACTTCCGGTCTGGACGCCATGGTGATAGCAACTTAACGCTGAACCTCCCAGACCCAATCCAAGGAAAACATCTTCAAAATCAGACTTAACGGATTTTTGGAAGAATAAAAATCAAAAGACAAAAACACCATGCCTAACCAAAAACAGAAGAAACTGACATTCCCCAGGTCGGGACGCACAGCGGCCGCAGAATCTGAACCGGAGGACCTCCGTTCAGGAGACGAGGAGCTGGACCTAGCTAACAAAAAGATTAGCTTGAAATCGCTATTTGAGGAATTACGACGATTTCGGGCCGAATTTCATGAATTCAGAGAGGAACTAAAAAGGACGAACAGCAGAATGGACCAGGCCGAAAACCGAATCTTGGAAGCTGAAAGAGTAAAAGTGCTTGAAGATTCTGTGCTGGATTTACACAGAAAACAGTCAAGGCTGGAGGCTAAGCTAACCGACCAAGAAGGAAGACAGAGACGAGATAACATCAGAATTCACGGTCTGAAAGAAGGAGCTGAAGATAGTTTCAACACAGTGGCGGAATGCGTGGAATCCTTATTGAGAGAGAAGTTGGATATTCCACAAACCACCGATTTGAAGATAGAAAAGGCCCATCGTACATTAGCCACAAAGCCAGCGGCAGAAGCGCCCCCGCGTTCGGTGGTGGTAAGATTCTCCGATTTCAAAATAAAACAAGAGGTTGTAAGATGGGCTTGGCAGAAAAAAGGATTTATGCATCAAGAGAGAAAAGTCTTCGTGGAGCACGATTACGCCCCTGAGGTTCTTAAAAAGCGACAGGAATATAACAACGCCAAAAAGGTTCTACGGGAACAGAATCTACGCTTTCAGACGCCATTTCCGGCAAAGTTAAGGGTCTTTTACGGTGAAGAGTCATGTCTCTATAATTCAGCGGAAGAAGCAACAATTGACATGGCAAGAAGAGGGCTCCTGGTAACGGTGTTTAAACCCGCAGCGAATCTGAGCGAGAAGATCAGAGCTCAAACATGGTCCACTCAGAGACCTTCAAAATCCACGGGCCAGCAGCGGGAAACCCAGCCCCAGAGCTACAAAGATGAGCTTTCCAGTTCCAGGAAGGAATAGCGACCTTTTTGGTTTTTTTTTTTCTTTTCAGTCATTCTGCACTTCCATCCCCCCTCCTACAAGGTAACAAACATTAAAGGAGATGCAGAATTAACATGTGGTAAAACTTTTCATGGAGCAGTTATAGCATTAGAAACAAATGTCTTCTTAATTTAAAGGGGGAAAAAAATCATGTTAAAATAGAAATGTAACAATGACCCACATGTTCTCTCCACACTAACAAATACTGTATTAGAGTGAATGTTTGCTGTGATGGGAGTGGGAGGGTGCACACAATCTCATAGGGTATAGGCATAAAAAAAAAAAAAAAAAATCATTACAAATTCGGATTGGGATCTGAAATTCACGTTAAAAACATGGGACAACTTACAGAGGTAAGAGGGGGCCCTCAACACGTAACAGAGTTTGAGGAATTTCCCTCAGAGCCTACACTCCATCAGGGCTCTTACAGGGTCTTTAAAGAGACCCCAGCTCAGGAAGTTTTTTTGACAGTTTTTTGTTTTAAAGTTTCGTACACTATGTTCTTAATGTTTTTTATGTTCTTAATGTTCTTTCAGTTTCTGAGTAGCAAAAAAGAGGGCCACCACACTGTTATACTAAATAAGAAAATACAATGGAGAAACAGGGTGTAACCAAAATAGCCTCATATAATGTAAAAGGGATCCTGAATCCAGTTAAAAGATCTAAGATTCTACGCAAAATGAAAAAAGACAAAGCAGAAATAATATTTTTACAAGAAACCCACCTAACAGACGTGGAACACACTAAACTCAATAGACAAGGGTTTAAAATGATCTCTTCATCTTCATATAAATCAGGGAGGAGGAGGGGAGTAGCGACATTGATATCAACCAAAATTACATTTGAAAAAAAATCAGAACACAAAGATAAAGAAGGGAGGTACAGTTTGGTAATTGGGCGGCTATGTAGTATATGCACCACCAGGGGCTAAATGGAAATTTTATAAAAAGGTATTCGACCTAATGATGACTAAAGCCCAAGGTTTAGTGATATGTGGTGGAGACTTCAATCTAAGACTGAATCCATACTGGGATGCAACAGGTAATTCTTCACATCAAAATAACACTCAAAATAGGAAAACTCGGATGCTACTAAAAGAAATGGGAATCTGTGACGTATGGAGGGAATTCAACCCCAATGTAAAAGATTATACTTTTTATTCAACGCCACATTCATCTTACTCAAGAATTGATTACTTTTTTATGTTTAATAGAGACATTGGAAGAGTAAAAACATGTAAAATAGGACTGATGGATCTCTCTGACCACAGTCCGATCTATATGGACTTAAACATCCAAAAATACACAAATAATACATTTTCCTGGAGGTTGAATTCAAATGTCCTGAAAGGACCACTGAAAGATGAATTGGAATCAGATATTCTCAGATATTTGGAAGAAAACGATAATGGAGAAGTATCCCCTTTAATACTGTGGGATGCGTGCAAAGCTGTAATAAGGGGAAAAATTATTGCAAAACTGGCAACCCAAAAGAAACGGAGACAAGAAAAACTAATCACACTAGAGTCAGAACTCAAGAACCTAGAAAAAGAACACAAAGACAACACTCATTCTAATGGCTTGCTCAAGATTAAAGAAATTAAAAATCAAATAAATGAGATCTACACAATAGAAATCCAGAAGAAACTTACATTTCTGAAACAAAAACACTATGAAGCAGGCAGTAAATCGGCAAAATTACTAGCCTATAAATTGAGGAAACAACAAACAGAAAGAGCAATCTACAAAATCAGAGACCCAGTATCAAAGGAAATAAAATTCAGAATTCAGGATATTCTTAAAAGCTTCGAGAATTACTACAAGAACTTATACTCCCACAAAAAACATAAAAACGCATCCGAGACATTCCTAAACACATTAAACCTTCCCCAACTTACGGAATCACAAAATAAAACACTACTGTCAGAAATACAACCTAAAGAATTGGAAAAAGCAATTATGAAACTTAAAGCTAACAAATCCCCAGGAGCAGATGGCTATACAGCAGAATGGTACAAAACCTTTAAACAGCAACTATATCCTCTCCTCCTGAAAACATTTAACTATGTCCTCCACACAGGGGAAATCCCCCCTCCTGGAGAGAAGGGGTCATTGCAGTTATACCTAAACCTGAAAAGGATAAACTAGAATGCTCCAACTACAGGCCAATCAGTGTATTAAATCAGGACTATAAGCTTTTTACCATTATCCTTGCCAAAAGGTTAGAAAACATACTGACAGACTTAATTCACTTAGACCAAACAGGTTTTATAAGACAAAGACAGACACAAGACAACATTCGACGCACTTTACACATAATTCATCATATAAAAAAATATAACTTAAATGCAGTCATATTGGGATTAGATGCTGAAAAAGCATTCAATTCGGTTGACTGGTCTTTCCTATATAGAATCTTATCCAGTTTCAATTTTCATAACAACTTCATTAGAACTATACAGGCATTATATAAAAAACCAACAGCTAAAATAAGGATTAACGGTAATTTATCATCATCTTTTGAGCTGGAAAGAGGATGTCGTCAAGGCTGCCCCCTGTCTCCACTGCTCTTTGCAATCTTCATAGAACCTCTGAGCCAATGGATAAGACAAAATCAAGAAATTCAAGGTATTACACTTGGTCAGAAGGAACATAAAATAGCACTCTTTGCTGATGACATTTTAATATACCTAGGGCAGCCAGACACTTCTTTACCAGAACTAATCTCAGTTTTTTCAGACTATGGAGATTTATCGGGGTACAAATTAAACATGCATAAAACCCAAGTTTTAACATTCAACTATGACCCAAATCATTATTCACTAAGTGAACTCAAAACTAACTGGGAGTTGGAATCTATGAAATACCTGGGGGTCAATATCCCGAAACAACTCGACAAAATTATAACACTAAACTATGATCCACTGGTGACAAAAATAAAATCTGACCTAGCAAGATGGAATATGATACCATTCTTAGGTACTGCACAAAGAATTGAAGCAGTCAAAATGAATATACTTCCACGTCTTCTATACCTTTTCCAAACAATACCGGTAGAACCTCCCAAAAAAACATGGCAGGAGCTGGACAGAAGGATCTCAAGATTCATATGGCAGGGCAAGAGACCTAGAATCAGATATAGAACCCTACAGCTAAACAAAGACAAAGGTGGGCTCGCGCTGCCAAATATCAGGGACTATTTTATAGCTGCACAAATTAAAACTTTAGTAGAGATATGTAACCCAGTCTACAGTGCACAATGGAAGGAGATGGAATGCCAAATAACAAGTGACATCCCCCTACAGGCGATAATAGGGAACAGTGCCTTACCTAAACTCTTGAATAACACTAACCCGTGGATAGAGATCCCGCTAAAAATTTGGTTTAAGATAGTCAGAGAGAATCAAGATAAAGAGCCCTATCGACTACTGCAAAGGATTGCCTATGATCAAGACTTTACCCCCAATAAAACAGACACTAGATTTAAAGAGTGGAAAGAGAAAGGGCTGATAAAATATTACGATATTTTTAAGGGGCAAACTTTAAGAAGTTTTGAAGATTTGAAAAAACAAGGTCTAATAAATCAAGATCTTTACAGGTTCTTTCAGCTTAGACACCACATAAACAATATACTTAAAAAGGAGTATTTGGAAAGGGCCCAGTCAGGTGTTCTGAAGGTCTTCTTAATGGCATATAAAGGGATCCCAGGGATCAGATACATTTCTAAAATATACCAAGGTCTTCAAGACTTAAAAGGAGACAACACATCATATATAAAAGAGAGATGGGGAAAAAGAGGGGAATTTCACTTTACAATTGGAAATATGGGAAAAGCTAAATAAACAGCAATGGAAAAGTACCTCATCCCTGCAGTGGAGAGAATTTGGATGGAAAAACTTGGTAAGATTTTTCAGAACACCTGCACAAAACAAATTTACCCATAAGGGGTTGAACTGTTGGCTCTTGTGTGGTGAAAAGACTGCAAATCATTTTCATGTGTTTTGGTCATGCCCAGTTATCCACCAATATTGGACCAATGTACAGACAATATTGGGGAAAATATTCAAAATAACAGTTCCCTTTTCTTTTGTAACTTTGTATTTGGGTTTACTACCGGACTCACTGGAAAGACGAGGAGATAAATACTTATTCAATGTTTTAATATTGACAAGTAAAAAAGCCCTAACTAAAAAATGGATGCTGAAGGACTGTCCTACACCTGAAGATTGGATTAACGTGATTCAAGACATTTACTCAATGGAAAAGTTGACATTCGCACTGAGACAGGACATGGATGGGTTCATGAACTTTTGGCAACCCTGGATCGCATATGTGTCTTCCATTAGATCTAATCTTTGACAAATACCATTTCAATAATGGTCCCGCTCTTTGTTCCAACGCTACTCAGATGCTCTTTTACTTTTAATTACCTAATTTTCTGTTTGTTTGTTTTTTGCTGTTCTGTTTGTTTGTTTATTCATTTTTTTTAATTTAATTCTCTTTAATTTCACTTTTTCTTTCACTTTAAAAAAAGGGGTGTTGTAATAACTATCCTACCAATGTTGTCAAATAGCAAAAAATAAGGGAACATGTGATGAAAATGTAAACAATGCAATGCTGTAATGACCTGTATACCCTATACAAAAACTTAAATTAAAAAAAAAATATTTGGAACAATCTGAAACCAGTGCTAGCACTATACACTCAAAAAGTGCTATTTGAATAAAAGTATGTTTTACTTTTTTTTTTTTTGTCCTTTTAGTTATATTCCTAACTTGGGCTCCAGGTGTCCCCAGACAGCCCTGGTTAATCGGTTCTTGAAAGCTCAGTGTGGTTTCCCTGGGTTAGTACTCGGAGACTACCAAGTGCTGTGCTACATGGTCCTTGTATAGGTGCACCACACACAACCCAAAAGGATCAGTTGATGAATATTTTTACTACTTAATGACCTAAAAAGGCAGGTTTTCATCTTTCACTGTTCAACCAAATTTGGACAATACAGAGACACTTATATAAAGACATCTTTTCATCGACCTTAAGATGGTTTTCATCCTCATTGTTCAACCAAATTTAGACCATACAGAGAAGTCGATATGAAGATGTCTTTTCAATGACCTGAAAAAGGCACCTTTTCATCTTTCACTTTTCAACCAAATCTGGAGGGTTTTTTTAGATGGTTGGCAATGCTGTCTTGTCAACATTTTTTTCAACCAAATTGTGCTGGGAGGGCTACTTTGCCTGAAAGTACCTTTTTTATGTGGTCTTTGGTATGACCCGGCTTGGACATGAATGCACAACCTCCTGGCTGCGGGGCAGATGCTTGACCACAAGGTCATCACTTCAGTGTAAATATCAAGTAATAATTGGGCAGTGTGGTGGTGCAGTGGTTAGCACTGCAGCAGCACAGCAACTCACCCTTGGCCATGGGATCATTGGTTTCCGGTTTCCTCCCACAGGCCAAAAACATGCAGGTTAGGTTAATCGGAGACTCTAAATTTGCCCTAGGTGTGAATGTGTGTGTGAATGGTAAAGGGATAGCTCCGTACTGTGGATGCTTCATCCATCCAGGTGGATGCCCTCAATTTCCCCTCTGGGGATCTATAAAGTATACAAAATCAAAAAACAAAAATAATAACACCGTAAATAATAATGGATTAGCTTTATATGGATTTTTACATGTCACCTCAAAGCACTTATAATGAATCCATTTTTCATTCACTCCAAAGACAGACATTGACAGTGGTAAGCTCCCTCTGTAGCTACAGCTACCCTAGGGCAGACTGATGGAAACGTGGTGGCTAATCCACACCAACGGCCTCTCCAACCACTACCAAACATCTATACACATTCATTCACCGGTGTCATGCACACTGGAGGCAAGGGGAGTAAGTGTCTTGTCCAAGGGTACAATGGCAGGATGGCTGAGGGGAGCATGATTCAAACTGCTGACCCTCCAGTTATTGGATGACCCACTCTATCTCCTGTTCCATTTTCGCCCCTGTGAATATTTGCATCATGGCCTGCATGTCTGTACATCCACCTGTGTAGCGTGATCAGGGGAATCCTTAGATTTACGATGGTGTGAAAAAGTGTTTGCCCCTTCCTGATTTCTCATTTTTTCTATGTTTGTCACTCTTAAATGTTTCAGATCATCAAACAAATCTAAATATTAGACAAAGATAACGCAAGTAAACAGAAAATGCAGTTTTTAAATGAAGGTGTTTATTATTAAGGTGAAAAAAATCCAAACCTACATGGCCCTGTGTGAAAAAGTGATTGCCCCCTAAACCTAGTAACTGGTTGGGCCACCCTTAGCAGCAACAACTGCAATCAAGTGTTTGCATCACTGGCAATGAGTCTTTTACAGTGCTGTGGAGGAATTTTGGCCCACTCATCTTTGCAGAATTGTAGTAATTCAGCCACATTGGAGGGTTTTCGAGCATGAACTGCCTTTTTAAGATCATGTCACAGCATCTTAATCGGATTCAGGTCAGGACTTTGACCAGGCCACTCCAAAGTCTTCATCTGGTTTTTCTTAGGCCATTCAGAGGTGGACTTACTGATGTGTTTTGGATTGTTGTCCTGCTGCAGAACCCAAATGCGCTTCAGCTTGAGGTCATGAACAGATGGCCGGACATTTGCCTTCAGGATTTTTTGGTAGACAGCAGAATTCATGGTTCCATTTACCACAGCAAGTCTACTAGGTCCTGAAGCAGCAAAACAGCCCCAGACCATCACACTACCACCACCATATTTTACTGTTGGAATGAAGTTCCTTTTCTGAAATACTGTGTTACTTTTACATTGGCTGTAATGGGACACACACCTTCCAAAAAATTCAACTTTTGTCTCGTCAGTCCACAGAGTATTTTCCCAAAAGTCTTGGGGATCTTCAAGATGGTTTCTGGCAAAACTGGCACAAGGCTTTATGTTCTTTTTGGTCAGCAGTGGTTTTTGTCTTGCAACTGTGCCATGCAGGCCATTTTTGCTTGGTCGCTTTCTTATGGTGGAGTCATGAACACTGACCTTAACTGAGGCAAGTGAGACCTGCAGTTCTTTGGATGTTGTTGTGGGGTCTTTGGTGATCTCTTGGATGAGATGTTGCTGTGCTCTTGGAGTAATTTTGGTCGGCCAGCCACTCCTGGGAAGGTTCACCGCTGTTCCATGTTTTTGCCTTTTGTGGATAATGGCTCTCACTGTGGTTTGCTGGAGTCCCAAAGCTTTAGAAATGGCTTTATAACCTCTTTCAGACTGAAAGATCTCAATTACTTTGTTTTTCATTTGTTCCTGAATTTCTTTGGATTGCAGCATGATGTCTAGCTTTTGAGGATCTTTCGGTCTACTTCACTTTGTCAGGCAGGTCCTGACAAAGTGAAGTAAACCAAAAGATCAATTTGTCTAGCCTGTGTGTGGCTAGACAAATTGAACTCAGCTTTCCAAAGATAAACCACAGCTAATTTATGTTTTAACGGGGGGGGGGGCACTTTTCACACAGGGCCATGTCGGCTTGGATTTTTTTTTTTACCCTTAATAATAAACACCTTCATTTGAAAACTGCATTTTGTGTTTAGTTGTGTTATCTTTGTCTAATATTTAAATTTGTTTGATGATCTGAAGCTGGATGGATGGATGGACGGATCTGAAACCTTTAAGTGTGACAAACATACAAAAAAAAGAAGAGAAATCAAGAAGGGGCAAACACTTTTTAACACCACTGTAGCATCAAGGTGATCCTAATTTCTGCCTCAGAGCTTTCAGATACAAGAAATTAACATCTGATTTGGATTATGGGTATCATTTGATTAATAAATCTATATCATGATCACAAAATCTGTTTTGAAATACCCAAATTTGAAATTTAATCCTATCTAGATAATTCTGATCTGAATTAAAAGCTTCAAAATACTGGGCCTTAGTATGATGAAGATTTGCTTGCCAGTGACGCTGCATCAGGGTTCTCTTGTGTGGATAGAGGGACTCACAGCAGTGTGGTAAACAGCATCTCTCCTCTCTGATGACCTGTCATTATTCTGAATTATAGACAACACCACATGCTGGTGACCTTAGATGTTTTGATTTCTTGTAAATTATAGTGAATACTGCAGTGTCTGGAGTGGATGTGATAACATCTATCTTGTCCATATCTACATAACTAGTAACTACATTAACCCTCAATTATACCGGCTTATTAGAGATGCCTGTAGCCAATTTGGAATCACCAAGTATCCTAACATTCACGTCTTTGGATTGTGGGAGGAAACAGGAGAACTCAGAGTAAACCCACATAGCACTCTACAGAAAGAGGCTCCTACCCCTACCAGCCAGGGGATTTGAACTAGGAATGTTGTAGCTGTGAGGCAATAATGCTAACCACTGTTTCACTGTGCTGTCCAAAGAGTGTGAGAATAAAATAGACAGAACTGTCTCTTGTGCCATCCTAATAACCATGTGTTTCTTCCGGGATCTCTAATTTTCTTTTTCACCTTTTCTGTTTTCTATTCAATCTTCTTGGACACCTACATATTACCAGTTTTCCTCACACTGTGAGTTATCTGCACTACACCACATGCATTCACTGCATAGTAGAAGAGAAAAGGATGACACCACATGAAGAAAGAGTGAGTGTGTGAGAGAGAGAGAGAGAGATTTGATTTTTAAAAGATCTTTAATAAACACACTTGTCCATCAGTCAATACAATTTCTATATCATGCTATGTTACACAGAAAATTAATCCCCCAAAAAACGCCCCAAAAAAAGCTGTCCATCATGAACTGAACAGAGGACATTCTCCAGGGACCAGAGGGTCCTGAAACCTTCCACATCCCCATTCCCCATAAAAAACTGAAAGTCCAGCCTGATTCTGGCTTTAAGTAGCCTCACAAATAAAATTTTGACATCAACATCATTCTCAACATTTTCAAGTTTTCTTCTCCGGCTTACATAGATAGCCAACTTTGCCTGTCCTAAAACAAAGTTCAGTAGTTGACACTTCTGCTTAAAACGACGATTGTACATAAAACCACAAATGAAAACCTGCTTAGAGAAAACTTCCTTAAAAATATGAAAAAGTTTTGTGAGAAGTTCAAAGAGGCCACTCAGGCGCTGACATTCAATAAAACAATGAAAAACAGTCTCCCTAGAGGAACAAAAAACACACTGATCACTGACACTGCTGTTAATCACAGAAACAAAAGCATTGACAGCTATAATACCATGCAGAACCCTCCACTGTAAGTCTCCATGTCTCTTAGGGAGAGGGGCTTTGTAAAGAGCCCTCCAGGCAGGCCGATGCCCTTTTCCTAGTTTAAAATAGGCTCTCCAAGGAGTGTCCACACAGGTGTTCAATCGGTCCTTGTTGAGTGCCATCACCACCAGTCTGTAGAGTGCCTTACCACTGGCTCCTCCAAAGTCCACACCAGTGGGAGCACAGAATGCCAGTAAGGAGCAAGGAGCGACGTCAAAGTCCATATAGAGCGTGAGAGAGGGAAAGGGGTCAGTGCTTTCTGGCTGCAGCGTGCCATTGCTAAAGTCCAAGAGTAGGGAGTGCTCAAGTCCATGAAGCTCCTGTTTCCAGTGTGCAAGAAGACCATCGATGAAACGATTCGACCTGACACCAAGATGAGCTGCTAAAGCTGAGGCGTTGTTGAGGCCAGGACCAGCCAGTTCCACCACTTGCTTCAGAGTGAGAATGTTCCTGGAACACAGCCTATCAAGGAAGGTCCTTCCAACTCCCGGCAGGACACCAAGGCGACCACCAAAAACCAGCGGCTCCCTCAACAACCAGTAGAGGGAATCGCATGGCCCTCTTTGTTTTTTAAAAAGAGTCCACACTGAAAAGAGACTGCGGTAAAAACTGGGTAAAGACAGTGCATTAGAGTTCTTAAAATCCATTAAAAACACAGGGAGGTCTAGCCCAAGCCCAAGGACTCTCTGTAAAATAACACAGGCCAAAGGCCTCCATACCAGGTCCTGGGGGCCCGTCAGCAGTCTCTGTATGAAAGTCAGTCTAAAAGCAGCACCTCTACTAGCTAAATGAATCACTCCTTGCCCCCCCTCCTCTTTGGGAAGAAATAACAGGGCTTGAGGAACCCAGTGGAGTCCACCCCCCCAAAAAAAGTCCACCAAAACAGACTGAATTTTGGACAACAAACCAGCAGGGGGGTCCATGCACATGAGGCGGTGCCACAGGGATGAGGAAACAAGATTATTTAAAATGAGCACTCTTCCTCTAAAAGATATTCTTGGCATTAGCCACTTCCACTTGTTTAGTCTCCCGTTAATCTTCTCTATGACCCCATCCCAATTTTTTTGCTCAAACTGCTGATTTCCAATAAAGACGCCAAGATACTTAAAACCTCCTTTTTTCCAAATCAACCCACCCGGCAGCGTAAGCTGAATTTCTAGTTTCTCCCCCACCATCAGAGCCTCGCTTTTTCCCCAGTTTATCTTTGCAGAGGAAAGTTGGCCAAAAAGATTGACACTCCTAACCAGAACGTCAATGTCACTCTGCTTGTTTAGCAGAATGACTACATCATCTGCATAGGCCGACAGCTTGAACGTGGTGTCACAGCCAGGAAAAGTAACTCCTGATAGATCCCTTCTCAGGCAGTGAAGCAAAGGCTCTATGGCGAGGGAGTACAGCATCCCTGAGAGAGGGCAGCCCTGCCGAACCCCCCTCTGGACTTTTAAAGGGGCAGACAGGCCCCCATTTATCTTCAGCACACTCTCAATGTCACTGTACAAGACCCGTATCCTGGCTATGAAGCCTGGGCTGAACCCAAAAGCTGTTAAAACTGTCCATAAATATTGGTGTTCAACCCGATCAAACGCCTTTTCCTGGTCAATTGAAATCAAACCAGTTTCTACCGCCAATGAACCAGAGACCTCCAAAATATCCCGAATTAAAGTGACGTTGTCACTAATCAGCCTGCCAGGCACACAGTAAGTCTGGTCTACATGAATGAGCTCGCTCATCACCTTTCTCAGTCTTCGGGCCAGAGCTTTTGAGAGAATCTTGTAGTCTGTGCAGAGCAGAGAGACTGGCCTCCAGTTCTTTAGGCTCTGGAGGTCCCCCTTTTTCGGCAACAGTGTGATGATGGCCCTCCTGCAGGTCGTGGGTAGGGTCCCCCTTTCCAAGCTATCTTGGAGAACCTCCAGCAGGTCTGGACCAAGCAGGGGCCAGAATTCCTTAAAAAAGTCCACAGAGAGACCATCTATGCCTGGTGATTTTCCATTCTGGAGGCTCATTAGCGCCGTATGCAGCTCAGACAGAGACAGTGGAGCATCCAAGCCGGCAACAAGGTCCTCTGAGAGCACTGGAAGACCATCAAGGAAAACCTGGCCCAGTGACGTGTCCTCCCTCCACTCTGCTCTAAACAATTCACTGTAAAAGCTAGCAGCGTGTTTCCTGATCTCTGCTGCTGTGGAGATTGTTCTCCCGTCATCGCCCAACAAGGAGTGAATGAGCTTTCTCTGTCCATTTTTCCCCTCCAGTCCAAAAAAGTACTGGGAGGGCGAGTCCATCAGAGCTACATCCATGTAGCGTGAGCGGACCAGAGCACCCTGTGCGGTGACCCCTAGCAAGCTAGCCAAGGCTGACCTTTTTGACTTAAGAGCCTCTAAGTGCTCCTGTTTTCCGGTAGAACTGAGTAACTCCTCTAGCTCTACCACCTCAGTCTCCAGAACTTTCAAGGATTGGGTCAAGCTACGAGTGACATTTTGAGTGTACTGTTGGCAGAATTGTTTTATCTGGGCCTTACCAAAATCCCACCACATTTGGAGAGAACTAAAAGAAGATTTTTGTTCCCTGTGTGACTTCCATACATCATGAAAAACTCCCTTAAAAAACACATCATTTAAAAGTGTATTATTAAAATGCCAAAAAGCACTCTTACACTTTACATTTTCAATGAAAACAGAACAAATCAGCAGGCAGTGATCAGTGAAACCAACAGGACAGATACAACTATTTTTAAAAACACTCATTTGGTGTTTAAAACCATAGAAACGGTCTAACCTAGCCATAGATAAGAGGTTATCTTTAGCATGGCTCCAGGTGTACTGCCTCTGGTCCCCATGATGTGATCTCCACACATCGGCCATTTCATGTGCCTTCACTAGTTCCCTCAGCCTATTGGCAGAAGCAGGGTGAGGTTCCTGATGGTTCCTGTCCAGTCTGTGGTTTAATGTACAGTTAAAATCACCCCCCAGAAATAAAAAACTATTTGGATTACAGGATCTAACCGTATCTGATAGCATATTAAAGACCCTGATCCTTTCTGCTCTCTGGGTTGGCACATACACGTTTATAAGAACCAAGTTTACGTTTTCAAACTGTACCTTTAGCAAGAGTACATGTCCTTTCACCACCTCTTCTACCTCATAAGAGACAGGCACACAACCCCGAGAGAAAAGTACAGCCACCCCTCCACTATTATTGGATTTGTGGCTAAAAAAAATGCAGCCATCCCACTCTTTTCTCCACTGGCACTCAGTGTCTACAGTGCTGTGAGTCTCCTGGACCATCAGCACGTCAAGTGCCTTTAAATTAAAAAGCTTGTATAAAGAGGCCCTTTTTACATCATCCCTGGCCCTGTTTATATTAAGAGTGCCAATTCTAAGGTGGGGCATTAAAAAGGATAAAAATAAGGTACAGTAAAAAAACACACACATAGCATAAAAGGGAAGAAACAAACTAAGAGTCAACATGACTGTTAGTAATTTGTGATTTCAGTTTGACAACCAGTTTCTTTAAACGAAAAATTTCCTGATCAGTAAAAGTCTCATTCCCATCATTCAGTTTCATCAGCTTGCGAGCTGATGCCACAAATAACTCCAGATCTGGAAAGTAATTTTCCACTTTCACAGCTCTGCTCCCCTTGGTCACCTGGAGAAATTGCCTAATTTTGGTAAAACAATAGGAGCTTTGCTCCTCCTGCGTCTGCGTCTGCATCATTTCAGACTCAGCTCCACTTTCGTCAGAGACGCTCTCATCTAGTAAATCTAACTTCCCAACCCTACTAGATTTAGCAGAGCTCTGCAAGTTTTCAGCACTTTTTCTTTTTTGTGCAGCTTTAAAAGGATCCTCTTCAGCAAAACTACATTCCTGCATTTCTTCATGAACTGCAACGTTTGTCATGCAGTGTTTGCTCTGTGTGTCCCCTACAGCCTCAAACCGCTCCTCCCCCGCCTGCAAAGTCTGTTCATTCACGTTCCTTCGTTTAACTGCACTTTTACTTACACCCTCCACCTGTTTACCCCGGGCGACAGGCTCGTCACAATGATCAGAGCTGCCGCCAGACAGAAATTCCCCACCATCACTGTTTGGGGGGGCAACTACCGCGCCCGCCGCGGCCACCCCAGCAGAGGCGGCCGCGGCCGCCCCAGCACAAGCGGACGCGGACGCGGACGCCCCCGCAGAAGTAGAAGCGGACACGGCTGCGGTCGCGGTCGCGGCCGCGACCGCCCCAGCAGAGGCAGGCGCCACAGCGGCATCCGCCGCACCACATGTAGCACTACCCTCCGGACCACCAGAAACAGCGGCGTCACCTTTCTTACCGCCAGTGCTCTTTGTGTTCGCCTTTTCAGGACATGACCTAATAAGATGGCCTTCTGCGCCACACGCAAAACACTTCATGGTTTCAGATGTTGCAAACACCAAGTAGCTAAAGCCGTCAATCCTGAAATTAAAAGACGCGTTCAGTTCAGCAGAGCTGTCTTTCAACACCATGAAACACTGCCTCCTGTGACATACAACATGCTTCAGCAGGGGTGATTTACTACCCAGAGAGACCATTCTGATAGGGGACACAACCTGGCCAAAACGGGACAACTCTCTAATCAGCTGATCATTTTTAACGAAAGGAGGGGCGTTTGAGATGGTGATCCTCCTAGACGGGTTCGCCAGCGGTAAAACGGGAGTAAAAGTGTCACCTATGACCACTCCCTGTGCCACCACCTGATCAGCTTTTTCAGTCGAATCCAGAAAGATCACAATTGCGCTGTTCATCCTCGATGCTGATTTTATGCTGCCATGCCCAACCACCTGTCCTACAGCGAGGCTGGCCTCCTCCACAGAACAGGGAACTGTCGGGAGGATTCTCACGCCATGACGCCGGGTTAAGCGCTCAAACTCCACACCACCATCAATCACCGGCATGATGCCGGCCGGGAAAAACCGGCAGCAGAAGCTACCGTTCCCCAACACACTCACTCCAACACTCACACCCCAGCACACACACACTCAACCCACTATATTAAACACACACACCTCAAACACACAAGATAGAGAAAAAGTTAGAAAATACAAAGTTTAAAGTACTCACTCGACACCACTCCACATCCCTGCTCCCACAAACGCCCACGCATGCGCACGAGAGAGAGAGAGAGAGAGAGAGAGAGAGAGATTTTTGATTTTTCAACACACCTTTATTGTCACAAATTCAACAGAAAAACACAACTAAAACAACTAAAAGAAGCAATGGAAAAGAAAAATGTCTCACTGACAAGAAATCAAAGACACAAGTAACCAAACAAGGAAAACAAACAAAAAACTTGCTTCTTACATCAGGATTATACCATAGGTAATTTTCCCCTCCTTAACACAACACAGGATGTGCTTAAAGCACCACATAGCCTCAAAGGTTTCAACATTCTGCATCAGATGATAGTAATTGTAATCAATCACTATTCGAGCCTTAATCATGCCAACCAGTATGTCTTTTACATTACAATCCAGCAGTTGTTCAATTTTTCTTTTCCTACTAACATAAATAGCCATTTTAGCCTGACCCAGGATGAAATTTAAGAGTTCACTCTTTTTCTTAGTCCTCTGTCTATATGGAAAGCCCAAGATAAAAATCTGCTGGGAAAAGACTTCTCCAAACAGATAAAACAGCTTCCCCAAAAAAACAAACAACAATTGCAGTCTGTTACAGTCCAGAAAACAATGGAACACAGTTTCTTTCTGAGGACAAAATGGACAAACCTCAACAACATTTGGGTTTAAAAGAGAGATAAAAGCATTTACACCCACAGCACCATGTAAAACTCGCCATTGTAGGTCTCCAACCTTCTTAGTTAATGGTGGTTTATAGAGTGCTCTCCAGGCAGGCCTCACCTCAGGACCCAGACCCAAGTGTTTCCTCCATGGTGTATCAGCTCGACCTTTTAACTTATTCACATTTAGAATTTTCACCAAAAGTCCATACATTTTTTTACCAGGAGAGTCACAAATGTTAATGTGCTCAGAGTTTAAAAACACACCAGTGCCATCTTTAAAATCAGGAGATAAAATACTAAAAGGAAAAGGTTCATCAGCAGTTTGTACAGAATTTTCGCAGTGTAAAACAATAGCAGAGTGTTCTTCTGCAGACAGGCAGTCTCTCCAATCTTTCAACAAGTTCATTATAACTCTGACTGAAGAGACGCCAAGAGCCGAGCACAGGGCAACAGCATTGTCCAAGTTAGGACCACATACATTCACCAAATGTCCCAGCGTTGTAACCTTTGCAAAAATAAACTTTTTTAAAACAGAAGGTCCTAAAACATTGCCCACATCAAAACGGGTCCCGAACACAAGTGGTTCCTTTAAAAGCCAGAAAGGCGACAAGGAAGCCTGGAGAGAGTTCTTTTTAAAAAGTCCCCAGATTTTAAAAGCACTTTGGTAAAACTGGGGAAGTTCTGGGAGTTTTTGGCCCCTTAAATCCATTAAAAGCAGCGACTCCTCTAGTCCAAGCCCTCCACAGCGAGCCAGGACAGCCCTGGCAATAGGTCTCCACACAAGGTCAAGGGGGCCACTCAGCAGTCGCTGAATGAACTGCAGGCAAAAGACAGCCCCCCTGCTGGCCAGATGGATGAGCCCTTGACCACCTTCTTCCCTCGGTAAAAACAGGATACTCTGTGGAACCCAGTGAAGACGGTCCCAGAAAAAGTCCACGACTATAGATTGCATTCTGGCCAGCAAATTGGGTGGAGGGTCCAGACAAGACAGTCGATGCCACAGCATTGAAGCAATCAAGTTGTTGATAATTAAAACACGACCTCTGAAGGACAAGCTTGGCAGAATCCATTTCCATTTTTTTAGTCTTCCTTCAGTTTTTTCTAAAAAACACTCCCAATTTTTCTCAGTAAAAGTCTGATTTCCTAAAAACACACCAAGATATTTAAAACCACCTTGTGTCCACGAGAGGCCACCAGGTAGGGCAATTTTTTGTGGTCTCCCCCCCACCACAACAGCTTCACTCTTACCCCAATTCACTCTCGCTGAGGAGCACTCACCAAAAAGATTAACAGTTCTTAAAAGGTAGTCTACATCATTTTGATTTCTTGTAAAAACAACAACGTCATCAGCATAGGCAGACACTTTAAAAACAGAGTCAGAGTTGGGGACTTTAAAACCAGTGAGGCCTTGCCTTAGTTTACAAAGGAGGGGCTCAATGGCAAGAGAGTACAGCATACCTGAGAGGGGGCAGCCCTGTCGGACACCCCTCTCAACTTTGAAAGGAGCACTCAAACCACCATTAATCTTAAGAATACTCTCAATGTCTCTATACAAAGCCTGGATCATGGCGATGAACCCTGAGCTGAAACCAAAGGCCTCTAATGTCTGCCAAAGGTATGGATGTTCAACTCGGTCAAACGCCTTTTCTTGGTCTATTGAAATAAGACCAAGTTCTTTGACCAATGAGCTGGAGAGGCCCAAAACATCACGAATTAAAAAAATGTTGTCTGTAACCAACCTACCAAGTACACAGTAGGTCTGGTCTACATGGATGACCTGCTCCATCGCCTTCCTCAGTCTGGTAGCCAACACTTTGGAGAGAATTTTGTAGTCAGTACAGAGGAGGGCCACCGGACGCCAGTTCTTAATGTCTTTCAAGTCGCCTTTTTTTGGAAGGAGGGTGAGGACTGCTCTCCTACAACTTAGGGGCAGGTGACCCTTCCGCAGACTGTCAGACAGTACTTCCAGCAAGTCCTCACAGATCTCAGACCAGAACGCCTTGTAGAACTCCGCTGGTAGGCCATCTATCCCTGGGGCTTTTCCACACTGAAGAGACTGGACAGCCACTGCCAGTTCTTGCAGAGTGATCCCGCTCTCCAGCTCCGCATTCACGCTAGCCATCACTTTTGGCAAGTCCGTCAAAAAATGACTCAGTGCATGTGGATTCTCAACAAATTCTTTCTTAAAGAGATCCTTGTAGAAAGCAACTGCAAAGCGACGGATCTCCGCAGACTCATGGATCGGCCGCCCGTCCTCGGAGCTGAGAGAGTGGATCATCCTCCTCTGACCATTCTTCCTCTCCAGACCAAAGAAAAAATGAGATGGAGCGTCCATTAGTGCGATGTTCTGGAACCTACTGCGTACCACAGCGCCCCTGGCAGCCACACCCAGTAGGTCAGTTAAAACAGACTTTTTGCCATTGAGGGCCTCAAAATGTCCTCTTTTTCCTGTGGAGCCTGCCAAAGACTGCAGCTCCACTACTTCTCTCTCCAGGTCCCTGACAGACCTGGCCAAGTCTCCAGAGACATTGCGAGTATACTGTAGGCACAGATTCTTTATTTGGCTCTTCCCTACATCCCACCACTGCTGCAAAGAACTAAAATTTGATTTTGTCAATTTAAAATTACTCCAAAAAAACATAAAAGCAGTTTTAAAACTGTTATCCGATAAAAGTGACGTGTTAAAATGCCAGTATGCACTACTGCACTTTATATTCTTGATAAAAACACAACACTGAACCAGGGAATGATCTGTGAAGCCAACAGGGACTATAAAAGCACTTTTAAAAATGCTAAAATGGTGCTTAAAACTGTAAACCCTATCCAGTCTAGCTAAGGACAAAATATTGTCCTTTCTATGGCTCCACGTGTACTGTCTAGCCTTGCCATGAAAATTTCTCCACACATCACACAGATCATGAGCTTCTATGAAACCTTTTAAAACTCTTTGGGATGCAGCATGTGGCTCTGGGTGATTCCTATCCATAAGAGGATTTTCTGTACAATTAAAATCACCTCCCACAAATAAAAAGTCATCATTACTGCAATTTTTGATCGTATCATCTAAAATATTTAAAAAGGCCAATCTTTCTGTGCCTACGGTTGGAGCATACACATTTATAAAAACAACTTTCACATTCTCAAAAACAGCTCAAACTTTTAAAATGTGGCCTGCAATTATCTCATCAATGTCATAAGAAAGTGGAATAAAATCTCGAGAAAATAAAATACCCACCCCACCACATTTGCTGCTTCTATGACTAAGAATAATTTCACCCCGAAATTCCCTCCTCCAGTCAGCAGCATTGTCCTCAGAACTATGAGTCTCCTGAACAAACAGAACATTAATTTTCTTGCATTCTGCAAGAGTAAAAACACTCGCTCGCTTGGACATTTCTCTTGCTCCATTGATGTTGAGTGTGCCAAAATTAAAACTACACATGTGTATAAGAGGGCAAAGCCAATACAAAAACAGAAAAGAAAGAATGAGCGATAAAAGACTAATCATCCTGGGCAATTTGGTTCTTAACTTTTAGTACAAGCTTTTTTAGTCTGTAGATCTCCTGATCAGTAAAACTTTCCTGCTCAAGCTCTCCCCTATTTTTCATGTAGGCCCGAGCAGAGTCAACAAAGCATTTTAGATCAGGGAAGAAGCTTTCAACTTTAACCATTCTGACCCCCTTAGTGTCCTGCAAAAACTTCTGTATTTTTGTGAAGGGGTAACCGCCTCCACTGGCCACATCATCACTGCTTTCACCATCACTCTCTATCTCAGACCCAGCATAAGAATCTGGCTGAGATAGAGAAACCTCAGAACTGTCTTTGACAACCCTTTTTACTTTGACCCTCTGCTGTTTGGTTTCCAAATTCTTCCGCTTGATGGGGATTTTACATAACTCTTCATCTATTTCGATGTCATCCTCATCCTCCAACACTGACTCAGCCACCCTGGTAGCTGTCTCTTCCTGCTTCTCGCTCACCCTGTGCTGTGCTTTTATATTTATCTTTCTGGTCCCACCATCTACCTGGGCCTCATTTGGCTCCTCTGTCTGACCCTCAGCGCGATCCCTCTCGGTAATCTCACCCTTGTCTGCAATGTTGGTCTGTGCAGCAGCCCCGCGATGTGTTTTAACTGTTGTTGCTGTTTTTCAACACGAGGTTGAGGCTTTCCTCGCTATTCTTTAAAATCATGAGCACCTGTCGCCTAAAAGACATGACATGCTTTAAACGCGGGGACTTACAACCGAGAGGGATGTGCTTAATCGGGGACAAAAGCTGCCCGTGTCTCGACAGCTCCTTCTCCAACAGCTCATTCTTTAAAAATGGTGGGACATTTGAGATGGTAATTCTCTTCGCGGGATTCACCAGAGACAGAACAGGAACCAGTGTGTCTTTAATCACAACCCCGCTCTCCACTACCCGGTTAACTTTTTCAATACTATCAAGGAAAATCACCACGGCACTATTCATTCTAGAAGCTGATCTAATGCTTTCATAACCGACCAGCTCCCCCACAGCCAGACTACATTCCTCCACCGAACAGCTGACAGCCGGTGTCAGTTTGACAGCATGGCGGCATGTCAGCTGCTCAAAACCGGAGCCTCGCTCCAAAACCATGCTGACCAGCAGAGCTGGCAGCAGAAACCCCCCTCCCAAAACGCCTACCCCACCCCAGCTACAGAAGACATCAAAAATTAAGATTATTTAACAAAAAAAACACATTAAACACCAAAAGATAGAGAAAAGTTTGAAATAATTCACTCACGCTGTCACACGCTCTCAGCTCGCACTCACGACCACACCCACTCAGAGAGAGAGAGAGAGAGAGAGAGAGATTGATTTTGATTTTTAAAAGATCTTTAATAAACACACTTGTCCATCAGTCAATACAATTTCTATATCATGCTATGTTACACAGAAAATTAATCCCCCAAAAAACGCCCCAAAAAAAGCTGTCCATCATGAACTGAACAGAGGACATTCTCCAGGGACCAGAGGGTCCTGAAACCTTCCACATCCCCATTCCCCATAAAAAACTGAAAGTCCAGCCTGATTCTGGCTTTAAGTAGCCTCACAAATAAAATTTTGACATCAACATCATTCTCAACATTTTCAAGTTTTCTTCTCCGGCTTACATAGATAGCCAACTTTGCCTGTCCTAAAACAAAGTTCAGTAGTTGACACTTCTGCTTAAAACGACGATTGTACATAAAACCACAAATGAAAACCTGCTTAGAGAAAACTTCCTTAAAAATATGAAAAAGTTTTGTGAGAAGTTCAAAGAGGCCACTCAGGCGTTGACATTCAATAAAACAATGAAAAACAGTCTCCCTAGAGGAACAAAAAACACACTGATCACTGACACTGCTGTTAATCACAGAAACAAAAGCATTGACAGCTATAATACCATGCAGGACCCTCCACTGTAAGTCTCCATGCCTCTTAGGGAGAGGGGCTTTGTAAAGAGCCCTCCAGGCAGGCCGATGCCCTTTTCCTAGTTTAAAATAGGCTCTCCAAGGAGTGTCCACACAGGTGTTCAATCGGTCCTTGTTGAGTGCCATCACCACCAGTCTGTAGAGTGCCTTACCACTGGCTCCTCCAAAGTCCACACCAGTGGGAGCACAGAATGCCAGTAAGGAGCAAGGAGCGACGTCAAAGTCCATATAGAGCGTGAGAGAGGGAAAGGGGTCAGTGCTTTCTGGCTGCAGCGTGCCATTGCTAAAGTCCAAGAGTAGGGAGTGCTCAAGTCCATGAAGCTCCTGTTTCCAGTGTGCAAGAAGACCATCGATGAAACGATTCGACCTGACACCAAGATGAGCTGCTAAAGCTGAGGCGTTGTTGAGGCCAGGACCAGCCAGTTCCACCACTTGCTTCAGAGTGAGAATGTTCCTGGAACACAGCCTATCAAGGAAGGTCCTTCCAACTCCCGGCAGGACACCAAGGCGACCACCAAAAACCAGCGGCTCCCTCAACAACCAGTAGAGGGAATCGCATGGCCCTCTTTGTTTTTTAAAAAGAGTCCACACTGAAAAGAGACTGCGGTAAAAACTGGGTAAAGACAGTGCATTAGAGTTCTTAAAATCCATTAAAAACACAGGGAGGTCTAGCCCAAGCCCAAGGACTCTCTGTAAAATAACACAGGCCAAAGGCCTCCATACCAGGTCCTGGGGGCCCGTCAGCAGTCTCTGTATGAAAGTCAGTCTAAAAGCAGCACCTCTACTAGCTAAATGAATCACTCCTTGCCCCCCCTCCTCTTTGGGAAGAAATAACAGGGCTTGAGGAACCCAGTGGAGTCCACCCCCCCAAAAAAAGTCCACCAAAACAGACTGAATTTTGGACAACAAACCAGCAGGGGGGTCCATGCACATGAGGCGGTGCCACAGGGATGAGGAAACAAGATTATTTAAAATGAGCACTCTTCCTCTAAAAGATATTCTTGGCATTAGCCACTTCCACTTGTTTAGTCTCCCGTTAATCTTCTCTATGACCCCATCCCAATTTTTTTGCTCAAACTGCTGATTTCCAATAAAGACACCAAGATACTTAAAACCTCCTTTTTTCCAAATCAACCCACCCGGCAGCGTAAGCTGATTTTCTAGTTTCTCCCCCACCATCAGAGCCTCGCTTTTTCCCCAGTTTATCTTTGCAGAGGAAAGTTGGCCAAAAAGATTGACACTCCTAACCAGAACGTCAATGTCACTCTGCTTGTTTAGCAGAATGACTACATCATCTGCATAGGCCGACAGCTTGAACGTGGTGTCACAGCCAGGAAAAGTAACTCCTGATAGATCCCTTCTCAGGCAGTGAAGCAAAGGCTCTATGGCGAGGGAGTACAGCATCCCTGAGAGAGGGCAGCCCTGCCGAACCCCCCTCTGGACTTTTAAAGGGGCAGACAGGCCCCCATTTATCTTCAGCACACTCTCAATGTCACTGTACAAGACCCGTATCCTGGCTATGAAGCCTGGGCTGAACCCAAAAGCTGTTAAAACTGTCCATAAATATTGGTGTTCAACCCGATCAAACGCCTTTTCCTGGTCAATTGAAATCAAACCAGTTTCTACCGCCAATGAACCAGAGACCTCCAAAATATCCCGAATTAAAGTGACGTTGTCACTAATCAGCCTGCCAGGCACACAGTAAGTCTGGTCTACATGAATGAGCTCGCTCATCACCTTTCTCAGTCTTCGGGCCAGAGCTTTTGAGAGAATCTTGTAGTCTGTGCAGAGCAGAGAGACTGGCCTCCAGTTCTTTAGGCTCTGGAGGTCCCCCTTTTTCGGCAACAGTGTGATGATAGCCCTCCTGCAGGTCGTGGGTAGGGTCCCCCTTTCCAAGCTATCTTGGAGAACCTCCAGCAGGTCTGGACCAAGCAGGGGCCAGAATTCCTTAAAAAAGTCCACAGAGAGACCATCTATGCCTGGTGATTTTCCATTCTGGAGGCTCATTAGCGCCGTATGCAGCTCAGACAGAGACAGTGGAGCATCCAAGCCGGCAACAAGGTCCTCTGAGAGCACTGGAAGACCATCAAGGAAAACCTGGCCCAGTGACGTGTCCTCCCTCCACTCTGCTCTAAACAATTCACTGTAAAAGCTAGCAGCGTGTTTCCTGATCTCTGCTGCTGTGGAGATTGTTCTCCCGTCATCGCCCAACAAGGAGTGAATGAGCTTTCTCTGTCCATTTTTCCCCTCCAGTCCAAAAAAGTACTGGGAGGGCGAGTCCATCAGAGCTACATCCATGTAGCGTGAGCGGACCAGAGCACCCTGTGCGGTGACCCCTAGCAAGCTAGCCAAGGCTGACCTTTTTGACTTGAGAGCCTCTAAGTGCTCCTGTTTTCCTGTAGAACTGAGCAACTCCTCTAGTTCTACCACCTCAGTCTCCAGAACTTTCAAGGATTGGGTCAAGCTACGAGTGACATTTTGAGTGTACTGTTGGCAGAGTTGTTTTATCTGGGCCTTACCAAAATCCCACCACAATTGGAGAGAACTAAAAGAGGGTTTTTGTTCCCTGTGTGACTTCCAAACATCATGAAAAACCTCTTTAAAAAACACATCATTTAAAAGTGTATTGTTAAAATGCCAAAAAGCACTCTTACACTTTACATTTTCAATAAACACAGAACAAAACAGCAGGCAGTGATCAGTGAAACCAACAGGACAGATACAACTATTTTTAAAAACACTCATTTGATGTTTAAAACCATAAAAACGGTCTAACCTAGCCATAGATAAAAGGTTATCTTTGACATGGCTCCAGGTGTACTGCCTCTGGTCCCCATGATGTGATCTCCACACATCGGCCATTTCATGTGTTTTCACCAGTTCTCTCAGCCTATTGGCAGAAGCAGGGTGAGGCTCCTGATGGTTCCTGTCTAGTCTGTGGTTTAATGTACAGTTAAAATCACCCCCCAGAAATAAAAAACTATTTGGATCACAGGACTTAACCGTATCCGAAAGCACGTCAAAGACCCTGATCCTCTCTGCTCTCTGTGTTGGCACATACACGTTTATAAAAACGAAGTTCACGTTTTCAAACTGTACCTTTAATAAGAGGAAATGACCTCTCACCACCTCTTCTACCTCATAAGAGACAGGCACACAACCCCTAGAGAAAAGTACAGCCACCCCCCCACTGCTACTGGATTTGTGGCTAAAAAAAATGCAGCCATCCCACTCTTTTCTCCAATGGCTCTCAATGTCCACAGTGCTGTGAGTCTCCTGGACCATCAGCACGTCAAGTTTCTTTAAATTAAAAAGCTTGTATAAAGAGGCCCTTTTTACATCATCCCTGGCCCCATTAATATTGAGAGTGCCAATTCTAAGGTGGGGCATTAAAAAGGATAAAAATAGGGTACAGTAAAAAAACACACACATAGCATAAAAGGGAAGAAACAAACTAAGAGTCAACATGACTGTTAGTAATTTGCAATTTCAGTTTAGCAACCAGTTTCTTTAAACGATAAATTTCCTGATCAGTGAAAGTCTCATTCCCATCATTCAGTTTCATAAATTTGCGAGCTGATGCCACGAATAACTCCAGATCTGGAAAGTAATTTTCCACTTTCACAGCTCTGCTCCCCTTAGTCACCTGGAGAAATTGCCTAATTTTAGTAAAACAATAGGAGCTTTGCTCCTCCTGCGTCTGCGTCTGCATCAGTTCAGACTCATCTCCACTTTCGTCAGAAGCACTCTCATTCAGTAAATCTAAATTCCCAACCCTACTAGATTTAGCAGAGCTCTGCAAGTTTTCCGCACTTTTCCTTTTTTGTGCAGCTTTAAAAGGATCCTCTTCAACAAAACTACAATCCTGCATTTCTTCATGAAACGCAACGTTTGTCATGCAGTGTTTGCTCTGTGTGTCCGCTACAGCCTCAAACCGCTCCTCCCCCGCCTGCAAAGTCTGTTCATTCACGTTCCTTCGTTTAACTGCACTTTTACTTACACCCTCCACCTGTTTACCCCGGGCGACAGGCTCGTCACAATGATCAGAGCTGCCGCCAGACAGAAATTCCCCACCATCACTGTTTGGGGGGGCAACTACCGCGCCCGCCGCGGCCACCCCAGCAGAGGCGGCCGCGGCCGCCCCAGCACAAGCGGACGCGGACGCGGATGCGGACGCGGACGCCCCCGCAGAAGTAGAAGCGGACGCGGATGCGGCCGCAGTTGCGGCCGCGACCGCCCCAGCAGAAGCGGGCGCCGCAGCAGCATCCGCCGCACCACATGTAGCGCTACCCTCCGGACCACCAGAAACAGCGGCGTCACCTTTCTTACCGCCAGTGCTCTTTGTGTTCGCCTTTTCAGGACATGACCTAATAAGATGGCCTTCTGCGCCACACGCAAAACACTTCATGGTTTCAGATGTTGCAAACACCAAGTAGCTAAAGCCGTCAATCCTGAAATTAAAAGACGCGTTCAGTTCAGCAGAGCTGTCTTTCAACACCATGAAACACTGCCTCCTATGACATACAACATGCTTCAGCAGGGGTGATTTACTACCCAGAGAGACCATTCTGATAGGGGACACAACCTGGCCAAAACGGGACAACTCTCTAATCAGCTGATCATTTTTAACGAAAGGAGGAGCGTTTGAGATGGTGATCCTCCTAGACGGATTCGCCAGCGGTAAAACGGGAGTAAAAGTGTCACCTAGGACCACTCCCTGTGCCACCACCTGATCAGCTTTTTCAGTCGAATCCAGAAAGATCACAATTGCGCTGTTCATCCTCGATGCTGATTTTATGCTGCCATGCCCAACCACCTGTCCTACAGCGAGGCTGGCCTCCTCCACAGAACAGGGAACTGTCAGGAGGATTCTCACACCATGACGCCGGGTTAAGCGCTCAAACTCCACACCACCATCAATCACCGGCATGATGCCGGCCGGGAAAAACCGGCAGCAGAAGCTACCGTTCCCCAACACACTCACTCCAACACTCACACCCCAGCACACCCACACTCAACCCACTATATTAAACACACACACCTCAAACACACAAGATAGAGAAAAAGTTAGAAAATACAAAGTTTAAAGTACTCACTCGACACCACTCCACACCCCTGCTCCCACAAACGCCCACGCATGCGCACGAGAGAGAGAGAGAGAGAGAGAGAGAGAGAGAGAGAGAGAGAGCAGGTAGACTAAACGCCTACAGTAGATGCATACAGAAAGGCATCAGCTCAGGATGAGTTATTGACTCCCACATCCCATCTGTCACATGAAAACTGTACACTGTTATTGACATTTTTCTCTTGATATGACACTTTCCATAATCCTTTGTAGGGAAACTTTTGCTATACACTGTGACCACATACACACACACACACACACACACACACACACACACACACACACACACACACACACACACACACACAGAGCGAGAGAGAGAGAGAGAGAGAGAGAGAGACACTAACATCCACATTATCAGTTTAATTATGAAAGCATTGTCTTTGCTGTCATTATTGCATTTTCATCAGTCAACTTATCTGCAGCATACTTGGCCAACTTGTGCAACAACTGTAAATATGTTTTGATTAATACTAGAGCCTTTTGGGTAACAGCATGGTTTTACTATTTTAATCAGTGTACCTATTATAATTTACAAAAATATATTATTTATTATATTCATTGGTCTGTTTTAGTACCAAAGACCTGCAAAGTTACCCCACCTTACAAATGAAAGAGAGATAAAATGCAAATCCAATTTGATTGGACCGTAGGGTGTTCTAGGATGGCATCCTACAGTACTTCACCAACTTGTTTATGCTGTTTTATTTCGATCTTACATATACTGGAGGTGCAAAATTGCCCCTGGAGCATCTCTGTGCAGCACCTTGGATCCTGTCTGCTGTAGTAAACTCCTGCCTTTCTGAATCTTGCCCCCCCCACCCCCAGCACAAGCCATAATTTAGACGTTGCAGTAATTTAGCCCACAAATAGACATTGAAAACTGGGCTGTGTTTAGTCCATGTAATACAGACCATATTTAACCAGAAAACAGTTTTTGGAAATTGGGCTGTGCCTGACCATATTAACCAAAACAATGGTGCAATAATTGGACTGTTTAGTGCACAGGATTTGGCACAAATTTATCCTCAAAATAGTTTTAGGCATTTGGTGATGTGGTGAGGGTCTGTCTCAAAAGTGAAATACACTTCTACATCCACTGGGATTCTTTGTTAAAAGTGTTTTTTATAAAAGCATATTTTTAACAGCTTTTTTTAAAGTTGCTTGTTAAACAATATCTGGAACAATCTGAAATTAGCACTATTGTGCTATACACTTAAACAGCACTAGTTGAATACAAGTATGTTTTCCATTCTTCTATATGTCTTTTGTGTTTTTATTGATGTTTACATATTCGGCTTTGGGTGTCTTCAGACACTCCTGGTTTCATTTAATCTTGCAAAGCTGAGTAGTGTCTACCTTGTTTAGTACAAGGGAGACTGCCGGGAATACCAGGTGTTGTGATAGATTGGTGCTCTGTCTCTTGCCCATAGTTAAACATATAATGCAAAAAGGATCATAAGATTAATGACTCTGGTGTAACAAAAGTTGAGTATTATATGATTACTTTTTTAATAACCTTAAAAAGATGACTTTCTTTCACTTTTCAACCAAATCTGGACATTTTTTAGACCATTGGCAAAGCTGTCTTTTCAACATTTTTTCCAACCTATTTGTGCTGGGTGTCATGAATTGCCCCACAGGGTAGCAAGGAGACCCAGGAGCTGGACTGTGATTTTAAAGTTTATTGAAAACATAAGATACTAAGTGCACAAACAAAACAAAAGGCTAGGCAGACTGACATGATAGCTCAGAACATGAACAGAGAAGAAGATATCAACCTTACGTCTGACAACATGGGAGACAGCAGCAATGAATGAACGGAGCAGTGGTTCTTAAATAATGCAAGCAGGGTATGATACTAATGACAACAAATGATTACAGGTGTGGATCAATGAGCAGGAAATAATCAGGTGAACCTAAACAGCTGAGCAGCCTGTGAACCGGGTTGACAGGAGGAAGTGACTAACAACATAAAAACATAGACCGAAAAAACAAAACAAACAAAAAGTAACTGACAATAATAAGAACTTATTTCAAAACTGAAATAATAACAACCAAGAATACAGGATGAAACAGAGAAGTGAGACCCAAGCTAAATACAAAATAAACAGTTACAGAAATGCAGAAAATAACTAAGATAACCATGGAGGCTGAGCACAGCCCCCACTAGTGCTCAACTTCATGACAGAGCCCCTTCCTCAAGGGGTAGATTCCAGACACCCCAATGTAACATCACATACACAAAATAAAACACATCATAAATGCATGACGTAAACAAACAGATACACTATGACCAAACACTGGAGGAGAGTGGGACTTGACATCCAGGGGGACATGAAGCCAGGGGACGCCTGGCCAGGGGCGAAATCCGTCCGGAGCACTCCTGATGACAGCGGGGCTCACGGCTGGAAACAAGGGAAACACATACCTGGACCGAGCTACCCCCCCCCCACAACAGCAACCCCAAACATGCTCAGGATGAAGCACAAAAAGGATGAGACCCACCCACACAGAACCCCCCCCCCCCCAAAAAAAAAAACCAAGAATAAGACAAATAACCCACCCCCGGAGGGAGGAGAGGGAATCCAGGCTTGGAGGGAAAGAAACAAAGAAGAGTAAAAACAAAAGCACGCTCATGACTCACTGATCAGGACAAAACAGATGGCCTACTGGACTCCAAGACCACCGGGTGAAAAATAAGGCGATTTGGTCTACCAAAGTCTTAGGACCACCAGACCAAAGAACAAAACGTACCGAGTGACCTCCCAGAGTCCAGGGGCTAACAAACGGGGAAAAACACAGGAGCCCTGGGAGGCCTCCCAGAGTCCATGGGTTGCCAGATGGGAAAAAATCATGGAAACCCCGGGAGGCCTCCCAGAGTCCATGGGCTGCCAAATAGGGGAAAACACAGGGGTTGCCTGCTCAGGAAACAGTAATTTGGAAGCATATTGGAAGCATATCAAGCAATAATAATAATAATAATAATAATGCATCAGATTTATATAGCACGTTATCACAGACACTCAAAGACACTTAATAATATAATAACAATAATAATGCATCAGATTTATAGAGTGCTTTATCATAGACACTCAAAGACGCTTTACAAGTAGATACATTATTCATTCACTCCAGACAAACAATGGTAGTTGTCGTGTTATTAAAACACTGTGTGAGTCCAACTGTAGTTTTTAACGTCACTTTTTTTATTGCACCAAATGTCAACCTCGCTGCTAGTCTGTCACTCTCCCGCCAGTCACCTCCGTGACGTCATTCTTGCGCGACTTTGTAGTTCTTTTCTAAATAACTCAATTACACCACATCTCCCCTTTCTAGTATCAATGGGTAGACTGCCATTGATTCATCAGACCTTAGAAGATTATTCTGCCTCTGTGACTGGAAGATCTGGTCCTACCTAATACCATTCACACACACAACAGACACACTGCAGTTTACCCTTAGCACTGAACAATATGTGCAAAATCAAGTACAATACTTCCATCCTAAACCCTGTACTGTTCTGTCCTCACTCTAAATTCTGAACTTGAACATTTACATTGAAAAGCGTGCAAAATCAGAAAAATAGTGCAATTCATTTGCAGCCTTTTTTTCACTATTATTTTCAAAAGTTCAATCTTCATAATTGTTTATAAGTCCAACCGGGTTGGTTTTACAACCGCTCTCCCAGACCTGGTTCTAGGAGTAGGAGTAGATGGTGGTTCAGGAACGTTCTGCTGTGATGATGTTGCTGCAGGTTGTTCTGCTGAAGGTTGTTCTGGAACACCTTCCGGGAACTGCTCAGCTGCAGCACTGTTGCTCTGCTCTGATGAGGAGTTCCAGGGGATGAGATGATGACGGTTTCGCCTGATGGTCCCATGGGGTCCCTCCACCAGATAAGAGCGCGGTGTGGTGTGATTTCCGATGACAGCACCTGCTGCTCCTTGATCGGTCACTCACACGTCCTGTCCTGGAGTGAGTCTGTTGAGATGCTTTGCACAGTGTCTCAGGTTGTAGTGTTGCACATCCTTTGTTTTCCTCTTCCCTTCGTTCAGCATAACAGCATTTCTATCCGGAAGAGCAGGACTTAACAACGCAGGAAGAATAGGCACAGTTGTACGAAGCCACCTTCCCATGAGCAGTTGAGCTGGGCTATACCCATTTTGGAGAGGGGTAGCCCTGTAGGCCAGTAAAGCAAGATAGGGGTCATCTGACTTCTTCAAAAGCCCCTTCACTGTCTGCACTGCACGTTCCGCTTCAGCATTGCCCTGGGGATATTTTGGGCTGCTGGTTACATGCCGGAACCCATACAACTTTGCAAATGCTGCAAAAGCTGCTCCAGAGAATTGTGGCCCATTGTCAGTCACCAGGGTCTCACAGATTCCATGACATGCAAAGATTGACTTAAGGTGGTGGATCACATCATTAGATCTTGTGGGAGTTAGCAGGGCAATCTCCACATATCTTGACATGTAGTCCACTACTAGCAAGTAGGTCTTGCTCCCTAACATGAACAAGTCTGCTCCCAACTTCTGCCATGGTCTGTCTGGGTATGGTGTCAGCATCAGTGGCTCCCTGTGGTTCTGTCTCTCCTGACAGCATGCTCTGCAGTTGAGAACCAACTCATTAAGCTGCTGACTCAACCCCGGCCACGATACTGACTGTCGTGCCCGTTCTCTACACTTAACCACACCTTGGTGTCCTTCGTGCAGCTTAGCAAGAACATCATTTCTCATGGTTGAGGGTATGCCGAGCCTATCTCCCTTTAGCAGTAGACCATCCTGGACAGTAAGGAATGCTCTGTCAGTCCAGTATAGCTTGAGTGCAGGTTCATTTATGCCATGAGCTGGCCAGCCTTCTGCACACAGCTGCATCACTCGAGCACACACACTGTCCCTCTGCAGCTGCTCTGTCAGCTCCTCCAGATAAGCAGTGCTTGCAGGTAGGTTCTCCATCACCATATCCACGTAGATATTTGTGTCCTCGAACAGCTCTTTGTCAGCTGGTGTCCCTTTTCTTGTGACAGGCGCTCGCGACAATGTATCAGCTGTCTACAGGCACTTCACTGGCACATGAGATATGGAGTAGGAATAGCGCATAAGACGCATTCGAAAGCGTTGCATCCGAGGGGGTAGAGCGTCCAGTGCTTGAGACCCCAGGAGACTCAGGAGAGGCTTGTGATCTGTCTCCAACTGGAAGTGTTTTCCAATGAGGAAGTTGCTGAGCCTCTCGCAAGCCCAGGTCAGGCTCAAAGCCTCCTTTTCCACTTGTGCATATCTCTGCTCGGTGGGTGTGAGAGACCGCGACATGAAGGCTACTGGTCTCCACTCCTCACCCCAGTTTTGTAGCAGGACTCCTCCAAGTCCGTAAGACGACGCGTCTGCCGTAACTTTGCATTCTCTGTTAGGATCATATACGGCTAGCACCGGTGGCGACGTCAGGGCATCTTTTAAGTCCTGGAAGGATTTAGCCTGGTCAGCGCCCCACACCCAGCAGTTCTTCTTTGAAAGGAGATCTCTGAGGGCTTTATCCCTCTCAGCTAGCTGTGGGATAAACTTGCCTAGCTGGTTTACCATTCCAAGGAAAGATCTTAGTTCACTCACTGTTTTTGGCTCAGGCATTTCCCTCACAGCCTCCGTCTTGCTCGGGTCTGGACTGATGCCGCTGGCGGAGATCACGTGGCCTAGGAAGGTCACCTCAGACTTTGACAGATCACACTTGCCAATGTTAAGTGTGATACCTGCCTTCTGAATCTTTCTTAGCATGGTATACAGGCGAGCATCATGCTCCTCTTGCGTGCGACCCCACACCAGCACGTCGTCAATGTGACAAACCACGCCTTCGAGCCCTTCTGTGACCTCCGTCACCATTCTGTTCTGAAAGTGTTCAGGAGCGGACGCAATGCCAAAAGGTAGCCGTTTGAAATAATAGTGTCCAAAGGGCGTGATGAACGTTGTCAGCTTCGCTGAATCTTCTGTCAATGGGATTTGCCAAAACCCCATATTTGCATCCAGCTTACTAAATATTTTGGCTCCAGTCAGCCTCCCAAGTGTTTCCTCTACTGATGGTAGAATGAACTTTTCTCTACACACGGACTCATTGAGGTTAGTGAGGTCGACACATATTCGCACAGGATCCATCTTGTTCTTTCTGGGCACTACCACGATGCCAGCACACCAGTTTGTAGGCTCCTCAATTCTGCATATCACCCCGAGGCTTTCCATGCGGGACAGCTCTTGCTTGACTTTGTCCATTAGTGGCAATGGGATCCTCCTTGGTGTCTTGAGTGAAAATGGTTTGGCACCTGGTTTGAGCTTGATGGCATATGCCTGGTGCACCTCACATAGTCCGCTGAATAGTTTTGGTTAGTTCTCCTTTAATGTCTCTATAGTGACACTGTCAAGGCGTGCAACAAGCCCTAGTCTGCAGCTCATGGACCTCCCTAGCAGGGCAGTGTGCACATAACGGACAACATACACCTCCTCCATCTCCTCTTTCCCACCAATTCTCAACAACAGCTTGGCAACGCCCACAACATCAAGTGGCCTCCTCCCCGGTCCCAGGAGCAGCTTAGGTGCTTTGTGGAGTGCAGGTGGGTTTTCTCTGAGTATTTTCTGGAACACAGCATGTGGCAAAACTGTGACATCAGCACCCGTGTCAATTTTGAATGTCACGCTGCTGTCATGAATGTCAATGTTGACCATCCAAGGATCACCGTCTGTTGTAACACTGCTGAGGAAGATGGCATCCTCATCCTCTTCCACCTCAAGTACAGATTTTACGGTCTTGCACACACGTTTATAGTGAGCCTTTCTCCCACAAGCATGACAGTTCACTTCATTTGCAGGGCACTCCCGTTTTGAATGTGATGGAGAGCTGCCACATTTATGACATTTTAACTGTGTCCCCTTTTCCTTGCTGTTCTGAGTGCTGTGCGGTTTGTGAGCACGCTGAGGTTTGTTTTTAGCAGGCTTCCTACTTCCCTTGAACACTCTATCAACAGACACTGCCTCACTTGCCTGAGTTCTGGTGTCTCCTCCCAGAGAAGCTTGCTGCTTTTTCACCTCCTCACTCTGCCGTGCCATCCTGATTGCTTTCTCCAAAGTCAGCTCTGCATCTAGCTGCATGCGTTCAGACAGCCTCTTGTCTAACAGACCGACGACGAGTCTGTCCCGAAGTAGCTCATCATGCAGCACACCATAATTGCAGTGTTCAGCCAGCGCATATAGTGCAGTGACAAAAGAATCTACTGTCTCACTTTCTCTCTGTTTTCGCAGGTTGAATTTGGCACGTTCATAAATTACATTTTTTTTAACCACAAAGAAGCTTTGAAAGCCATCACGCACCGCTTCATACGAGCTGCGTTGAGCATCAGTCAGAGCCAGCCCACGTAAAACATCATCCGCCTCGTCTCCCATGCAATATATCAGAGTATTAACTTGATTCTCTTCAGAGCTTGCATTCAGATTACTTGCCAGGCGAAATCTGTCGAATCTCCGGATCCATTTGGCCCACTCCTGCGGCTTAGAAAAGTCGAAGGGCTCCGGCGGCTGGATGTTGAACGTAGCGCACGGACCCGCTGCCACAGCGGCTCCCCGAGCGGTTGCTATCCCTCCATTTGCATCTTCGTCTCCACTCATCATGTCCGCAAACTCCCCTCTCTTTCTCCGCGGTGTACAAACGATCCTTTTCTTTCCGAGCTTACCTCTCTACGTTAACTACAGGACTTCTGACACCATGTCATGTTATTAAAACACTGTGTGAGTCCAACTGTAGTTTTTAACGTCACTTTTTTTATTGCACCAAATGTCAACCTCGCTGCTAGTCTGTCACTCTCCCGCCAGTCGCCTCCGTGACGTCATTCTTGCGCGACTTTGTAGTTCTTTTCTAAATAACTCAATTACACCACAGTAGTGGCAAGCTACTGCTGTAGCCGCAGCTGCCCTGGGGCAGGCTGATGGAAACGTGGCTGCTAATCCACGCCAACGGCCTCTCCGACCACTACCGAACATTTATACACATTCATACCCAGTGTTATGGACACCAGAGGCAAGGTGGGTAAAGTGTCTTGCCCAGGAACACAACAGCAGGATATGTGGGGACAGATGGATTCGAACTGCCAACCATCCAGTTATTGGATGACCTGCTTTACCTCCTGAGCCACTGCCGCCCTAAGCCAATACCCTAAGGGAACCACGGACAGGAGCCAACACAGAAAGACTGTGTTCAGTGAAAAGCCCAGGAATATTATCTTTAATGGGGAGCATGGAACCCCTAGACTCTGGGAAGGAAGACACAGACACAAATACCAAACCCGTAGACTCAAAGAGGACAGATGCAGACATTTTAGTTTTAAACCATTTAAGTGCAGCAGTAGCAGATTCAAAACATTCAGGTACAGGAGTTTCAGCAAATGGGAACAAACATGATGACAAGCGACCCTTGATGACCTCAGGCAAAGGGGAACCCACGATAGTCTTGGGCGAAGAAGAGGAACCTTTGGTGGACCCGGACGAAAACTGAGGGCCCGCAGTGACCTTGGACGAAAGCACGGCACCCTTGGAGGCCCCGGACTGGGGCGCGGCAGCACCCTCAGAGACCTCAGACAGCAGGAAAGTAGCAACCTCAGAGACCACAGATGGTAGAAATGCAGCAACCTCAGAGACCACAGACGGCGGGAACGCAGCAACCTCGGAGACCACAGACGATGGGAAAGCAGCACCCTTGGAGGCCCCAGAATGGGGCATAGCAGCACCCGCGGCAGCCTCGGACTGAGGCATGGCACCCATGGTGGCCTCGGCCTGAGGCAACGCACCCACGGCGACCCCGGACTGTAGCATAGCACCCACGGTGGCGCCTGGGCTGGAGCGCAGCACCCATGATGGCCTCAGGCTGGGGCGCAGCACCCACGACGGCCCGGACAGAAGGAGAGCAGCACCCATGGAGACCTCAAACAAAGGGGGAGCAGCACCCACGGAGACTACAGGCAACGAGACTGGACCCACGGGAACCTCTGGCGAAGTTGGATGTTCCATGGTGACCCTAGGAAAAAGCTCTGACAGGAGGGACATAGACACAGGGTCAGGGTCACCGGCCGCAGTGGAGCCTGGCGAGGTGAGCTCGGGTGCAGCTGACGGCTGAACCTAGTCCCCCCCCCCCCCAACCCCAGACCAAGAACCAGGCAAGAGCTCTCCAAAACAAAGAACGTGAAAACAAAAAAGAGCACTTACCTGAGCTCAATGTCCACCGCAGTCCAGGAATCCGTCCATCCAGGCAGGGGACGTCTCATGCCCGGTCTTCTGGAAGTCCAACTCTGGCTCTGCTGTGGCGGTCCCTACAGCAGGCCTGGTGGAAGGTACAGTCCCGCTACCTCTAGGTGAAGTGACCCACGTACATGGCTCGTCCATCATGGCTGCTGGAGGTCGGCTCACCGCTGGTGCTGGATCCTGCGTAGCTGAAGCCAGGGGATGCTCTGTCGTCGGCACAGGGTTCAGGTGGCTGGCAGGGCTCTCCCTCCATCTGGACTGTGACTGCGGGGCTGGGACTAGGTCCTCCAGGACCACAGGTTCCTCCATCGTCCGGCGGCTCAATCTCGGGACCGGCGGACAATCAGGAAAAGCTGGAGGAGACACAGAGGGGACAGGTGAGGAAAAATTATCTGCAGCAGGTGGTGAGGACTCAGTGGACTGCATAAACTGAGCCTCACCACTGGGAATCAGGCAAGGTAATTCATGTCTTGATAATAGAGAATGAAAAACCACTTGCCTGAGTTCCCGGGGTACGATGGTGTCTGCTGCAGCAGGCCCAGTGTCATTCCTTTCCGTGGCCTTGGTAGTTGTAGGCCCCCCTGAGGAACATGGAGAAGCCACCCCTGCAGCCTTGATAATGGGCAGAACTGGGGAGGAGACAGCTGGACTCTCAGCAGTGGGAGAAGGTGTCGTGGAGGAAAGGGGAACAGCAGTGACGGACCATGAAGAGTAAGCTGCTGCAGGAATTTCTTGACACAGTGACAGGGAAGCTACTGACCGAGAGACGGAGGAGCTCTTCTGGTGGCCTGTTGCTGGGTTGCGGCATCCTGGAGCTAGTGGAGCGGGAGCTGGAGCTAGCGAACAGAGGAAGGAGGAAGACGTCTGTCGCAGGAAACGCTTCCTCGTAGGCTTCGGACCCCCTGGGAGTGAGCCAATCACCAGCCTGGGGAACAACAGCTGCAGAGTGGAGAGGGTTGGCAGCAGCTACGTGAACTCAGGATATCTCCTTAGCCCAGGATGCACGTTCATTCTCCCGATCACTGCCTCTACATTCTGCAGAACCCTCCTCGGGCTATGGGAGGCGAGAGCGTCGGTGATGTAGTCTTGGATAAAGGCAGCCATCCACCGCTCTTCCAGGCTGGGGCCCTCGTCTTCCGACCCCCCTTTGTTGGGACACGCTAACCACTACTCTGGTGACACAACAAGGTGGGTGAAACAAACACACTCAAAAAAAGCCCACAAACCCACACTAGTTGGGTCACAAACTGGCTGCTGTCTTCTGTCATGAATTGCCCCATGGGGTAGCAAGGAGACCCAGGCGCTGGACTGTGATTTGTGACGTTTATTGAAAACATAAGATACTGTACTAAGTGCACAAACAAAACAAAAGGCTAGGCAGACTGACATGATAGCTCAGAACGTGAACAGGGAACAAGATATTAAACTTACGTCTGGCAACATGGGAGACAGCAGCAATAAATGAATAGAGCAGCGGTTCTTAAATAATGCAAGCAGGGTATGATACTAATGACAACAAATGATTACAGGTGTGGATCAATGAGCAGGAAATAATCAGGTGAACCTACACAGCTGAGCAGCCTGTGAACCGGGTTGACGGGAGGAAGTGACTAACAACATAAAAACATAGACCGGGAAGAAACAAAAAGTAACTGATAGTAAATAAGAACTTATTTCAAAACTAAAATAATAACGGCCAAGAATACAGGATGAAACAGAAAAGTGAGAGCCAAGCTAAATACAAAATAAACAGATACAGAAATGCAGAAAATAACTTAAGATAACCAGGAAGGCTGAGCACAGTCCCCACTAGTGCTCAGCGTCATGACACTGGGAGGGCTTTTTCTTGTGTTATCATAATCTTTTCTAGCACGTAATACTGTAAGAAATCCAACTTTTTTGTAATTCAGTCTATACACAGCAAATCATGCAAGTAGAACAAAATTGCGTTTCTCCTATCAAGAACTAGTCACTACCATGAGCACGTCTTTGAATTTTGTGAGGAATTCCACACAGCACAAGGACAACATGTAAGCACTTGGCCTGAGTTCAATCTCAGACCCTTTTGCTGTGAGGCAGCAATGTCAACCACTGAATTACCATGCTGCCCTGTGTACATAAATTGCAGTCTTGATTCTGTTGGAAGTTTATGCCCATGAGATCAGTTTAGCTTTTCTACAAACTGAAAATAAATAAATAAATAAATCTTTCAGTGTTTGTTTTAGGTTTCAATAGGTCAACCTGCAAGAAGAAGAAGCAGATGGTAATAATAAGCAATTTGCTATTTTTTAGCATTTGCTGTGTGAGTCACCTAACCACTCTGTTTACCGCAGAACACACACACACACATGCATGCACACACACGCACACCCTCTGCACCTTAAAAATATTGTTTGGAGTTTAATAAAAGGCAGTTCATAACTCAGTGTGTGTTTGTACCATTGAGTTTACTATAACTTAAGACCAGGGTTTGAAAAAAAAAAATTTTTAAAGTACAATGCCTCAAAAATCTCTTGATTAGTAACTCTGCTGTACTTCACATCCAAGTCACAGTGGGATGCAGTATATGTGCTTTATTATACCTTTCGTTTGTAATGAAACTGCAAATCTATTTGGAGAATAAGGCACTGCACAATCATCCAGATTTTAAAGCTGCATCACGCTACTGGAAACAAGGGATACTTGGTTCTCCAAGCCCAATGTACCTACATAAATAGTGAAAAATCTGTTTCTCAAGCACAAGCATTAAAGAATAAATAAATAAATAACCATTGTCACTAAGGGACCTCCACAATGTTCATATTATAGCTCAAACCCTGCTTAGGACTGAAGAGTTGAAATTGCGATAATCCTAATAAATTACCATATCAAAACAAATTTCATTGATAACTGGGAACTTATAGCAAAATAATTCAGTGCTCCTGGAAGAAATCAGTACAGGAAAATTATAGCATGCAAACATACAAACTCTACACAAACAGATCCCACCTGGATTCAAACAACCTAGAACCCTGTTACTGTGAAACTGAAACACCCCATCCACCGATGCTCCATTATTAAAATGTTGGTACAGATCTTCACAAATATGTGCTTTCTGACCAAACAATCTCCATTTCTTTTTTGTTTCACTGCGTACCAAACCACATACAAAAATTCTCTGTGACAAGGATTTTTTGTGCTGCACCGTTATTCTGCATTTAAGAAATGTCAAAAATAGCATCAGCAAGAAAACACTGAAGTCTTAGGATCTGTGCATGGGCAGAGGACCAGGCTCACGCTTTAAGTTCATTTTTTTTTTATTTTCTGTGTTTATCATTCTCATTGTTTTCCTGGGTTGTCATTGTTATTATTATCATTATGGAACATTAGGTGGATTATCGCTATCATGGGTTTTGGTGGTATTATCCTTTGTTCATTTCATTAGGTCTTGTGTGTTTTCCTTGCCTGGCTCTCAGTTAAAGTTGAGTTATGATTATTATCATTATGATTGTCTTGGTCTTGTCTCCCGTTTCCTCTGTTCATATTTTGGTGCATTCCCTGTCGGTGACTGTATGCATCGCCTCGCCCTTCTTGTTTTCCCGTATCTGTCGTCACTGTTCTACCCATGTGTCAGTTGTTAGTTTTAATTAGCATCCTCACCTGTTCAATATTCATTGACCACCCCTCACCTTACTTAAACCCGTGTCTGCCTTTATTCTGTCTGGTGTCCTTGAATGTCATTTTACGTGATTACACGCTACATGTCCAGTATTTTGCTCTTGCCTTGACTCGTCTGTATTCCTGCCAAGATTAATAATATTTGGATTCCTGTCAGGTCTTATTTTTGAGCCCTTGAGCTGTGTTGGGGTTGACCAGCTCAAAATAAAACTTTAAAACTTTACGTCCAGCGTATGGGTCCTGAATTCTTCCCTGGAAAGGTACTCAGCGTTGACATGAAACTTCAAAACATCTAAATTCACAAACTTATGTTTGACATTTAAATGTAAATAAAGGTTGTTATAAACCATATGTAACTACTATGTGTTTTGCAAAGTCGTAAATTCTGGATTTAGTCCAAGTCCAGTCATATATGATTTTGATAAGTACGGGTAGATGAGCTCATTATTTCCACCTTTGAGAACTGTGTTTATCAGAATTTGGGATAATGAGTGGCTGGAACAAATATAGGACTGGACTTTGACTTGCTGAATTCAAAATTTCCCACCTCCAGTGTTTTGGTATATGTGTCATGAACCCATAGGAAGAAGCAGTTTAACAAGATTATGATGTTTTTGACTCATGACACACTCTCATAAGGCAATCCATTTCATGCCCAAGCATGCCTGATCAGTCCTGATTGTTTGACTGATTTGACCGCTCTGTACCATGTTCATGCACAGTACACTTCTTCATCTCTGGCACGCCTGGAAGATGAATGCTTTGGCAGAGAACAGATGCTCATCCTCACACTGCTCGCATCATTTCCTCACGTGGAGTGAATGTGATGTACGAATGGTGGAACTATTTCTCTCTTCACTCATTTAACAACAACAGTAAGAAACTGTTCAAACCAGTCCATTGCAGAGGATGAGTTTTTACTCTTATTTTAACAGATACAAATACACAAATAGAATACTTGGATAAAAATCAACAAAAATGCAAAGGTATTTGGGAAAATTGACAACCACACTTCTTGTAAACAAATGACTACTATATGATAACACGCAGTCATTTACTGTATGTATCATATAATGGCTTGATGCCATATGTACAAGCAGTAACAGTAATCAGGCCAGTGCATTACAAGTGCAGGCCAGGAGGGGAGAGAGGAGGAAGGTCAGTTGTACAAAGTACTGAGAAGCAACTAGGCCAAGTGAAAGTGCACCCTAAAGTAGGGATGTAACAATACAGCTTTTTTAATGTCCAGTCTGATCCAATATTTTTAAATTTGAGTATCTGCCGATACTGATACAAAACTAAGATGCAGCTTGTAGCCTGAATAAATTCAGCACACTCTTTTCCGTGGTATTTCTGCAAGTGTTGAAGTTTGAAGATGTTAAAGTTATAAAACTACACTCTTACAACTGCACTTTTAAGGTTTTATATATACATGTATATTCTGTCATTTATCAAGCATATAAATTCACATTTATCTTCATTCAGCTGTAACATTTGTATATATCAGCATGCGATTGTTAACAGCAGAATGATCATTGTGTAAATTTTCACATCACCAAACAGCAGCATTAATGCAACTGATTAAAATTTACAAACTACAATTCCAATGAAGCTGAGACGTTGTGTAAAACTTAAATAAAAACAGAATACAGTGACTTGCAAATCCTTTATAACCTATAGAGTCTTTGCATAGGGCCATTAAGGTCACGTGACTTGCGGGGGGTAAACATAAACACGCCGTAGGTGCCGTCATCTTGGATAGCAAGAGCAGCAGGTGCACTGTGACAACCCAGGCGTAACTTGTACTGTTTAGCGATCAGAATGCCGGTGACCCGGACGGGCAATATCTGGACGGCGGATAGAGGAGACGCGCTCTCCAGGTTGGAAATCCATGCGCATGGTCTGATTGCATACAGTCAGTATTGGACTCCCCATTGAGGAAATCTGGACGGCGCGGGACTCTAGACGTCGTCTAGTGAAGCCCATCCTCCTCGATAAAAAGAAAAGTAAGTGACGTCTTTTTATTATTTACTATATGTGCGTTTAGAAGACTCTCTAAAATCCAGCCTTGAGTGAGTAATGTAAAATAGAATGCGTTCTTAAATATGTTACAAGACTCTCCAAATCCAACTACGAGTGACTAACGCGAAAGGTAAATAAAGTAAATGAAGTGCGCGGAAGTAGTTGCTGTTAAAGGTGTTGCACTCCTGCGCAGTAAAGAGCTCATACGAGGAATATACTTGTGTCATGAATCTTATTTGAGGTAACGAACCAACATACGATCACACTGAGTTTCCAGATTCTGACATACAGCAGTGTTGCTGCTGTTGTTTCTTGCCATCCAATATGGCGGCACACTCTGGCTGGGCCAGTGCTGCGCGCCCCCTTACGTCATACGCAAGAACTCAATATTCAATTAAATACACTACGAAGACAAGATATTTCATGTTCAAACTCATAAACTTTGGTTTTTGAATTTGATGCCTGCAACACATTCAAAACAAGAGCACTCTGAAGCAAGTGCAATATCCCCCGTCTCTTTTTTTTTTTTTTTTTTTTTTATGAAGATCCCAATACTTAGTGACAGAGAGCAGTTTTCAACTTTTTAATATAATTACTGTGGCAGAAATAACTTGTGATAAGCCCATCATCCACGAATATACAACAAAGTATACAACACATAGTTGCAAGGCAGGATCCCAAGGTGAATCTATGTAGCAAGTTTGGTGATCCTACAGAGCTTTACACATTTTATAGTATGAGAGCATAGGTAGTGGCAGCCTTGACCTTTGACCTTTTGACCCCTAACCTGTAATCAGAGATCATGGTCTCAGAGTGACCATACGTACCAGGTTTGGTGACCCTAGATTTATTTGTTGTTGAGATATAGTTTATAAGCCATTTTGATGTTGACCTTTGACCATGTGATCCCCAAACCATAGTCACACTTCAGGGTCACAGGGAGAACCTGTATACTAAGTTTGGTGGCCCTAGTTTTACTTGCTGCACAGTAATAAGGCATAGGGAATGTTAATGTTGACCTTTGACCTTTTGACCCCAGACTCATAGTCTGAGGTCAGGATCCCAAGGTGAACGTGTGTACCAGGTTTGGTGGCCCTAGTTTTCTTTGTTGTTGAGATATACAGTAGTTTATAAGCTATTTTGATGTTAACCTTTGACCTAGCAATCCCAAAACCATAGTCACACTTCAGGGTTACAGGGTGAACCTGTGCGCCAAGTTTGGTTACCCAGACTTTACTTGTTGAACAGCAATAAGGCATAGGAAATGTTAACGTTGACCTTTGACCTTCTGACCCCAAACTCACAGTCTGGGGTAAGGATCCCAAGGTGAACCGGTATACCAGGTTTAGTAGCCCTAGCTTTACTCATTTTAAGGTAATAGTGAACACTATGAGGCCTTGGCCAATATAGAGTTCGAATGGGATCCTGACACCCTGTCGGTGGAGCTTCCTGTTGAAGGCCCTGCCCTTCAGATATCACTGGAGCAGGTGTCCAAGATCATTGGCGAGATGAAAAATGGCAAAGCAGCTGGCCCATCACAGATTGTCACCGAGATGCTCAAACCTTCTGGCAACAATGGCGCCATGCTGATTCAACCTTATCGCATCGATAGTAAAGTACTGGAGGATTCCCGCTGACTGAGAGGAGAGTATCATTGTCAGCTTCTACAAAGGCAAGGGTGCTGTGCTTGAGCGAGACAACTATCGTGATCTAAAGCTGCTCGACCAGGTTATGAAGGTGTTGGAGAAGGTGGCCGAGAGCTTCCTCAGGCAGCAGGTGTGCCTTGATAAGATAAGATAAGATAAGATAAGCCTTTATTAGTCCCACAACGGGGAAATTCCAGGATTGCAACAGCACAGGGATAGCAACACTCAGAGCAACAATCAGAAGGCAAGAAAAAAAAAAAAAAACAAGCAAGCAAGAGCAGCTAATATACATATGTACATATTACTATAAATATATATATATACACACAGACACACAGTGCAGAGCATTGTAGCTGGATGGAATAAATATGAGTATATAAACACACAGTGCAGAGCAGTGTAGCTAGATGGAATAAATATGTAGATATATAAACACCCACAGTACGGAGCATTGCAGCTAGGTGGAATAAATATGTAAATATATAAACACACACAGTGCGGAGCAATGTAGCTAGATGGAATAATATGTAGACATATAAACACACAGTGCGGAGCATTGTAGCTAGATGGAATAAATATATAGATATATAAATATAAACATAAACACCCAGTGCGGAGCATTGTAGCTAGATGGAATAAATATGTAAATATATAAGCACACACAGTGCAGAGCATTGTTGCTAGATGGGATGAAACAGCACAACCGTCTACTTAGTTATCCTACATGGTATGATTATGTGCCCATACATATTCTCACCCTCCATAGCGACCGGTATTTTCCTAGTTGTATGCCGGAGGGGACCATTGTGTAAGTCTATTGCATCTTTTGCATTCAAAAAACTATTAGGTTGTTACGTCTTTTTGCTATCTCTGCGAGCAGCCCTGCTTAGGTTGTACAGTCTGACAGCCGTTGGTAGGAAGGACCTGTGAAACCTCTCGGTTGTGCACCTGGGATGATGTAGTCTGCTGCTAAATGAGCTCCTCAGTGCATTCAGTATGTCCTGCATAGGGTGGAACTCGGACTCCAGCAGAGATGACAGTTTAGCCACCGTCCTTCTCTCTCCTATCTCCTCCACCGGATCAAGGCACTGCCCCAGGACAGAGCTAGCTTTCTTGATCAGTTTGTTCAGTCTCTTCCTATCGGCTGCAGTAATGCCACTGCCCCAGCAGACAACTCCAAAAGTGATGGCTGATGCCACCACCGTGTCATAGAATGTCTTCAGCAGCGCCCCTTGTACACCAAAAGACCTGAGTCTCCTCAGTAGGAACAGCCTGCGCTGTCCCTTCTTGTAAAGTGCATCAGTATTGTGTGACCAGTCTAGTTTATTGTTCAGATGAACACCCAGGTACTTGTAGGATGTCACCATCTCAATGTCTGTTCCCTGTATATTCACTGGTGCTGTGAGGGGTTGTCCATGCCTGCGGCAGTCCACCACCAGCTCCTTAGTTTTCCTTGCGTTGATCTGGAGGCAGTTCCGATGGCACCAGTCCACGAAGTCCTGGATAAGCCCTCTGTACTCAGCTTCATCTCCATTGGAGATGAGGCCAACGATCGCAGAGTCATCAGAGAACTTCTGTAGATGGCAGTGTGTTGTGTTGTGTGAGAAGTCCGCAGTATAAAGAGTGAACAGGAAGGGAGCCAACACCATTCCCTGGGGGGCCCCCGTGCTACTGATGATCGTGTCGGACACACAGTCCCGGGTTCTCACAAACTGAGGCCGGTTTGTGAGGTAGTCCAGGGTCCATGATGACAGGTGCTAGTCCACTCCTGCGCGCAGCAGCTTGTCCCTCAGGATCATCGGTTGGATGGTGTTGAAAGCACTGGAGAAGTCAAAGAACATGATCCTCACCACATTCCCGGGCTTCTCCAGGTGGGACAGAGAACGGTGAAGGAGGAAGATCACTGCATCCTCCACCCCAATGCCATGCTGGTAGGCGAACTGGAGTGGATCCATTGCTGGTTCCACCAGGGGTGGATGATATGCAGTTTGGCTTCATGCCTGGTCGTGGAACAACAGATGCCACCTTCATTGTGCACCAGCTACAGGAGAAGTACCATGGTGTCAACAAGCTCCTGTACATGGCTTTTGTTGACCCAGAGAAGGCGTTCGACTGAGTCCCCAGGCGAGTCATCTGGTGGGCAATGAGGAAGCTCAGTGTGGAGGAGTGGCTTGTTCAACTCACCGAGTGCATGTATGAGAACACTCGTAGCAGAGTATGTGTTGGTGATGGATTGAGCAAGGAGTTTGAGGTCAAGGTCGGCATGCACCAGGTCTCCTGTCTGAGCCCACTGCTTTTCATCGTTGCTCTGGAGGCCCTGTCTTGTGAGTTCCATACTGGTTGTCCCTGGGAGATCCTGACCTGGATCTGCGATGATGACCTGGTCATCATCGCAGAGACGCTGGAGGAGATGCTTGTGAAGCTAGCTAGAATGAGATCCAATATTTGAGCTGCTTTCAGGAGAGTAAATGGAAAACAACTATATAATGTATTTTATTTATGTGTGGTCGGTTTGATCATCTTTGTCCCATCTCTTGATGTCCCTTTTTTTTAAAAAAAAAATATTTTACTGTAGTCATGGAGGGAGGAGGGGGTCGTTAGGCAATGGCATGGAGGGGGTGGCCGTAGCCAGTTCAAGTGGGTCTGAAGAGGAACTCACACAGTCGCTGGGGTAAGGAGGCGGATCCGGCCCAGAACCACAGCCACCACCATCGTCTTGGATTAATAGAGAAACAGACAAACCATTATACAGCTTCTTTTTTTTCTTTTTTCATTTTTGTCATGCTTATTATTTTTTCATCTCACCGTTGCAGTGTTAGTCTTTCATTTGTACATTTTTTTCTTCCCTTTTTCCAATCACTACTGTGTTTCAGTCTTTCCCCTTAAATCCTGCACAAAACTTTTACATTCATCAGCCTTTAATCTTCCTCTAAAACCAAACTTCCTTCTCCATTTCTGTCCACTCTCAGCATATAAACTTCACTTCACCATACACGCACAATAACAATCCTCCAACATTCACAACAACACTTTCCCTTTTATAATTAGGGATAAATCTACTTATTCTTTCCTCTGCCCAGATTAAAGTTGAACCTCTTCACTCTCTAGCTGATTGGGGGTAGCCTCTCTGTTGCCTCACTATATCAATCCCACTATTGAGCCATGTGGGAGGTCTTTATTTTGCCGTGCACATGGTCTTTCAGAGCGGTGGCTCCCTTTCAGCCAGAGAAATATTAAAGTCCCCAAGATTGTTGGAAAAATGTCCTTTAAAGTTAACTTGGAAGCTTGATTTGGAGGTAAATTTATGAAAGAATGCAATTCTTATAGTTGACCACAAGATGGAGGCAGTTCCTTCTGCACTCAAGGAGGAGGAGACATAGTGACATCACTTGGAGGTATTCTAGCTGCCCCAACTCCAAGATAGCACCAAGGATTGACTCACCCTGGCGATTTTCAAGATGGCGTTCACACTGCTTAATCTGCACATGCGCAGTTCTCATGCAACGGGATGCCGCATGGCTGTTTCAGTCACGCGCAAATGTAAATGTGCAATGTGGTCACGAAGACTGTTGACCACAAACCACGCCTTGATTTTTTTTTTTTTCAAGGAACTAGAGAGTCGTCTCCTTAAATTCAGCTGTAGTCATGCAAGAATAATCTTACAACTTTAACTTAGTTTTCAATTCAATGCTGTTACCTCAAATACCTCAAATAATTTCATCTCAGTAACTTTTACCATGTTTTAAACACAATCTCTCAGCTCATCTCAGGCAAGTGGGTGAATTACTCCCCCCCTTTGTGAACAAAGACACAGACTCACTCTCATTTCTTGCACAGTGGAAAATGTGCTGTTTTAGTTAAATCGCCTATATCCCACATACAACATCAACATGCACAATATTTACAGAGTTATTGTAAATATGTCCCTGCCGCTTCATGACCAGCTTAACTCCATATAGAAGCTATTTTCCCTGACCCTGTGTCCAGAATCAGAACAAGTGATATGGACCAGGTGTGCTGGCAATGGAGTAGGTGTGTGCGTTGCTGGCTCCTGCTATATTTTTTTTCAGTCTTACTTTTTAAACCCTACTTTGCTGTAAGCTGTCAACGTTTTGGACATTTAATACATGCAGAATCTGTTTTGAATTGAGAAATATGTCCAAAACAAGAAAGCAGACTGAAAAGGAGGCAGCAGTGAACAATACTAACACCAGCTTAGCTGAGGATGCTAATAAAAGCCTTAACCCTGCACTTGTTGCCTTGCTTGAGCAACACAGAATGTCCATAGCTGCTGACTTTAAAGCTTCATTTGAACTTATTAATGGTAAACTGGACAAGATTCAAGCAGATGTGGTGAACCAGGAGCAACGCATTGGCAACCTTGAAAGCAACGTGGAGGACGTTAGCCAGCGCCTAGCGGCGCTTGAAGTTACGTGTGAGTCAATGCAGGAGGAGAACAAGTTTTTGAAAAACAAACTTTCTGACCTGGAGGGAAGAAGCAGGAGGCTGAATATTCGTCTGGTGGGTCTGCCGGAGTCCTTTGATGTGGGTCCACGGCCATCTGAATTTTTTTCTCGGCTGTTGGTGGACGTCTTTGGCACACAAACTTTGCCATCTCCCCCAGAGCTGGATAGAGCCCACCGCAGCCTCATGCCCAAGCCGGGTCCGAACGGGAAGCCGCGCGCTGTCATTATTTGTTTCCACCGGTTTCGGACCAAAGACTTGGTGATGAGAGAAGCGCGGAGACGCCGTGGGACTTTGGAATATCGTGGACATAAACTCCAGTTCTACGAGGATTATAATGCCGACGTTCAGAAGCAACGAGCTGAATATAAGGAGGTTATGTCCGAATTGTAAAAGAGAGGTTTTCGTCCTTCTCTTCTCTTCCCCGCCAGGCTCAGGATAACTCTTCCAGATGGCAAAAACCAGTGGCTGGCGTCCGTCTCAGAGGCCACCTGCTTCATGCAAACCATGGACAGAAACCAGCGATTTTTGCCCTGAACTGGACATTCCTGGGTTGATCAACTACCACACTGGACTACTTGATTACTACTTCATTAAAGCTGCACTGACTGGACATTGATGCATTTTTAGATGTTCAAAAACAAGGTAAAATTGGCTCCCTATACGTTGTTGTTTACTTTTTTTTTTTTTAGGGTAAAATGTTCATACTATGCAGGATTGAAGCCAGTTGTATGGGAGTATTTTGTTAGGATGAGAATAGAGCAGGAGATGGAGTGGTTTGCTGTTTTTTGCAACCGGCTGGAGTGTTGTTATAGGTTTGGTTGTTATAGGTTTGGTTGTTGAATTTTTTTTATTTTTTTTTTGTTATGGATTTATTTACACCCCCCTTACCCCCTCCCCCTTTTTTTAACCTGTACCTTACCCTATTCTTTTTTGGGCTACACAACACAATATATAAATTTTATTCTTTGAATGAATAGTAATCTTACTTTGGTAAGCTGGAATGTGAAGGGGTTGAACCATCCAATTAAACGAAAGAGAGTCATGTCACGTCTAAAGCAATTTAAGCCTGGGGTACTGTTTTTGCAGAAAACCCATTTGCAGGATTCCGACCACTTGTGCTTGTCAAAATGTTGGTCAGGACAGTTTTTTCATTCAAATTTTAAAGCTAAGGCCAGGGGCACTGCTATTCTTATTGATCGAAATATCCCATTTATTCCCTCTAATGTTGTATTAGATAAAAATGGACGATTTGTAATAGTATCAGGTAAACTTGGCAATAAACATGTCATCTTGGCTAATATGTATGCGCCAAATTTTGATGATATACACTTTTTTCGCAACCTTTTTTCACAACGTCTAGATTTAAATACTCATTCTCTAATTCTTGGGGGTGACTTTAATTTGTATATGGATCCGATCTTAGACCGCTCATCCTCAAAACCTGCTAGTCTTAATAAATCTGCAACTTATGTTAAGTCTTTTCTTGAGGAATATAGCCTTACAGACCCTTGGCGTTTTTTACATCCTAATGGCAGGGACTATTCTTTTTTCTCTCACGTACACCATACTTATACCAGAATAGATTATTTTTTTGTTGACAATTTATTAATTAATAACCTTTGCTCTTGCAGTTATGATAGCATCTCGGTTTCTGATTATGCCCCTCTTGTACTTAAAATGATCCTCCATGGATGTGACTCCATGAGAAAGCATTGGAGATTGGATCCATTATTACTTACAGATGAAAAATTGGTTGCGAATATTTCTTCTAAAACTATTTTTTTTTTGAAAGAAAATAAAACTCCTGGTATGCCAAACAAAACGATATGGGAGGCCATGAAGGCATTTCTTAGGGGGGAATTTATCTCATTGGCAGCATTTAAAAGACGATCCATAATACAGGAACAGAAGGCTATTTTAGATCAAATCTTGGACATTGACAGACAATATGCTCAATCTCCATCACCCGCTTTGTACAAGGAACGTATGACATTACAAACTAAACTTAATTTACTTTCTACTCGACAAATTGAAGGTTGGTTAATAAGGAACAAGAGTGAATTTTATGAACATGGCGAAAAAAACAGTAAACTTCTAGCTAATCAACTGCGTGGTATTAGAGCTAAGCAAATTACTACTGGAGTTAGGACAGATAAAGGAGAGGTGACATCTGACCAACAAGTGATTAATGATATTTTCAGGTCATTTTATTCCAAATTATATACCTCAGAATATACAACAAACTTAAAGGATTTGAATTTTTTTTTTTTGATTCTATTGATATCCCTTCGATTTCCTCAGAATCTCGGCAAATTCTAGAAGCTCCCATCACAAAAGAAGAAATTCAGCTGGCAATATCATCCATGCAATCAGGAAAATCTCCAGGACTTGATGGGTTTTCCGCTGATTTTTTCAAAAAAATTCTCTCACGACCTTGCCCCTTTCATTGGTCAAGTTTTTACAGAGTCGCTTGACTCCGGTACACTTCCTCCTTCATGTTATCAGGCCTGTATCACTGTGTTGCTTAAAAAAGATAAGGATCCTGTTGACTGTGCTTCTTACAGGCCTATTTCCTTGTTAAATACCGATGTTAAAACCACTTGCACTCCGTTGTTCCGCGGGCGGGCAAGTCTCTGTGTCCTAGGACGCACGAGGGCGCACAAGAGCGCACTAGTGCGCGCGCGGACGCATGATGCATGATATACTGATGATGGTGCAGATGGAGATGGTGCTGGCCTCCAAGCGCCACTGGGAAAAAAATCTGCAAACACAGCCGCGAACAGATTAGTTCATCTGATTGACCTCTCATTCGACTAATAAGAGCCTTGAATTGGGTTTCTGAAACCTTGACGAACCAATGAATGAAAACCTAGGAAGGAGGACCCGCCTCCCAACGCTTTGAATGCAGTGAGCCAATTGAAGCAGAGAAGTTCGTGAGCTGTTTTTTTTTAAGGCTGGGTGAAGACTGACTGCTGGAGCGGATCAAAAAAGGACACAGGAAGAGCTCCACAGACCCAGCAGCATGGAGACCATCCACAAATGTAACCTGTGTGACAGGGAGTGCCATTCGTGGATCGGCATGTTCGGCCCCAGGCGGTGCTTATTTTGTATTGGTTCCAGCAGAGTAGACGTTATGATTTCTTCCATGGTCATTATAGACCGACGGAGGCTGACGACGAAGGCTGAGTGACACACACGCCTTCGCCAGTCTTTTTTTAATTACTACTGTTATTTGTTTTGAAAAATCGTTCGCCAAAAACCGCAATCATGGAAGCACAAAACCGCAATAATGGAATTATGTTTTGATCGAGTCACGAGACCAGAACCAGAGCGGACCAGCGTTGCGTTCGTCTGACAATGAGGAGACAAGTTCGCCAAGACTCAGCTGTGAAGAGGTAAGGTGTTATAAGCTAAATTATTCTCTATCCCTGAAAATTGTAATCCAAAATGACTTTTGACCGATCAGTAAATTACAGCTGTGCAGTTCACGAAGTCTGAAGTTCGTGCACCGCGGTACAAGGGGTTGCTCGCAGTGTACAGGCTGTGAACGCCCCCCCACCCCCGCTATTCTTCTGCAGCGGGGGGGGGGGGGGAGCCGCGGTGACTGCACTGCTGTCCTACATCACCACATAAGGCTAATCCGTTGTGTAGCGATGGCTAAAGTCCATCCTAGCGAGCAGGGGGGGGGCAACCCCACACACACACACACACAGTAGCGGGGGGGGGGGGGAGCCGCTGTGACAGCGTTGCTGTGGAAACATGCAACGAGTGTAATCTGTCATGTAGCGAGGGCCGAACTCTGTCCTTGATAGCGGGGGGGGGACGACCCCCCCCCCACACACACACACACAGACACAGCCCTGAGTGTGACCTTTCCTTTGAGCCTAAAATGAAGCTTCTACATTGAATTATTCAAAAGTTACAGACGTTTTTCCAAACTGTGCCATTTGGCACAATTTGGCACAGTTCCAAAACGCCTGGGAACAGCCTGAGAACAAAGCTGTGTAAAATATTCATTTTTTGTGGTATTGTTACCAAATTTGGATCTCAGCTGGATAACACTTGGTTCTACATTTCTGTTGCATTTTCCAGCCGGATCGGACAGCTGTGTGTTATTTACAAGCATTTGTATCCAAAAAAACACTGTGTCCAAATTTTTTTCTTCAAGTTCAGTATGTTTAGATGACTGTAACTCAGTGGCCGGAGCACGTAGAGAGATTATGGTTTTTTTGCCAAAAAATCCAAAGTGTTTTCTTTTAAATGAGACCAACCCCATGAAGATGCTGCAAAGGGTTGAAGAACAGCTTTCAATTTACTTTGGGCACGTTATTTTTTGGCATTTTTAGGAAAATTGCCCGGAGTGCAAGTGGTTAAAATTTTGTCAAAGTTGTTAGCTTCAAGGTTGGAAAAGATTCTTCCTTTTATAATTTCACAGGACCAAACCGGTTTCATTAAAAATCGCCATTCTTTTTTTAACTTGCGGCGGTTGTTTAATATTATTTATACTCCTCACCACAACATACCTGAATGTCTTATTAGTTTGGACGCTGAAAAGGCATTCGATAGGGTTGAGTGGGAGTATTTGTTTTTTACTTTGGAGAGGTTCAGTTTTGGTCCTTCCTTCTGTTCCTGGATTAAACTTCTCTATGCTAGTCCTTTAGCTTCAGTGTTAACTAATTGTCGCTATTCTGACTATTTTAGACTTTACCGTGGTACGAGGCAAGGCTGTCCTTTGAGCCCGTTGCTCTTTGCCTTGGCAATTGAGCCATTAGCTATTGCAATCCGTGGGAGCCGGGACTTTCTGGGCATTCGTAGGGGTGGCATCGAGCATAGGGTTTCACTCTATGCCAACGATCTTTTACTATTTCTCTCCAACCCACTTACTTCACTACCCGCTATACTCAACATTTTGGATAGTTTTAGTAGGTTTTCTGGTTATAAAATTAATCTTAATAAAAGTGAATTGTTTCCGATTAATGAAAAGATTCGAGTTCAGGATCCTGAAAATTTTCCTTTCAAGGTTGTTATTGATCATTTTAATTATCTTGGGATATGTGTCACTAAACAACTTAATTACTTGTTTAAAAGTAATTTTCTCCTCTTATTTGACCAGTGCAAGCTAATACTTTCCAAATGGTCCCCATTATCCTTGTCCTTAATTGGCAGAATCAATTCTGTAAAAATTATGTTACTTCCAAAGTTTTTATATTTGTTTCAATGTCTCCCCATTTTTATTCCTAAATCCTTTTTTAAGTCTTTGGACTCTCTGATTACCTCATTTATTTGGAATGGTAAACATCCGAGATTGAGGAAAGTTTTTCTTCAAAGACCCAAATCAGTGGGTGGCATGGCTCTGCCTAACTTTCAATATTACTACTGGGCAGCAAATATCAGGCGCATGTTATATTGGAAACATTTCTATCTGGAACCCAAATCACCCATTTGGATCCTTATGGAGTCACATGTGGACAATCAAACCTCCCTACCGGCAATTTTAGGTTCACCACTTCCCCTTGCTTTGTCTACACTGGGTAATAATAAAGTAGTTCGTCAGTCTCTTAGAATTTGGTCTCAATTCAGGAAAAATTTCGGTCTTCAGTTTTTCTCCATTAGAAGTCCAATTGCCGCAAATCATTTATTTACCCCATCAACTATTGATAGTGCATTTCATATATGGCACAGAAAAGGTTTAAAATCTTTTGCGGATTTATATTTTGATGGTCAATTTGCAAGTTTTTCTCAACTTTCCACTAAATTCGACATCACTTCTACACATTTTTTCCGCTTCCTCCAGGTCAGACATTATGTGCAAACCATGACAAAACAATTCCCTCAAAAGCCTTCTGATAATCCTCTAGATGATTTTTTATTAGTTAAACCAACTTCTAAGGGGGTAATATCAGTTTTATATAATTTAATTTCAAATTTACAATCTTCTTCTCTGGCCGCTATTAAATTGAATTGGGAACAAGATCTTAATTTTACTTTTACTGATGAACTGTGGGACTCTATTCTTGGCCAGGTTCATATTGCATCAATGTGTGCTCGTCACGCTCTTATTCAATTTAAGATTGTACACCGGGTGCACCTGTCCAAGGTTAAGTTAGCACGTATTTACTCGGATATAGACCCAACTTGTGAAAAGTGTGGTAGCGCTCCTGGCACTTTGCTTCACATGTATTGGTCCTGCCCTTCATTGATGAATTTTTGGCATTCTGTTTTTATTACTATGTCTGAAGTCCTGCAATATCAAATTAAACCTGATCCATTATGCGCCATTTTTGGTGTGGCTCCAGAACTTGTCTTGCCAAATTTCAAATTAAAAGTATTCAAATTTTCATTATTATTGGCTAGATGTGCTGTATTACTGAAGTGGAAAGACTCTTCGCCCCCTTCACATTTACAGTGGATAAAAGATATAATGTCCTGTTTGGATTTAGAAAAAATCAGATACACAGTTCATGGATCTGAAAACAAATTCTATAAATTATGGCGCCCGTTTCTTGATTTCTTTGAAAGACCCACGATTATAGTTTCTGAGTAGCTCATATCCCCTTTACCCCACCCCCACCTCACACACACAATTTTTTTTGTATTTTTTTTTTATTATTGTTTATTTAAAGGTTTTTGTGTTTTGAAGCATCCACATTTGTTAGTTTTAAGTTCTAGTTTTGCACTGTTTGATTAAAACAAAAATGAAAATTTCTAATACTTTGTATTGTATTGATACTTCAATTAATAATAATAAAAAGACCTTTGAAAGAAAGAACAAGTGATATGGAGATTAGTCCAACTAATTTTAACAAACTGGCGGTTACAATTACTGTAACCTCTTATTCCATTAACATATGAAAGCCTTGTTTTACATCAAGACTCCCTATGTATCTTTTGGTAACATATAAAAGTCTCAAGACTTTCCATGTATCATTAGTAACATAAGAAAGTCCTATTTAGATAAAGACTTTCTATGTATCATTTGTAATATATGAAAGTTTTATTTACATAAAACCTTTCTATGTATCATTAGTAACATGTAAAAATCTTAAGACGTTCTATGTATCTATAATATATGAAAGCTTTATTTCATATTAAAACTCCCTATGTATCTTTAAAAAGTGGTTCATTAACCTGTCCCTAACATGTAAATGCATGCTATGACTCCCTGCGTGTTCTTACAATCATAGAAAATAGCCACAAAATATATCATTAGCTTTATGTAAAGTTTTCCAATAGAATTTAAAAACAGGACCAAAGACTTTCTTTGACTGTATGTCCCAGACAATCCTACAGAGATTTTTAGAAGAGGTCCTGCTCACCTTCTGATCAGTGGGGGCCCTGGATTGTCCACGATATGCAGACAAAGGCTTTGTCTCCCGATGTCCGTTGTCAAAGTAGTTGGCAAACTGCCCACATTCTCCACCAAAACTGTAAAAATTAATTTTTGGACAGTTACCAGAATTTTTTCAGTTAACCAACCAATAATCACAGAAGAAATACTATTTCTCAGTTTAACTATTATTGAACAACACAGGGAATCAGAGTACACCGTGGGACCTCCCAGCTCCCTCTCCTGGAAAGGACCCCGCACAAAGGAATTCACAATTATAAAAAGGCTTCCAGTTAGTGGGTGTTCCCCAGTAACTTTCCAACAATACATGTCCATTGTCCAAACTGTCCTCTTGGCATCCAGATGGCTCCCAGGATCTCCTCATTTTTATGGCTTCTATCCTGTCCAGATGTCTTCTCTTTCCCCATGCCCATATATGGAAATAGGAACAGAGACTTTCCTGTGAAGCTTATATGTGTGTGTGTGTGTGTGTGTGTGTGTGTGTGTGTGTGTGTGTGTAAGCAAATGATGTGTACGTGTGAATGGTGTATGTGTGGGTCTAAGAGATATGTGTATGCAAGCACTTTGTGTAATATCTAATTAACTAATCTTCATTATTACCTCCGCCAAGGAGGTTATGTTTTTACCGGGGTCTGTCTGTCTGTTACCAACATAACTCAAAAAGTTATGAACGGATTTGGACGAAATTTTCAGGACAAGTCCGAAATGGGACAAAGAAGAAATGGTTAGATTTTGGTGATGATCTGAGAGTGCATACCTCCACCAAGGCCTTTGTTTGTGTTTGTGCAGCAGGATTACGCAAAAACTACTGGATGGATTTGGATGAAATTTTCACCAGAGGTGCTTCTTGGCCTAGAGAGGAACCCATTACATTTTGGTGATGATCTGGGAATGCATACCTCAGCCAAGGCTCTTCTCACAGTGTGTCAACCACAACACTCCAAAATTAATGGACAGACTTTGATGCAATTTTCACCACAAGTGGCTCTAGGCCTACACACAAACCCATTACATTTTGGATATGATCCATGACAGACTGAAGGAGCCTTGGCGGAGGTATGTGCTCTCTGAGTGCTTTTCTAGTTTATTTATTATAACACTACTTTCTTTTATTTGAGCTCTGGATTCATTTTATTTTCTTTGGGATGGACTTTCTATAATTTAAACGAGACACTGGTTAACTTAGAAAAAAACTGATACTATCTGAAAAAAAAGTGAAGAAACGTTATTCATGTTAAATAAATGCCGGCTATTGTTACAACTTGAAAGGTATATTACGTTCTTCATTTCTCACCTCCTCCTCAAAAAGAATCTGTACTAATAATCGTACTTGTATGCACAATGTGCTAAAGGGTTACATAGTCACCAACAAGTGTAAAAAAATATATACATATATACAGTATATGTATTAAAAGACCCAGAGAAGGTTTTGGCTCCATTTCTGCTTTCAAAAGACTTCTCTTTTATACCGCTGCTCCTCGTCATGGTTGGCTTCCCCCAGATGAAAATCCACAGAATAGGTATGTGGGACAATAATGTTCTGAATGAGGCTTTAGAAAATTATGAATCGGCTTTTAAATCACTGGATTGAAAATGTACTTGTACATGTACAGACTGGATCCTGCGGTCCACTTGGGGTGCTCACTTGGTCAGGGGTCCACTTGACCTGTATCCGATGCAGACAGTACCGTGGCTGCTAGCCCATATTGCTTAAATGACACGCCTGCTGTGTCAACGGCTACCCTTCACAGGGTACCAGTTTGTTCTTGAAGATGACCCATCATTACGGCCTAAGCACCTGACAAAGAGTGTTGCTATTTAGTTCAGAGAGGGCCTGTTTAATATTTTTTGTATTTATCCTTATTTTTTGTGTGATATATTCTCCCTAGTGTCTACATAGTACAGAGGAGGGAGCACAATGGGTACCTCTGCAAACTGGACCAGTAGCAGACTGTGAACAGGACCCTGCTGGCAAATGTGGGGATGTGTAAACAAACAACAGATCTTTCATGTGAATTGTTGTTGTTGTTGTTGTTTTAAAATAATACACAGGAGTCTACATTTAATGCATTTGTTAAGATTTGAGATTAGTAATCCACTTCAGTACAAAAACAGGATATCACTAGATAATTAAGTTACTTGAGCTGCAAATGTGCAAACTGTTACCCCCCCCCCACCCACCACCACCACCACCACCACCACAAACATCATTGCAGTTGGTTCAGAGACATTTTTTAAAAAAAACAATGCAATTATTTTTTTATGTTTTCCATGTAAATTTTCATCTTTATTCTTCTGAATGGCATTTTCCACAAAATTGTATGACTTTCTCAGAAATCTGCAGTTTTTTCTTGTAACTTTGGCCTTTTTTCCTCATATAGTGTCACTTTAAGCTTCTTTGTTTTTCTACAGATGTAATTCCTGATACCTGAATGATATCATCATTTGAAGACTTTTGAGGACAATATGTTTCAGGTAGGATGTCAGTAAGGCCTGATTGGATGAATGAATGAATGTGAATTTTATTTGGTAATGAACATACAATCAAAACAATTAAAAATATGTAGGATACATAAGAACAACCTGTTATGTCTGGAATTACCTTCTTAAAGGACGAGGCCAGGAGCACAGTTGAACTCAGCTTTATTGGGGTTTGACAATGCAATACAGCCATCAGTCAGGGGCATTGGCAAAGAGGCTGAATCAAGATGCCCGTAGGTATTTATAGGGCGGCACAGTGTTGGAAGAGGAAGTGACCGCCACTACATCGCACTTCATAATAAAATACCCCATCACATTTCCCCCCTCCTGTAGAAAGTCTAAGACCACACATACAATCTAGACCCTCCCCAATTTAGGACCCAAATCACACACTAAAAGCTAGAACTGAAAAAATTACTAAATGGTTTAACACATTCACACAACAAACCTAAGCTAGGGTGGACAGGTGGACTACTGTCCCACCCCACATAGCAAGGTGGGTTATTCTGCCACCTGTAAACTTAACCAAAAGTCCATCTATAACTGAGAACATTGCTGTGCTCCTAAAATAAAACACACCCAGAACAATAACAGTTTACTCTTTTTTAACACATGTAAACATATGAACATTAGAACTTATTAGTTTATTTTTTTACAAAACCACACTACTGTCCTGGCAGAAAGGGGTAGAACCAACTTGTGGGGGGCCAAAGACAGCCTCTCAGTAGATCTGCCCCTGGAAGCAGCATTCCCCCAGGGTCGTAGCTGACCTCATAGATGAGAGTGCCTCTTCTCTTCACCATCGACTGCCTCTCTTATCCAGACCCGCCATCTGAAGCCTCCTCCCGGGCATGCCGCAACTCATTGGCGTGCCTCCACGAGCCGTCTGACAACTGGAAGTGGGCTGCGCCCCGCTTAGCCATGATGCGCAGCCACTCTTGGTGTTCCTCTGGCAGTCGTTTATCCCACATCCGCCGTGGACGTCCCTCTCCTCAAGCCTGGACCAGGTCTGCAACTCTCCGAGGAGCTCTGATTGGCCTGCAATGATACTGTCTGGCACGCGGTCCCTCCGTGCCTGTCGGTCTGGCCCCTGACCTCTTTTAAAGCCGCTGTAGCGGTCGCCGTTGTATCTGCAGATCCTCCAGCCCTCTGCGGCCAAGCTCTGGAGGAATCTGGGGCTAGCTCATCGGTGTCACTCGCCGACGCAGGCGCCTCATCACCATGCTCGGTACCCTCTCTTACCGTGCCTCGAGCGCCAGCACTAAGACCCTCGTGCATCGAACCTGAGTGAGGCTGGTCTTGCTTGACTGCAGTGGTGCTCGGTAAATCTTTGTCCCACAGAGCATCATCCTCCACCACCGGAACCAGACAGTTCCACTGGCCACAACCAGTCCACTCTTCCCCAGTGTCATCTTGAATGGCAATCCCCAATCCATAAAACAAGTCGCAGCCCATATGTTGTCGCCCAGGGCCATCACGTGGAACATGAAGTCAGCCATCACCTCCGACTTGTACCGAACCGTTAACTCCAGTGTTCTAACTGTGCACAGCCTGCCACCTCCATAACCATAGAATGACGCTGGGTTAACTCTTATTCTGTAGTGGGGGAAAAATTTTCTCACCATGGTCCAATTCAATAATGATCCCTCCACTCCCGTGTTGATCAGCAGTGGCACCTCCTCACCATCCAGCGTCATTTTGCAGAACGTATACCCGGTGGTACTCAGGGACACCGCATGGACTGTTGTCAGGGCGGGTGAAGATGATTTTCTCCGTGGGTTCTTCGGCTCAGACATACGGCACACCCTGGCATAATGGGTCAAGTGTCCACACTTGCCACAGCAATTCCCTCTAGCCGGGCAGTTCCTGGCCTTATATCGGTGATTCGTGGACCCACAACCCATACAAAAGGGTTTTCCCAGGGCAGACCTACAGCTGGTTACGTTGGTTTCCATAGTGTCATCGTTCATGCTATCCTCGCTGTCTGGGTCCGCTACTAGTACTGCGGCGGAAGGCTCCAACTGCCATTGTGACTGGCATCAATTTGGCTCAGAGGGTAGTTTGTCCACTGTCTCCAATTGGAGAGCTAACTCTACAGCTCTGGCTAGCTTTAGGTCACCCGGCGCCGTGAGTAACTTTGCTCGAATAGCGGCACTGTTTGTGTGCTCCGCCAGCTGGTCGTGTACCATCTCTTCCTCCAGTGGCCAAAAATGACACTCACTAGCTAGCTGCCTCAGGTCGGTGACGAACTGGTGGACAGGCTCACCCACCCTTTGGTGTCGCTGCTGAAACCTAATCATCCGGACAGTCACGCTGTCCGGGGTGTGGAAATGGTGCGCTAGCAACTTGACCACGTCCTCATACGACTCGGAAGCCCCTAGTTTACGCAGGATATGCTGGCCTTCAAACACCAAATTATGCACCAGAAGCGCACATGCCCTCAGTTTTTCTAGCTTACCCAGGTCAAGTGCCACAATGTAGTTTTGAAAGGCGGAAAACCATCTTGGCCAGGGCACAAGCGGCTGGCCTGGGAGCTCCAGGAAGGGCCGAAGCAGTGAAACACATGCCTCCATGTTTATCCTTGTTGCCAAAATGTTATGTCTGGAATTACCTTCTTAAAGGACAAGGCCAGGTGCACAGTTGAACTCAGCTTTATTGGGGTTTGACAACACAATGGAGCCACCAGGCAGGGGCATCAGCAAAGAGGCCGAATCAAGATGCCTGTTGGTATTTATTGGGTGGTGCAGTGACGGAAGAGGAAGTGACCGCCACCGCACTTCATAATAAAATACCCTATATATATATATATCATATATTCTAGCTGAAGCTAGAACTTATATAGCACCTGCCCATTACAATTTAAAATCAATAACATAAAAATTTAAGTCATACCCAAAAAAGTGAAAAGAAAGCGTAGAACAAAGAAAAACTAGGGCCCCATTTCTGTCTTTGCCTTAGGCCCCAAATGGACTAAGTCCGCCCCTGTCTTAACCCTACACCACACAGCATTTGGGTCGCATGCTGCCTTCCTCACACACTAACAAAATGTTCCATTGACAAGACAAAATGGCTGACAGACATTTTGTAAACATGATTTTTGGAATATAAACAGAATTGAATGAAATTTGGTGTTTTGCTAAAGAATACTGTTGTGACTGTGAGTGTGAAGTTTCACAAATTTGAAAGACTACAGTATGTCAGAAGTTAAACTCAAAAATACATACCAAAGAGAAATTGCACAACTTGATTGGCCTAGAAAATCAAAACAGATTGACATTTTTGGATAATTTTAGCAAATTTTCATTATCAATATCTGTAGATGATCTCTGCTTAATTTCAAGCAATATAGATGAATGGTCTAGAAGGAGTTCATTTTAAATTCACTTACATATTTTTGGAAATATGGTGCAGAGGACTTAATTTTTAGATCAAAAGACCAGTGGAAAAAACGTTGCAGAAGATTTCAGAGAATAGAATGATGAAAAAATTTTAGTCTAGGCCCAGGAATTCTAGAGATATTTGCAAAAAATGTGTTTATTATAGTGCCACCTATGTATAGAGCACCTTGATTTTTTGTCTCTGAATAGTGGGGAAATTTCTGATTATACTGTAAAATTTTAAGCTTTTACTGTACATATTACTGCTTTGTTCCCCATGTACTTTTAATGGAGAAAAATAAGAAAAAGCAGAAGGTTTCCTCCAGCATAGGTGTTTGAAACTCTAATGAGTGAATATTTGCAAAAAAAGAAAAAACATTAAAGCTTATTAGTTTGAACACTAAATATCTTGCCTTTGTAGTGTATTCAATTGAATACAGGTTGAAAAGTGTTTGCAAATATTAGGGTTCCAAGCAGCTGTGCTGAAGGAAATCTATTCTTTTCATTCTGCACATTGAGTTTTATTTCATTTCAGTGAGCCTGTAACCACATGACATCTGATCCTCGGGACAGGAGCATTATACCAAATTAATCACACCTGTGGATGCACACCTTATATATATCCCTTGCATCCACCCATTCTTCCTCTTTCTACCCTCCTGATCGGTAAGAGTTTATACCATCTGTTTAATATTGTGTTTTGTGCTGTTTGGGCTGCCTTACCCTGGGTACCCCATCGCTGTGTCATAAAATTGTTGTCTTTCTGCTGAATGAGAGAAGGTTTGCAGCGGTTGTGTAGCATGACATGCACTGTCCGTGCATGCTTGAGGTGTGTAATATACACTTGCCTTCTTTTCAGCCAGAACTGTTAACAGTTTAGCAGCATGAGGTATGTACTACCCTTACCTGCTTAAGGTCTGTGATGTATTTTGTGCCTTCTCTTCAGGCAGAAGAACTGAAGAGTTTGTTTGGAAAAAACGATAAACGCCACTTCCATGAAACTTTCACTCTTTACATCAAACAACTGTTGACATTACCTGCTTATAGAAGTTCAAATTGGTTTTTTTTCTCAAAATCCGATATGTCTTATGTTATAGACACTACAAATTCATGTTTTGTTTTGTTTTTCAAAAGCCGATAAACGCTGGGAGCTTTTTTTTTTTTTTTTTACAAAAGCAGATAACTCCACAGGCAACTTGTCAAATCAGCACTTGGTATTTGTGTCATGTGTCTCATCTTTGCTGCCTTCCCGGTCTGCTCCATCTGCCTGATTTCCCTGCTTGCTGTGAGTGATTTCCCAGCCATTTTTTTTTCAGTTTTGTTGCATTTTATGTCAAATATGAATAATTTTGATGAAGCAGATGAACCAGTGATGTGTTCAGCAGTAAGGCGCAAACGAGGTCGGAACAGCAAACAGTATTCAGAATTATTGCTACTATTATCTTCTATTATCAGAATTCTTGCTACTTTGCTGCTGTATGTCTCTGCACATTAACCGCAACCATTTGCACAAATGCCATATCTGCTGCCGTCTGTCTGTCTGTCACTGCAATACTGATCACGTGCAGTCCTATCTGTTACTCTCTGCACCTACACTACCACATTGAACTGCAATTACAGGTATTACATCTCTAGTTGTCTGTATATAGGATTGCTGGGTTTTATCATCGTTAATCGTTTATCTCAATTTTGCACTATGGGAGGTCTGGTTCTTTCTTGTCGCCATTTGCACCACAGGTTGCATTACTGAACATACTGTATATTAGACTGCTGTTGTTGTTGCTTTCTTTTTTCCAGGCTTATTCCTTTTCTTTTTATACTGTGCACACCAATGAAGAGAAAAACACCAATTCAATTCTCCTGTATGTCCTGTACATATAGTAGTATTGACAATAAAATCTATGAATCTTGAATAATAATAATGCATCAGATTTATATAGCGCTTTATCATAGACACTCAAAGATGCTTTACAAACAGATACATTATTCATTCACTCCAGACAGACAATGGTAGTGGCAAGGTACTACTGTAGCCACAGCTGCTCTGGGGCAGGCTGATGGAAATGTGGCTACTAATCTGCGCCAACGGCCTCTCCGGCCACCACTGAACATTTACACACGTGGACAAAATTGTTGGTACCCCTCTGTTAATGAAAGAAAAACCCACAATGGTCACAGAAATAACTTGAATCTGACAAAAGTGGTAATAAATAAAAATTCTATGAAAATTAACCAATGAAAATCAGACAATGCTTTCAAATTGTGGTTCAACAGAATTATTTAAAAAAAAACAAACTCATGAAACAGGCCTGGACAAAAATGATGGTACCCTTAACTTAATATTTTGTTGCACAACCTTTTGAGGCAATCACTGCAATCAAACGATTTCTGTAACTGTCAATCAGACTTCTGCACCTCTCAGCAGGTATTTTGGCCCACTCCTCATGAGCAAACTGCTCCAGTTGTCTCAGGTTTGAAGGGTGCCTTCTCCAGACGGCATGTTTCAGCTCCTTCCACAGATGTTCAATAGGATTTAGATCAGGGCTCATAGAAGGCCACTTTAGAATAGTCCAATGTTTCGCTCTTAGTCATTCTTGGGTGTTTTTAGCTGTGTGTTTTGGGTCATTATCCTGTTGCAAGACCCATGACCTGCGACTGAGACCAAGCTGTCTGACACTGGGTGGCACATTTCTCTCTAGAATACCTTGATAGTCTTGAGATTTCATTGTACCCTGCACAGATTCAAGACACCCTGTGCCAGATGCAGCAAAACAGTCCCAGAACATAACAGAACCTCCTCCATGTTTCACAGTAGGGACAGTGTTCTTCTCTTGGTATGCTTCATTTTTGTGTCTGTGAACATAGAGCTGATGTGCCTTGCTAAAAAGTTCCAGTTTTGTCTCGTCTGTCCATAGGACATTCTCCCAGAAGGTTTGTGGCTTGTCAACATGCAGTTTGGCAAATTCCAGTCTGGCTTTTTTATCATTTGTTTTCAACAGTGGTGTCCTCCTTGGTCGTCTCCCATGAAGTCCACTTTGGCTCAAACAACGACGGATGGTGCGATCTGACACTGATGTACCTTGACCTTGGAGTTCACCATGAATGTGTATAGAGGTTGTTCTGGGCTCTTTTGTTACCATTATCCGTCTCCTCCTGCGGCCACGTCCAGGGAGGTTGGCTACAGTCCCGTGGATCTTAAATTTCTGAATAATACGTGCAACTGTAGTCACAGGAACATCAAGCTGCTTGGAGATGGTCTTATAGCCTCTACCTTTAACATGCTTGTCTATAATTTTCTTTCTAATCTCCTGAGACAACTCTCTCCTTTGCTTCCTCTGGTCCATGTTTAGTGCGCTATACTCCATGCCACCAAACAGCACAGTGACTACTTGTCACCCTTTAAATAGGCTGACTGACTGATTACAAGTTTGTAGACACCTGTGATATTAGAGGACACATCTTGGTTGAACATGTCCCTATCCCTATAATCACATTATTTTCAATCTTTTCTAGGGGTACCATCATTTTTGTCCAGGCCTGTTTCATGAATTTGTTTTTTAAAGTAATTCTGTTGAACCACAATTCAAAAGCATTGTCTGATTTTCATTGGTTAATTTTCATAGAATTTTTATTTATTACCACTTCGGTCAGATTCAAGTTATTTCTGTGACCATTGTGTTTTTTTCTTTCATTAACAGAGGGGTACCAACAATTTTGTCCACGTGTGTATACACATTCATACCCAGTGTTATGGACACTGGAGGCAAGATGGGTAAAGTGTCTTGCCCAGGGACACAACGGCAGGATATCTGGGGAGAGTGGGATTTCAACCGCCAACCATCTGGTTATTGGACGACCTGCTCTACCTCCTGAGCCACTGCCGCCCCAATTATAGCTTTATTATCAGGTTCAGGTTACTTTATTTGTACCCGTAGGTAGATTTGTTATTGTTTGTTATTATTATCATTTGTATTATAGCTATATTATACTATTTTACTGATTGGATATGCCTAAATCAGTGTGTCAATCATATTCCATTGATGCTTATAGACATTCACGTATGTTCCAGACAAAGTAGCATGGTTTTCGGGACATGTCTATTTTTGCAAAAGAATGGCTTGTGGACTTATCTGTTTTTGTGGGAAAAAAAGTACTAATAAATTGCCAAAAAGTAACTATGAGTTGATGTTCGATTTTTTTTGCTTTATTATGTCTGAGATACTCATATTTCAAGTGACCTTGTCTTAGAAGCTGAATTGGAAATACTAACACCTATAAACCAACAGATGAAAATGTTGTTTTTCTCAATATTAAACCAATTGGACTTATCTTTTTTTGCAAAAGAACTCTTCAACTGTTTTACAACTTAACAGCCCCCAATATACTTACGTATCTGCTTGAAATATGTGATATATTTTTGCCTTCATTAAGGAGGATTTGCTTAACAGTTAACAGCATGGTACAATTTGCCGTGAATTCTGTATTGTTTCTTTTTTGTCGACTGACGAAGGATGAAGGAGACAATGAAGGAGACATCTTCTTTGGCCTGTTTATAATAACAATAATAATAATAATGAGAATAATTGTCTTGTTTTTTCCTCCTGTTGTTCTCCTGGAGGAATAATGGCTTCTGCGGGGAGTGAAGGAGGAGGAAATAGCCCGGACACTGGTATTCCACCAGCCCAGGGCTCCATTGCTCCAGCTTTAGTAGGAGGTGCTTTAAAAGTAGGAGGACACTCTTTCCGCGGTTCTGGGCAGCGAGGTCTCTGCCCTGCTGGGAAAGAACATAATATGTTGTCTGTCTCCAGGAAAAGAGAGGAGAGGCTTTTTACACTGCCTATTCCTTGTCCTCAAGCGGATTGGTGCATGACACATGGAGCTACCAGAGAACTGACCTCCCTACTGTAGCTTCGCTACTTACAGTGGCTGTGTGGCCTAAGGTCGGAGAAACAGGATAGGCGCTGACCTATACACCGTATGGTGTCCCACGTGCTGTGGGAGGGAATTAACTAACTAAGCAAACCAAGGGTCTTCGTCCGGTTTTGGACCTGAGGCGGTTGAGCAGGTACCGCAAGGTGCTCCCTTGTCTGTTGCTCAGGCTGAGGACATTATTCAGGCCGTAGGGCCAGGCGATTGGTTGGACCAGCATCGCAGAAGACCTTTGCGATTCTGATTTCCACATTCCCATAAATTCGGCCACAGGAAGTTCCTTAGGGTTCCTTCAGGACAGCCTTCAGGACAGCCTTCGGTTGCGACGTCCTGCCTTTCGGCCTGTCCCTGGCCTCAGACATTCACCAAGTGCATGGATGCTGCTCTCACCCCACTGCAGCAGAGGGGCATTTGAGTTGAATTGTCTGGACGATTGGCTGGTTTGCACGTCATCAGAAGCTGTAGCAAGGAGCAATATGGACAGCATATTGGCTCACCTGGGAGCACTCGGGTTGTGTTTGAATGTGGTGAAGGTTGCCTGGTTCCAACCAGGGTTGTCAAGTACTTGGGGCTCACCCTGGATTCAGTTTGCCATGAGGGCATCCCTGACATCAAGAGAGGACATGCTATTATGAATTGCATTGAGAGCTGCTTTTTACAAAGGGCTGTATCAGTGCAGCAGTGCCAGAGGATCTTAGGCTTCTTTGCTGCAGCTGCCTACATGGTGCCACTGGGTCTTTTATGAGCTCAGCCCCTTCAATGTTGGTTCATGCTTCAGAAGGTGGTCTCCCCAGAGACAAGAGGAAGAGGCTAGTTCTTCCAAATGAGCCTCATAGTTCTAAGGTGGTGGAGACACTTAAAAGCAGTCTGAGATGGTGTTCCCCTGGGCCAAGAGGGCTGCAGGGTAACCATTACAACTGACGCCTCCCAAGCAGGCTGGGGTGCAGTCTGGGAAGGCAGGTTTGCTCAGGGACACTGGGCTCCAGCACAGCAGTCTTGGCATATAAACCATCCAAAGGTGGAAGCGGTGCATTTGGCTCTGGGGCTTTTTCTTCCAGTCATTCAGGGCAGAGAAATTCTGGTATGGACAGACAGCACGGCTGTGGTGTCGTACATCAACCAGCAGGATGAGCTGGGGTCTCCCCCCTCCATGCGAGGGTGCGTCATCTGCTTGTGTGGGCTCTAGCCTGCCAGGTCCACTAGCTACAGATGCTCTGAGCGTGCCTGGCCTCCAGTGAACTGTTTGCATTTCCACTACTGCCTCTTCTGCCATGGATGGCGGTGATTGACGAGATGTTGGGGGACCGTTCAGGGCCTCCCCCCGTCAGATGGGATATGCTCTCACAGGCACAGGGCAGGAGTTGGCATCCAAAGCCCCGGTTCCTGAAGTTTCATGTATGGCCCTTGGACAGGAGCAATTGTGGAAACTTGGCTTGGAGAAGGAGGTTACAGACACCGGGCAGGCTTCATGGGCCCCATCTACCCAGCTGCAAGGCAGTGTGAAGTGGAAAGTGTTTTGAACTGGTGTTGGCCCAAGGGTGAGAATCCCTTGACATGTCACATCTCTGTCATCTTGCCTTTCCACCAGTACCTCCTCGCCGAGGTTGGGTGGAATCAATTATCATGGGCTATCTGACAGCAGTGTCAACTGCACATGGAAAATGTGATGGCTTGTCGCCTAAGGTGCACCCCTTGGCTCGGCAATTTTTGAGGTGTGAGATGGAGCCGTCCATTCCGGCATCCTTTGCTGCCCACGTGGAATCTCCAGACAGTTCTCAGGGCTCTATGCTTGCCCCCTTTTGAGCCGCTCTCAATTGCTGACCTTCATCTGCTCTCTTGGAAGACTGCTTTTCTCTTGGCAATTGTCTCAGCCAAGAGGGTTGGTAAACTGATGGCACTCTCTGTGGTTGCAGCATGCCTAAGGTTTGATGGTGATCAGGTGGTTCACCTGCAGCCCAATCCAGCTCTTCAGCCCAAGGTGCTGGCGAGTAGGTTTGTTTCCTGCCCTCTTGTGCTTGAGGCCTTCTACTCTCCCCCGCACACCTCTTCAGAGGCTGAGAGGCTCCATAGTTTGTACCGAATAAGGGCCCTTAAGCTTTATGTTGACTGTACAAGGTCTGTTCATTCTTCAGACAAGCTTTTTGTGTCCTATGGGGAATCCATGATGGGAAGGCCTACCTCTAAGCAGTGCCTGTCCCATTGGATAGTTGACCTGATTGCTTTCGCATATGTACAGGTTGGCGCAGAACCACCAGATAGGCTGGTGGCTCACTTGACTCGGGGAATGGCCACTACGTGGAGATTGTTTAGGGATGCACCCTTGAAAGATTTATGCGTAGCCGTTTGTAACACCCACTTGTGTGTAACACCTCTTTGTAGCACTTTCGGTGTGTAATACTACTTTAGGTGTACAATCTTGTACCCTTGTGGTAGTATTGGTTATGGCAGTGTAGTTACCTTTAACTCTACTGCCTGGATGGAAGGGACAATTGGGCCAGATCAGACAGACCCCAGGTTCGTAGGAGCCCGGAGGACACAACAATAGAAAACTCACACACACGGTGTACGGAACTTGCAACTATATATATTTCAAAGTTATGTACACATAAACACAGGTAGAGCGCTGATCACAATAATAATTCCATAATAAAAGAAAATACAATCCATCCAAAATGTATTCACAATATGTACAGTTCTTTGGTATCAGTTCCAGGTGACCAGTTGGGTCACTTTTACCAGTCAGTTAGGTTTGGGCAAGGCTTGCCATCCAGATCTGGAGTTCACGGTTTCTTGGTCCAGGAATCAAGAAACAAAAAAAAAAAAAAAAAAAACCTTACCTATAAAATAGGTCAGAACAAGAATTAAGCTATAATTTATAGCTTGTTACATCAATGTCAAATAGTTCTACATAGTACAACAATAGTTCAAATTCCTTAAATCACAAAATGTGCATAAAATAAACACATTCTACTATCTCCATTTATCAATATGGTACCATAACAATGAGTAAAGTGCATTTGGAACACTTGACATCACAGTAATAATTGTGCAGTGTGCTGCACCAAGTTAGCATATCAGCTAGCACAACAATTTATCACAAATTTGCACTTTAAAACACATACAGTATAAACCACAGGTTCAACATTCACCATTAAGTAGCAATCAATGGCCAGGGAATTGGGACCTTTGCTCACCGTTACAGCTTTGAAAAATGCCTTTTTCTGATGAAAAAACTAGCCGAAATTAGCATCGGCGGTTAGCATTTCAAGCTAGCGATTAGCATTTCCCATACACACTAAATGGCACTTACCAAGCTAAGTGACACGTGCGTCATGGGGTTCCCGCGCTCAATGTGCGTTTACAGCCTTTGGATCCAAATCTTAAAATTTAACAAACGGGGCATTAGAATTTGATAATACAGCAATGTTTCATTGCAGGTGTTTGTTCAGGCTTACCAATCTCAAGTTTTATCTGAGACAAAGACTGCTATTAGCACGTTAGCGTCGCCATATCATCAAGGACCGTCTCTCTCTCTTGGTTGGTGTCTTTCGGCATCTGGCGTGACTGTGCCAAAAAATGCAAGTCATACCCAGACCCGGAGAGAGAGCGCTTAACCCATTTGCTGGCGCTGCCAAACAACGGCACAGCCATTGGTTGCTCAAAATGCCAAATAAAAACATTTGGAATTTTATCAAAACTCCCCAGAAAATGTTCCCTACTGTTTTATGAATATATATTTATTTAAATATTCATCTTTAAATTATTTACTCCCATTGTGAAATGGGTGTTTTTCTTTTTAAAAGCGGTATCAATATTCATATTTTTATTTGCGTTTTTAACACTGGGTGACACTATCCCCCCTTAGAATCATGCAAGTCCCTTTGCATGGGATTAGCTAAATGGTATTGACGGGAGAACTAGTGTTCATGGGAATATTCCTAAGATCTGACTCTGTTAAGGCTCTGGTAAAAGCCAGGTTTAGTCCTTGAAACAGGGACTGGGCAACAGTTAAGAGAGGATTTCCCAACTGACAATACTGTAGCCTTTCTGGCTGGGCGGTTGTCCTCTCGGAGCGTCTCACAATCTTTGGGATTTCCCTTTCAGATTCTCTGTCTTCCACAGGTTCATCACAGGTACTTTTATCAGATAAGTTGGTTTCACTTTCAGTTCCATTCTCATTGTTTGATGGTTCCACATTTGTTTCAGTTTCCTCCAGGTTTCCATCATTCGGTAAGTTGTCACATCCAGGTGAATTGTCATTTCCAGGCAAGTTGTCACATCCAGGTGAAGTGACATTTTCTATTTGGTTGTCATTCTCAGGTAAGTGAGTTTCAGCAGGAATGTCTCCTTTAAAGAATGTCTTTGGATGGGGAATTTCATAAACTCGAGTGAGCTTTATGGGCGTTTGGATTGGTTCTTCTCTGTACCAATAGACATCTTCATTTTCCGGTTCAGAATTCTCACATTCCTCACTTTGTTCAGGTGATTGTCTTGTCTTAGGTTTGCGGACACATTTTGGTTGGACAGGTTCTTCTTCAACAGGGGCAAGGAAACCACAGGGAAGCAAGAGGTCGCAGTGAACGGTGCAAACAGGACCATCTTTTGTCTCAGGTTTTATAGTGTAAACAGGCAAGTCACCTGCTTGGCTCACCACAATGTGGATTTCAGCTTCCCACCTGTCTGCTAGTTTGTGCTTGCCTCTGAGGTGGACTGCACGTACCAAAACTCTGTCGCCTGGTTCTAGTTTTGAGGGTTTCACTCGCATATCAAATCTTGTTTTGTTTCTTTCAGCCATCTTGTTAACATTTTCTGTTGCTAGTTTGTAGCTTTCTTGTAGAGTTGTCTTCAGTTTTTCAATGTACTGTGAATGTGACTTGAAACTTTGGTTGTGAAACGGGAGCCCAAATGCAAGATCGATTGGCAATCTCGGCTGACGACTGAACATTAACTCATACGGGGCAAAACCAGTAGTGTCATTCTTCATACAATTGTATGCATGTACAAGTGGTTTCACATAGTTGTGCCAATGAGATTTGTTCTTTTCCTCCAGAGTACCCAGCATGCTCAATAACGTTCTATTGAAACGTTCTACCGGGTTACCTCTGGGATGATAGGGTGTCGTCCGGATTTTGCGAATGCCCATGATTTTGCAAAGTTCTTTCATAATATGGGACTCAAAATCGGGACCCTGATCACTATGTAACCGTTCGGGTATCCCGTAGTAGACTATAAAGTTGTCCCAAAGTGCCTTTGCAACGGTCTGAGCTTTCTGATTACTGGTAGGGATGGCTATAGCGTATTTCGTGAAATGATCAGTTAACATGAGCACATCCTTCGTGTTACTTTGATCGGGCTCAATGGACAGGAAATCCATACAGACAAGTTCGAGCGGTCGGGTGGACTTGATGTTGACAAGCGGAGCAGCTCGTTCTGGAGCGGTTTTACGTCTTACGCAGCGATTACATGTCTTGATCTTCTTTTCAATATCTGCCGCCATTGCGAGGCCAATAGAACCTTGTTCTGGCAAGATCCAAAGTACGCTCTGTGCCTAAATGGCCCATGTCACAGTGGAGGCTTTGAAAGACTGAATCGCAGAGCTGTTCAGGTAAGACGAACTGGTAAGTAACATTTCCTCCATCTTGGCGAGTGCGGTAGAGGATGTTATCGCACATTTCAAGTTGACTGAGCTCTCGGAGTAACAAGTTGATGTCAGGAAGTTCAGTTCATACAGTTGGTGGAACTTTTAGCCCAGTTTCAATTTATGCAATCACTTCTCTTAAACAGGGGTCAGTTCTTTGTTCGTTTTTGATCTGTTCAGGAGTCATGTGGGGTGCAACTGGAAGACCACCACAGCCATCTTCGTCGGCATAGCCATCTGGAATGGCGGCTACAGAGAGGGCTAATGAGTGAACCAAAGGGAAGGTGTTGTCCGGAGAGCTACAGACAAGGTGTTTTTCACATATAGCAGACACTACCTCAGAACTTAAACTGCTTTCAGGAAAAGACAAGTGAGTTTGAGTGAACTGCTGTATGCGGTCAAGCTCCTTTTGGGACACTGCATCATCAAGTAACTCGCCATGTGGCCGTCTAGAGAGGCCGTCTGCATCTGAGTTAAGCTTGCCTGCTCTGTATTGGAGCTTAAAGTTAAATGTCGACAGAGCAGCTAGCCACCTATAACTCATGGCATCCATCTTAGCAGTAGTCAAAATGTCCGTCAGGGGGTTACTATCTGTCACGACAGTAAAACGATTGCCATATAAATGGTCTGCAAACTTCTCCATTACTTCCCACTTTAGAGCTAAAAATTCTAATTTATGGGCGGGGTAACGGGATTCACTTCTAGACAACCCCCGGCTTGCATAAGCTATGACCCTAGTCTGGCCCTCCTGCTCTTGATAGAGGGCGGCGCCAAGCCCTGTAGTGCTGGCGTCAGTATGGAGTGTATATGGCAACTGAGGGTCAGCGAAACCCAGGACAGGCGCAGTACGGAGCTTTTCAATGACGGTTTTGAATGCAAGATCACAGGAAGAAGTCCATCGCTCGCCAAACGGTGTCTTTGGGTCGTGGTACTGGGCAGGCTTAGCTTTGGGCTTTGGGCTTTTGCGCAAAGGAGGGTAGCCTGCTGTTAAGTCAGTGAGGGGCTTAACGATGCTGGAATAGTTCTTAATGAACCGCCTATAGTACCCTGAAAAGCCTAAGAACGAGCGGAGCTGTTTGAGATCACGGGGCACAGGCCAGGTACTTAGGGCTTTCACTTTTTCGGGGTCGGTGTCAACTCCTTTACTGGACACAATGTGACCGAGGTATCTGACATAAGTTTTAAAAAAATCTGCATTTTTCAGGGGAGAGTTTAAGCCCGTACTCTTTTAGGCGATTAAGAACTTTCATTAAGCGAGCCTCATGTTCTTCAGGCGTCTTGGAGAATACAATGATGTCATCAAGGAACACAATCTCCTCATGCAGATTAATGTCGCCCATACATTTCTCCATGAGGTGCTGGAACGTTCTGGGGGCGTTTGTAATGCCTTGGGGCATTCTATTGAATTCCCAAAAGCCCATGGGACATACCAACGCCGTCTTTGGTTTGTCCATCTCCTCTACCACAATTTGGTAGTACCCCCACTTTAAATCGAGGACGGAGAACCACTGCGAACCGGTCAAGGTGGAAAACGTTTCCTCCAAGTTGGGGAGGGCGTAAGCATCTTTTACAGTCTGCATGTTAAGCTTCCTGTAATCAATACAAAGGCAGACATCGCCATTTTTCTTTCGCACCACTACAATAGGCAAAGAAAATGGGGAAGTGGACTCTCTTATCACGCCTGCTTGTTGGAGTTCTTTGAGATGCTTACGGACCGCTTCCAGGTCATTTGGATGTATGGGACGTGCTCTGTGTTTGAACGGTGTTTCATCTGATAATTTGTTTGTGTGTTTCACTTGATCCGTTTTGCCAAAGTCAAGATAGTTTTGTGCAAATACTTCGGGCATTTGACTGAGTTTTTCTGTTAGGCGCTCTTTCCATTCAGCGCTAATGGGGGAAGAGTCAAAGTTGAACTTCAGAGTGGACTTTGGTTCAGTTTTGGACTTTGTAACTTTCACGGAGTGTTCTTGCGATAGGACTCGTTGATATGCACAAATTTCTCCAATGACACACTTCTGAGGGATTGTCACGTCATGTTCCGATTCATTGGTGAGTATAACTGGAACAAGGTAAGGTGCTCTTTCAGGTAAGTCTATGAGACATGGTTTTACTAGGATACCACCAGGTAAGACTGACATTAACGGGTGTTCTAACAAGACAGATTTTTCACTGTTGCCAGCTGACACAGCTACAGCACCGTCTAGAACAACTGTTTGGCCTGAAGGAACTAACTGTGGCTCTTTGTTGCGAATGGTCACTAAACCAAGGCTAGTGTCTTTGGACTGTCTGTGCCGTAGCTCAAGGACTTTTAACACTGCCTTATAACCAAGTGACATGGTTGGCTGCAGTTCAGAACATGCATCAGAGTACAGCTCGTAAAGTACATCTAATGTGTTTGTCCCTATTAACACTAAGGACTGATCAGCTGCATGTACATTGGGAACCACTAAGGCAAGTGTTGGCACTTCGGCTTCAATACCGAGAAAGTCTTTTGGGAAAGTGACATGCATTTCAATGTAGCCTAAATAAGGTACACTCTGACCGTTAGCTCCCTCCACTTCTAACAGCTCAAAAAGTGGCTTAATCTCATGGTTGGATAAGTACTGTCTGTAATAGGACTCAGCGACAGTAGTCACCTGGGAGCCTGTATCTAACAAACAGCTCACAGTACAGCCATTCACTTTCACTTGTGCTGTACTTTTTGTACCAATTAGACCATTAGGAAAGTTAAAGGAGTCTGTTTTGTAGTGTGACTTCAGTTTAGTACGTGTCTTGAATGGAGCTTTTGGTTTGGGACGGGTCATCTCTGAACTAACTTCTGTTTGTCCCGCAACAGAGGCAGACTTCAGTTTAAAGAAGATTGGGTGTTTTGACTGTCCCAAATCTGTCTTTTTACTTTTAGTTCTTTGCGTTTTGCAGCTACAAGTGCAGGGTTTGGCTCTGACTCACAAGTGGCTGCAATATGCCCATCTTCGCTACAGCGGAAGCAATACCATGGTTTGGGCCTAGTATTGGGACGGCTGGACGAAGGTAAGTTTTCAGGTTTGGCATGGTCAGGTTTTTTATTTTCAGACTTCTTAGTTGGGTCTTTCTTTGATGGTGCTTGTTTCTTTTGTTTCACGACAGCAGCTAATTGGCTTTTTAGATCAGCGACTTGCTTTTTCAGTTCTTTCAGACTGTCAGACTCTACTTGACTATTTGTACTTGTTTCGGTGACGGTTTGTTTGTAGGAGGCTGCTTTTGGTTTTGTGGTGCCCAAATGTTTTTTCATGCGTGTGTTTTTAACTTCTTGTTTGTTTTCAGCAGTGCGAAGGTGAAGCTATAACTCTGCATACGCAGGTGGATGTTTATCTTTTAGTTCCAGCTGTAGCTCCTTTAGCAGATTATCATCCCAACAGCCTCTGTTAAACTGCTTGAGAAGCTGTTTGTTCACTTCTTGTGGTTCTAGACCGCCTCTACGCACTGTGAGATTGCGCGCCACCTGCAAACGATGCAGATATGCAGAGGGTTTTTTTCCATGATCTTGGAAAGTGTTCATGAATCGCACAAGCAGTTCCTCACTGTCTTCAACAGTCCTGAAAGCTGAGTCCAACAGCTTAAGATAGTTGGCAGAGGTGGCTTCAGACCCAAGAGGGTGAATAATATCAGACGCAGAAGCAAGAAGACTTTCCAGGATCTTGCGAGATTTTTCCAAGTCAGACAAAGAAGTATCTTCCATGATCAAGTCAACATGTGAACGCCATGTTTCATAATCAGCTTCAGTATACAGTCTTGGCATTTTGCCAGAGAAAGCTCTGATTCTCAAAGAGGAATGGGCGTTTGACGGCTTCTCTGCATGTTTAATGACATGCTCGACTACGATTTTCTGAACCTCGGGTGGGTTAAAATCAGCTGGACTCAACATTTGAGGTGTCAAGTTTGGTCTAGGAGGGCTTTGGAAGAGTGCTTGAGTGGTTTTAGGGGTGCGAGGCACTTCAACTTGGAGTGGAGGAGGGACTCCACTTTGTGTGGGTTCTACAGTAGGGGAAGCAGGATCAACATCGACAGAGACCGTTTTAGCTGTCTCAGCAGCTTCAATAGACTTCCCTATTGTGGACATAACCTCCCGCAACACCTCTTCAAAAACTTTTTCCACTTAACTTAGCTAAACCCCTCAGGTTGCTAAGATAAGCCTCAGTAACACTGCCCCCTACAGTTTTAGTGTACACATCAGTTGAGGCTTGAATGCAGTACTTAACATCAGGATTGTCAGTGGATGCAAAAAAGTACGGCAACGCAGGTGCTAATGTTTCAATAGCTAATCCAGACTCAAACTCCACAAGGTGACTTTTGTCAAATTCAGATGAGTTATCATCAGTGCTAAGCACCCTGCAAAGAGTGCCATGTTGCTCTAGGAACTTAAAAACGTCTTTGTCTTTTTCTTTGTCAAGTACACCACTGACAATGACTGCATTTGGAACTCTGACACCATATTTTGCAACAAAATCCATTTTGACAGTATGAACTGTTTGGTCAGGGGTCAAAACAGAGTCCACATCTGTTGTGCAATGTTCCAGGCTCCTGGCTAGCTGGCCAGATGTTTTGCAAGACCACTGTAACACCCACTTGTGTGTAACACCTCTTTGTAGCGCTTTAGGTGTGTAATACTACTTTAGGTGTACAATCTTGTACCCTTGTGGTAGTATTGGTTATGGCAGTGTAGTTACCTTTAACTCTACTGCCTGGATGGAAGGGACAATTGGGCCAGATCAGACAGACCCCAGGTTCGTAGGAGCCCGGAGGACACAACAATAGAAAACTCACACACACAGTGTATGGAACTTGCAACTATATATATTTCAAAGTTATGTACACATAAACACAGGTAGAGCGCTGATCACAATAATAATTCAATAATAAAAGAAAAATACAATCCATCCAAAATATATTCACAATATATACAGTTCTTTGGTATCAGTTCCAGGTGACCAGTTGGGTCACTTTTACCAGTCAGTTAGGTTTGGGCAAGGCTCGCCATCCAGATCTGGAGTTCACGGTTTCTTGGTCCAGGAATCAGGAAACCAAAAAAAAAAACCCAAAAAAAACTGACCTATAAAATAGGTCAGAACAAGAATTAAGCTATAATTTATAGCTTGTTACATCAATGTCAAATAGTTCTACATAGTACAACAATAGTTCAAATTCCTTAAATCACCAAATGTGCATAAAATAAACACATTCTACTATCTCCATTTATCAATATGGTACCATAACAATGAGTAAAGTGCATTTGGAACACTTGACATCACAGTAATAATTGTGCAGTGTGCTGCACCAAGTTAGCATATCAGCTAGCACAACAATTTATCACAAATTTGCACTTTAAAACACATATAAACCACAGGTTCAACATTCACCATTAAGTAGCAATCAATGGCCAGGGAATTGGGACCTTTGCTAACCGTTACAGCTTGAAAAATGCCTTTTTCTGATGAAAAAACTAGCCGAAATTAGCATCGACGTTAGCATTTCAAGCTAGCGATTAGCATTTTCCATACACACTAAATGGCACTTACCAAGCCAAGTGACACGTGCGTCATGGGGTTCCCGCGCTCAACGTGCATTTACAGCCTTTGGATCCAAATCTTAAAATTTAACAAACGGGGCATTAGAATTTGATAATACAGCAATGTCTCATTGCAGGTGTTTGTTCAGGCTTACCAATCTCAAGTTTTATCCGAGACAAAGACTGCTATTAGCACATTAGCGTCGCCATATCATCAAGGACCGTCTCGCTTTCTTGGTCGGTGTCTTTCGGCATCTGGCGTGACTGAGCCAAAAAATGCAAGTCATACCCAGACCCGGAGAGAGAGAGCGCTTAACCCATTGGCTGGCACTGCCAAACAACGGCGCAGCCATTGGTTGCTCAAAATACCAAATAAAAACATTTGGAACTTTATCAAAACTCCCCAGAAAATGTTCCCTACTGTTTTATGAATATATATTTATTTAAAGGCGACGGACAGACGAAAATTCAATATCGCTAAATCATATCTCAAATTGTTGTCTGAGATGAGCTAATTTGAACCCCACATGTTTTGGTGTCAACGTATGTCGCATAAGGTGACAATGCGCTCTTGAAGTACGCTGTTGTGGAGAGCTGTCTGACCCAGCCAAGATCAGTGGCTAAAATGGCCACTGACTGTGCGACGTCATTTCGGTTAGGCACACGGTCAGTGGCCAAGTATTCCGATATTTCTCGGAATACTTGTGGATTACAAATAGATTATTTATTAACATTAGAATTTCAGGAATCGAATTAATTATGGTTTGTCGTTGTGTTGTCTACGGGTGCAACGTTATACCAGAGGAGCATGCTGTGAGTGTTTTTGAATTTCCCATCCCTGGGAAAATCAGAACGGCATGGGTGAAATTCGTTCAGAAAACGCGAAAAAAATGGACTGATGTCGGTAAAACACCCAACATGTGCAGTAGACATTTCGTTGACAGCGATTTAGAGAATAAGATGCAATTTGTGTCACGACTCGCCACTCCTCAGCGGCTTCAGCTGCGCGCACACCTGCGCCTCGTGAGCACATCCCCATACCGCATACATCCATTCACACACACCTGCTTATTGAATAAAGCTGTTAAATCTATCCTGAGCCTGTGTGCGTGTTTCCTGGGCCAGACATTATGTCAATTTGAAATGAAATTTGCAAAAAGATTGCTGATAAAGAAAACGGCTATTCCAACTATATATGCCTCGATTTCCAAGTGTGACTCTGAGAAAGGGGTCAGTGACAGTGGCGTGAAAAGCACGGGTGATCTACCGATGCGATCAACTGTCAGAACACGAGAAGTAAACAGGGTAAGGTTTTTTATTTTTAATATTCACTGCAAATGTTTACTAAACATCTTAAATGAATTCCAAGCCATGGTTTGCATTGCCTCACCAACTTATCAAATATTAGCATATTAGGGTGTTCATACTCATCAAATATGAAATATTCAGTGCTGTATAGGGAGGTGGTTGTGCCTGTTTGATCAATTTATATTTCTATGTATGTAATCCAATTTGAGACCTCTGGGATAAAATTATGATGATCTACTTTTTTTGCAGATTTTATCAACTGTCACTCAACCTTAAAATAGTGTTGATGTTTCTGACCAAGCAGAGGAAGCTGATGAACAAGACTTTTATGTAAATCCAAATTTATACCATAAAATGGTAGAAAAATTATTGAAATGTATATGACATGCGACTTTGATGAATGCTGAACTATGAGAATTATAACATTGACATGAACATTAAGAAACTCAATATATGATTTTACAAAACTTTATTTAAATAACATTGTTCACAAATCTAATCTTGGTAGGCAAAATCCCTTGTAGTGATGAGATGGGAAGGTTTCTCTGATGAGGCTCACCGCACAGGCAGGCATCACCCTCACTTCTTCCCCCAAAAAATCCCCAACACCACCGGACCAGTTGCGTGTAGGCTATGAATCTGTATCGCCTGAAAAATATGGGGTTGGCATTGATTATTCCGTTTGCATTGATTATTGAATGTATTGAATGATTTCTTCATAATTCATCTGGGAAATTAAATCAAATGAATAAATATTGTTTATAAACTCACTCGTGTGGACGACGTCATCTGTCTCATCAGCTCCAGCTGCGCACAGACCAGCAGGTGCTAATCAGTGGCTGTTAAAAGTATTGAGAAGATGATGATTAACAACATGTCATCAGGCAGCGAGTGACCAATGGGTAGTTTTAGTTTGAAAATTAAGTGTGTGACCATGCATGTCGCCAAAGAAAAATATTTCTAAGCGTAGTTTACCAAGATAAATCTTCAAGCCGATCCTGTTCAACGTGGTCTCTTCCCGTCGCCGTTTCGTCTTCCTCCTCTCCCTCTGGCTCGAACAAATAAGGCTGAATACCCCTCTCAGCACCACCCAAAACTACTTCATCATCAGATTCTTCGTTGTCAATGTCATCATTTATATTGTGGTCGTCAAAGTCGAGAAAGTAATCGCTGTCGGAATCACTTTGCTCTCGTTCAGACATTTTCTCGGCCAAACCGAAATGACGTCACGACTGCCCGCACCTATCGGGAGATGGCGGTACTGCAGCATCACTGAGTGAAAGATGGGCTATGACCAAATATTGTCATTTATGGAGGATGGTGACACATATTAAATCAGGGGAATGGGCAGAATGGAATATTTTCATACAATCATTTGATTGGTTCAATAAAAAAATGTCACTGTCCGTCACCTTTAAATATTCATCTTTAAATTATTTACTCCCATTGTGAAATGGGTGTTTTTCTTTTTAAAAGCGGTATCAATATTCATATTTTTATTTGCGTTTTTAACACTGGGTTACACGTTGGCTGGGCTTCTTCCTCAGTGTTCACCCGCTTCTATAGGCTCAATCTGGCATCATCAGTCATCCCCTCATCTGTTTTAGGGGTTGCAGCAGGTTCTTAAGTTGCATCGCAGTTTCCCTCATGTGTGCCAGCATGTGTGCCTTGTGCTCGAAAGGTTTTGTTTCAGGTCCGGTTACCTGGAGGAACCAGCTTAACTTGTACTTACTCAGTTACATGCAATAAGGGAGCCAAACTCATCTGATTGTGCTTGATAGTGTGTATGGGGCACTGTGCTCCTTCGACCTGTGGGTGATGTCACCTCTATTCTCCTCAGGACTCATTTGGTATATGGTTGCCACATGGTTACAGGTTCACTGAAATGAAATAAAACATACGTTTATGGATGTAAACGTGGTTTTATGAATGAAAGTGAACCTGTAGCTATTCATTGTCCGTCGTCGGTGGAGGCAGGCTCCTCTCAGTCGTTAGAAAGAGGAAGAATGGGTGGATGCAAGGGATATATATCAGATGTGCAGCCACAGGTGTGATTAATTTGGTATAATGCTCCTGTCCCTAGGATTAGATGTCACGTGGTTACAGGTTCACTTTCATTCATAAAACTGCATTTACATCCATAAACGTACATTTTAAATACTGTACTACTGCTGCTGAATCCTTTCAATCGTTTATCATTTGAGAAAGTTAGAAGCAAAGCTAAAGCAGTTGTGTGGTGTTGTGATTAATGTAAGTGCTTGTTATGCATGATGTCCTGGGTTTGACTCTTGCCAGTGAAGACTTATTTTTCTGAAATACAGCAGGTCTCTTCTGTGCATTTTAAAGCAACACTATGTAAGATTTTCACCTCAAAAAAATGTTTACAAAATTATTTTAATGGTAGACTGCATTTGACGATGTGGATTTCACTTTCTCCATACCTGTTGCTAAACAAAATAAGACCTTGAAGTCCACACCTGCTTGGAACCCAATAATCTCCAATTGCGGCTATGTTTGCATTCTATTTTATTTATGTTTTACACAATATCCCAACTTCACTGGAATTAGGGTTTGTAGATCAATCACTAGAATGGATGCAGCATGGATACTAAAATCAATTTACATATAATCAGCTTTATAGTTTTATTTTTAAATCTGTCAATATATTGGAAAGGACAGTCTGAATCCTGTGAAAACATCACCGAAAAAATAAGTTTATGAAAGATATGAGTTTTTGTCCAGTATGATTTTGGTGAGTCTGCTATGAAGCCTAATATACAGTCAGACACCTGTCCTCCATCATACAGTGGTGTGAAAAAGTGTTTGCCCCTTTCCTGATTTCTCATTTTTTTGTATGTTTGTCACACTTAAATCAGATCATCAAACAAATTTAAATATTAGATGAAGATAACACAAGTAAACACAAAATGCAGTTTTTAATGAAGGTGTTTATTATTAAGGGTAAAAAAAAATCCAATCCTACATGGCCTGCCACCCCTCAGCTTAGCCCCTGTCTTCCCCATCAGAGAATCGTTGTCTGCTCCCTCCAAAGTAAATAAAAATATAATGTATAAGCATCCCAAAGTGATAAAGCAAAATATTGGTAAAACTCAAATTAAACATAAAGCCTCTAAATTGAATGATTTGGCCTCTGTTCCTCCTCATAATTTAAAAATTAAATGTGGTTTATTAAATATTAGGTCTCTAACTCCCAAGTCTCTGTTAGTCCATGATCTGTTAATTGATCATCAGATTGATTTAATTTCCCTTACAGAGACTTGGTTAGGACAAGAGGATTATGTTGGTTTAAATGAATCAACTCCCTCTGGTTATTTAAACTGTCAAAATCCCAGAAGTTCTGGTCGTGGAGGAGGAGTAGCATCAATTTACCATTCCAAATTACTAGTTAATGTAAAGCAAAAAACATGTTATAATTCCTTTGAGGGCCTGGTCCTCAGTGTTGGGCACTTTAGCAATTCCAGGTTAAACCCAATTTTATTTGCCATAGTTTATCGTCCCCCATCAACCTATTCAGAATTTTTATCCGAATTTCCTGATTTCTTAGCTGATTTAGTGCTGAAATCTGATAGAATAATTATAGTAGGGGACTTTAATATACATGTGGATGTAGATAGTGACTGCCTTAATGTGGCTTTTAATTCAATATTAGACTCGATTGGGTTTTCTCAGAAAGTAGGAAATTCTACTCATTACCTCCACCATACATTGGACCTTGTTCTGACATATGGCATAGAAATAGAAAATCTTGTAGTGTCTCCTCATAACCCTGTACTGTCAGACCATTGTCTGTTAACCTTTGATTTTACTATTTCTGACTATTTGGCTCCTAAAGAAAAATATTATCACAGTAGATGCCTCTCAGATGATGCTGTTTCCAAATTTATGCAGATTGTTTCCTCTATGCCATGTGTCAACACAACGGAAATAAGCTATAGACAGCTTGCTCCTTCTGTAATTGATAACATGGTGGATAGTGTTTCAGCTTCTCTGCATCAGGCTCTAGACTTGGTGGCCCCCTTAAAAAAGAAAAAGTCTAATCAGAGATTTTTAACTCCTTGGTTCAACACAGAAACTCGTAGCTTAAAACAGAAGACTCGTCAATTAGAAAGAAAATGGCGCTCTACTAATTTAGATGAAATCTATTTAGCTTGGAGAAATCATCTTTTAATTTATAAAAAATCTCTTAGAAAAGCTAGAACGAGTTATTACTCTGCATTAATAGAAGAGAACAAGAATAATCCCAGGTTTCTTTTCAGTACTGTAGCCAGGTTGACAAAGAGTCAGGACTCTGTCAATCCTAGCATCCCCTTAGAGCTTACTAGTCAGGACTTTATGAACTTTTTCAATAATAAAATTTCATCCATCAGAGATAAAATCAATCAGATTCTTCCCACAGTTAACTTAAATACTGTAACTACTACAACTCCTTCTATTGATGTCTGTCTTGATGAGTTTACTCCAATCGACCTTTGTGAGTTAGACAAAATAGTTTCCTCATCCAAACCTTCAACTTGTCTTTTAGACCCTATTCCTACCAGGTTATTTAAAGAAGTCTTCCCACTTATTGGTAGCTTTATTCTTCATATAATCAATTCTTCATTAACTTTAGGCCATGTACCGCAGGCTTTTAAAACGGCTGTAATTAAACCCTTACTCAAAAAGCCAACGCTAGATCCAGGAGCTTTAGCTAACTATAGACCAATCTCTAATCTCCCTTTCATTTCAAAAATCTTAGAAAGAGTTGTTGCTACGCAATTATTTGACCACCTGCAGGGAAATGGTTTATTTGAGGAGTTTCAATCTGGGTTTAGAATCCATCATAGCACTGAAACAGCCTTAGCGAAGGTCACTAACGACCTCCTCATTGCATCTGATAATGGACTAGTTTCTGTACTTGTCCTTTTAGATCTTAGTGCAGCTTTTGATACTATTGATCATAATATTCTACTTGATAGATTAGAACACTATGTTGGACTTAATGGAACTTCGTTGCAGTGGTTTAGATCTTATTTATCTGATAGGTTCCAGTTTGTTCATGTAAATGATGAGTTTTCTCTCAGCTCAAAGCTTAGTCATGGAGTTCCACAGGGATCTGTGCTTGGCCCTACTCTTTTTAGTTTATATATGCTTCCGTTAGGCAACATTATTAGAAAGCACTGTATACATTTTCACTGTTATGCAGATGACACACAATTATACCTGTCAATGAAGCCAGATGATACTAATCAATTAGCCAAGTTAGAAGCCTGTCTTAAGGAAATCAAAGTTTGGATGACTTGTAATTTCCTGCTATTAAATTCAGATAAGACTGAAGTCATTCTTGTTGGTCCAAAAAACCTTAGAAATTCCTTTCCAAATCAAACTTTCAGTTTGGATGCAGTTACTCTTTCTCTTAATAGCTCTGTGAGGAACCTTGGAGTTATTTTTGATCAGGATTTGTCCTTCAATTCACATATTAAATTTGTTTCTAAGATTGCCTTCTATCATTTGCGTAATATTGCCAAGATTAGGAGCATCTTGTCTCAGAGTGATGCTGAGAAGCTGATCCACGCTTTTGTTAGCTCGAGATTAGATTATTGTAATTCTTTATTATCAGGCTGTCCTAAAACATCTTTAAAAAGTCTTCAGCTGATCCAAAATGCTGCAGCAAGAGTTTTAACAGGTACTAGAAAGAGAGATCATATCTCTCCGGTTCTGGCCTCCCTTCATTGGCTTCCCATAGAGTTTAGAATTAAGTTTAAAATCCTTCTTCTTACTTACAAAGCTCTAAACAATCAGGCTCCTTTTTATTTAAAAGATCTGATACTACCGTATCATCCTAACAGAGCACTACGCTCCCAAAATGCAGGTTTACTTGTAATACCTAGAATCTCCAAAAGTACAATGGGAGGCAGAGCCTTCAGTTATCAAGCTCCTCTCCTGTGGAATCAGCTGCCAATCTGGATTCGGGAGTCAGACTCGATCTCTGTTTTTAAGAATAGGGCTAAAACCTACCTTTTTGATATAGCCTACAATTAGGGAGGGATCATGTGTTTCTGAACCCTCCCTTAGTTATGCTGCTAATAGGTTTAGTCAGCCGGGGGACCTCCAGTAATGCACTGGGCCTCACTCCTTTCCTCACTCTCTATGAAATATTTTTTTTTTTTGCTGGTCATTAACATTTGTTTGTTCTCTCCCATAGATTGAGTCCCCATCGTGCTGTTTGCTCTCTACATGTCTGTTCTTTTCTTCTTCTCTGTCCCCTCACCCCCCAGCCAGTCGCAGCAGATGACTGCCCCTCCCTGAGCCTGGTTCTGCTGGAGGTTTCTTCCTGTTAAAAGGGAGTTTTTCCTCTCCACCGTCGCCAAGTGTTTGCTCACAGGGGATCGCCCGATTGCTGGGGTCTTTCTGCAACTGTGGGGGTCCTCCCTACAGTTGATAGTGCTATGAGATGACTGTTGTTGTGAAATGGCGCTATATAAATAAAGTTGAATTGAATTGAATTGAATTGAATGGCCCTGTGTGAAAAAGTGATTGCCCCCGGTTAAAACATAAATTAACTGTGGTTTATCACATCTTTGGAAAGCTGAGTTCATTTTCTCTAGCCTCACACAGGCCTGATTACTGCCACACCTGTTCTCAATCAAAAAATCACTTAAATATTACCTGACTGACAAAGTGAAGTAGACCAAAAGATCCTCAAAAACTAGACATCATGTTGTGTTCCAAATAACTTCAGGAACAAATGAGAAACAAAGTAATGGAGATCTGTCAGTATGGAAAAGGTTTTAAAGCCATTTGTAAAGCTTTGAGACTCCAGCGAACCACAGTGAGAGACATTATCCACAAATGGCTAAAACATGGAACAGTGGTGAACCTTCTCAGGAGTGGCCAGCCGACCAAAATTACCCCAAGAGCACAGCGACGACTCATCCAAGAGGTCACAAAAGACCCCACAACAACATCCAAAGAACTGAAGGCCTCACTTGCCTCAGTTCAAAGAGAAGATTCAAGATCCAAAGGCTTTATTATCATGTGCACAGTTAAGAAGTGCTACATTTCCTGAATGCCAAGGTAACAGGTACACAACGAGGTACACAACCTCAGTTAAGGTCAGTGTTCATGACTGAAAGGCAAAAATGGCCTGCATGGCAGAGTTCCAAGACGAAAACCACTGCCGAGCAAAAAGAGCAAAGGCTCGTCTCAGTTTTGCCGGAAAACACAGTTCACAGTTCAAAGCACAGGCCTACAGTTCATCCAGGGCAGATCTGAAGAGGGGCATCAAGAAGGCCAAGCACAGCTACAAGCTGAAGGTGGAGGAACATTTTGGGGACTCTGACCCCCGACGTATGTGGCAGGGCATTCAAGCTATCTCTGATTATAAGCCCAGCAACTCCATACCTATAGCCATGACTGTGCCCTTTCTCAATGAGCTAAATGACTTCTATGCTCGTTTTGACAAGGACAACAACGAAAAGAACATCAATTTCCCACCCTCTGATGACCTCCACCACCTCACACTCACCCACACCGACGTCCGTAACGCACTGAGTCATGTCAACGTACGTAAGGCTGCTGGCTCTGATGGCATTCCTGGGCGTGTGCTGAGGGCATGCGCTGAGCAGCTGGCAGGGGTCTTCACAGACATCTTCAATCTGTCCCTGGCCCAGGCCGTGGTACCAGCATGCTTCAAGACCACTTCAATAGTACCAGTGCCGAAACATTCAACACCATCGTGCCTAAATGACTATCGCCCTGTGGCACTGACGCCCATAGTCATGAAGTGCTTTGAGCGACTGGTCTTGGCACAGCTCAAAAAAGGCCTGCCCCCTACACTGGACCCTCATCAGTTCGCCTACCGGAGCAACAGGAGTACAGAGGATGCGGTTTCTACAGCGCTGCACTATGTACTCTTACACCTGGATGACAAGCACACCTACGCAAGAATGCTGTTTGTTGACTTCAGCTCCGCATTCAACACAGTTATCCCCTCCAAGTTGCTCACTAAACTTGGGGACCTGGGAATCAGTACCTCCACCTGCAACTGGATCATGGATTTTCTGACCAACAGACCCCAGCATGTTAGGTCAGGCCCCAACCGTTCTTCCGTCATCACACTCAACACTGGTGTACCACAGGGCTGTGTGCTCAGCCCATTCCTCTACTCCCTCTACACCCATGACTGCAGGCCTATGTATGGATCCAATTCCATCATAAAGTTTGCAGATGACACCACGGTGATTGGACTCATCAGGGACAACGACGAGTCAGATTACAGGGCAGAGGTTGAGCACTTGGCTACTTGGTGCACTGACAATAACCTGCTCCTTAACACCAGCAAAACCAAGGAGCTCATAGTGGACTACAGGAAGGAGAGGGAAGAGACACATGGCCCCATCCATATCAATGGCATAGCTGTTGAACGTGTCCCCAGCTTCAAATTCCTGGGGACCCACATCTCGGAGGACCTGTCCTGGTCAGTTAACACCACCAGCCTGATCAAGAAGGCCCATCAGCGCCTCTTCTTCTTGAGGACACTGAAGAAGAACCATCTGTCAACTGACATCCTGGGCAACTTCTACCGCTGCGTGATAGAGAGCACCCTGACCAACTGTATCACAGTCTGGTATGGGAGCTGGTCTGTCGCTGACCGCAAGGCGCTGCAGCGGGTGGTGAAAACCGCCCAACGCATCACAGGGACTCCACTCCCAGTTATAGAGGACGTCTACAGGAAAAGATGTCTGCGCCGGGCACGCAGCATTCTTAGGGACTCCAACCATCCTGCTCATGGACTGTTCCAGCTTCTCCCCTCCAGAAGACGTTTCAGAAGCCTTTGGACTAGAACCAGCAGGTTTAGGAACAGTTTCTTTCCAACAGCTGTCACGTTATTGAACTTAGTTCCCCGCTGACTCTCTTACCATCATCTCTTACCATCCTCACCTGTACATAACTGCATGACTACATAACTACATCTAACTTATTGCACATTATTTGCACATAACAGTACTCTTAACTTTCTGCACTGCTGCATATATTTGCTTAAATTGCACATACTGTTAATTACCGTATATACTGCACTGCTGTCCTTTGCACTTCTGATTGGATGCTAAACTGTGTTTTGTTACCTTGTATTCATACATGTGTAATGACAATAAAGTTGAATCTAATCTAATCTAAAAAAAAAAACATCTTGATGATCCCCAAGAGTTTGGGGAAAATACTCTATGGACTGATGAGACAAAAGTTGAACTTGTTGGAAAGTGTGTGTCCCATTACCTCTGGCGTAAAAGTAACACAACATTTCAGAAAAGGAACATCATACCAACAGTAAAATATGGTGGTGGTAGTGTGATGGTCTGGGGCTGTTTTGCTGCTTCAGGACCTGGAAGACTTGCTGTGGTAAATGGAACCATGAATTCTGCTGTCTACTAAGAAATCCTGAAGGAGAATGTCCTGCCATCTGTTCATGACCTCCAGCTGAAGTGCACTTGGGTTCTGCAACAGGACAATTATCCAAAACACACCAACAAGTCTACCTCTGAATGACTTAAGAAAAACAAAATGAAGACTTTGGAGTGGTCTAGTCAAAGTTCTGGCCTGAATCTGATTGAGATGCTGTGGCATGACCTTGAAAAGGCAGTTCATGCTCGAAAACCCTCCAATATGGCTGAATTACAACAATTCTGCAAAGATGAGTGAGCCAAAATTCCTCTACAGGGCTGTAAAAGACTCATTGCCAGTTATCGCAAATGCTTGATTGCAGTTGTTGCTGCTAAGGGTGGCCCAACCAGTTATTAGGTTTAGGGTGCAATCACTTTTTTCACACAGGGCCATGTAGGTTTGGACTTTTTTTTACCCTTAATAATAAACACCTTCATTTAAAAACGGCATTTTCTGTTTACTAGTGGTTAGCACTGCGGCAGCACAGCAACTCACCCTTAGCTGGGGGATCCTGGGTTCGATCCCAGCCCCCGACCAACAGTGATTTGTGTGGAGTTTGCATGTTCTCCCCATGTCTGCGTGGGTTTACTCCGGGATTTCTCCAGTTTCCTCCCACATGTCAAAAACATGCAAGTTAGGTTAATTGGCATCAAACTGGGGATTCTAAATTGTCCTTAGGTATGATTGTGAGAGTGAATGGTTGTCTGTCTCTCTGTGTTGGCCCTGTGATGGACTGGCGATCTGTCCAGGGTGTACCCTGTCTCTTGCCCAAAGATGCTGGGATAGGCTCCAGCCCCCCCGCGACCCGAAAAGGATTAAGTGGAAGAAGATGGATGGATGGAGCTTTGTCTAATATTTAAATTTGTTTGATGATCTGAAACATTTAAGTCTGACAAACATACAAAAAAGTTAGAAATCAGGAAGGGAACAAACACTTTTTTACACCATTGTATATAAAAGCTGTTTTGTATCATATCAGACAAAAAACCTCCGTAAGAAAACTCAGTCATGCCTTGATGATAAGATAATCCTTTATTAGTCCCATCCATCCATCCATCCATCTTCTTCCGCTAAATCCTTTTTGGGTCACGGGAGGGATGGAGCCTATCCCAGCATCTTTGGGCGAGAGGCAGGGTACACCCTGGACAGATCGCCAGTCCATCGCAGGGCCAACACAGAGAGACAGATAACCATTCACTCTCACAGTCATACCTAAGGACAATTTAGAATCCCCATTTTTTGATGCCAATTAACCTAACTTGCATGTTTTTGGCATGTGGGAGGAAACCGGACTCCATAATGGGGAAATTTACAAGACAATAAGGTGAGGATAAAGTACTAAAATGAGAGTAATATATTATAAGTAAACATATTGCTGTAGGAAATATAATTTTAAAGGCCTCGTATATTAAGGCACTGATGTGCTCACAAGAAATGTACCCTCTGAGTAAGATACCATGACATTATCCTATTATTTTTCTTCATTACAGATTTTCCTTTATTTAACGTACATCATTATCTAATTGACTCCCCACGTGACCCAATTTGAGAACACACCTGCCCACATAAAATATAACCCATGTAATGTAATTCATTGCAGTGTGAATCATATTATAATGGTTTCGGAGAACATAACCCAGTTTCTCATATGTGATTTCTACTCAGCAGTGTGAACAGATTAATTGCAGGGTTGGAGAAGTCAGGTTGTGTGAGAGTCAGCCCCCTGCAGGATGCCCTCCTACACTCTGTAAGCCATGTCCTCTCGGTATCAGATGCTGCTGTGGAGTGTATAGTCTTTTTTAACAGTCTAAAGGGGCTTCAGTAGCAGCTTTTTTAAAAGAGAAACTCATATAATAGTTCTTATTTCTACTTCCTCTTTAACACTTCTTCAGTGGTCCAGCAGGCTGTCCAGTAAGTCAACACAAAATTCCGACAACAGTATGAAGCATATGGTATTCAAAAGCAGCTACATTTTATATACTCTAATGCTCATGGATCTAGGGTTGTCCCCTGATAACAATAAAGGACTGTGGCTAAATTTCAAACAGCTCCACTTATTCAACCACTGGTCTTACTGTATGTAGCCTTAGCAGATGCACTTCTACTTACAGACGTGGACAAAATTGTTGGTACCCCTCTGTTAATGAAAGAAAAACCCCCAATGGTCACAGAAATAACTTGAATCTGGCAAAAGTGGTAATAAATAAAAGTTCTATGAAAATTAACCAGTGAAAATGAGCCACGCATGATCTGGATGAGTACACGGACACTGTGAACTCATATATCCACTTTTGTGAAGAGAACATTCTTCCATCACGCACCAGGGTGAGTTACTCTAATGACAAACCCTGGTTCACAGCTAAGCTCAGACAGATCAGGAAGGAGAAGGAAGCAGCGCTGAAAAGTGGAGATAGGGACTGCTACAGGGAGGTTAAATACCGGTTTAACAGAGAGCTGAAGAGGGCTAAATCTGTGTACTCAGAGAGACTCCAGCAGCAGTTCACTGCTAATGATTCGGCTTCCGTGTGGAGAGGACTGAGGCAGATCACCAACTATCGGCCTCAGGCTCCTAAAGGTCAGGATGACAAAGCCCTTTGTCAGAGACTGTCCCAACACTATGCCCGTTTTGACACCTCGTCATCTGTGTCCAACTCCCCCCCTCCCTCCAGCTCCACAGCCTCCACATTCCCTACTTCATTTAAGGCACCCCCCCCCCACCTCCCCCCCTCCCCTTATCATCAGTGAGCAGGATGTGCTCAAACAGTTCTCCAGACTGAACCCGCGCAAGGCCCCCGGCCCAGACGGCGTGTCTCCCTCCACCCTGAGACTCTGTGCGAAACAGCTGGCTCCTGTATTCACAGACATTTTTAACACCTCCCTTAAGTTATGCCACGTGCCGTCCTGCCTCAAATCCTCCACCATCATCCCTGTCCCCAAGAAGCCACGGATCACTGGACTTAATGACTACAGACCTGTAGCGCTCACCTCTGTAGTCATGAAGTCCTTTGAGCGCCTGGTCCTGTCCCACCTCAAGTCCATCACCACCCCTCTCCTGGACCCGCTGCAGTTTGCCTACCGAGCCAACAGGTCTGTAGACGATGCAGTCAACCTGGCCCTCCACTCCATCCTGCAGCACCTGGACTCCCCGGGAACCTACGCCAGGATCCTGTTTGTGGACTTCAGCTCCGCATTCAACACCATCCGCCCCGCTCTGCTCCGGGACAAGCTGTCCCTGCTCAACGTGCCTGACTCCCTCTGCAGGTGGATCATCGACTTCCTGACGGACCGGAGGCAGCATGTGCGGCTGGGAAAGACTGTCTCAGACTATACTAGCATCAGCACCGGATCACCCCAGGGCTGTGTACTTTCCCCCCTACTCTTCTCCCTTTACACCAACTCCTGCACCTCCAGCCACCAGTCTGTCAAGTTGATCAAGTTTGCGGACGACACCACCCTCATCGGGCTCATCTCCAACGGCGACGAGTCCGCCTACAGGAGAGAGGTGGCCCAGCTGGCGTCCTGGTGCAGCAATAACAACCTGCAGCTGAACGCTCTGAAGACAGTGGAGATGATTGTAGACTTCAGGAAAGTCACTACTCCTCTGCCCCCCCTCACCCTCTCAGGCTCTCCCATCACCACTGCTGATTCCTTCCGCTTCCTAGGCACTACCATCACCAGGGACCTCAAATGGGAGCTGACCATCAGCTCACTCATCAAAAAAGCCCAGCAGAGGATGTTCTTCCTGCGGCAGCTGAGGAAGCTCAAGCTACCCACCAAGATGTTAGTGCAGTTCTACACAGCCATCATCGAGTCCATCCTCACCACCTCCATAACCGTGTGGTACGCAGGAGCCACTGCCAGGGACAGACTAAGGCTGCAGCGCGTCGTGCGCACTGCTGAGAAGGTGATCGGCTGCAAGCTCCCATCTCTCCAGGATCTGTACATCTCCAGGACCCGGAGGCGTGCTGGCCGGATCATAGCCGATCCCTCACACCCTGGTCATGTACTGTTTGCCCCCCTCCCCTCTGGTAGAAGACTTCGGTCCATCCAGACTAAAACCTCCCGTCACATGAACAGCTTCTTCCCCTCTGCCATTAGACTGCTGAACACTAAGTGACTCTCGTGCACCATGTACAGCAGCTCAACCAGACTCATGTCAATCATCACTGTTTTCTTCCTGCATTACCGACTGCACTATATAGTTCTCCACAGTATCTGCTGCTGGCTAATATATATATATATTTTAACTGTTGACCAGTATCACTTAATCTTATCCTACACTTTATTACATGTATAGTTTATTTCTCTTATCTTATCATGTTTAATGTTGCAGCATTGTACCGAGACAAATTCCTAGTTTGTGTACTACATGAACAATGGCAATAAACCTGATTCTGATTCTGATTCTGATTCTGATTCTGAAAATCAGACAATGCTTTTGAATTGTGGTTCAATAGAATTATTTTAAAAACCAAACTCATGAAACAGGCCTGGACAAAAATGATGGTACCCTTAACTTAATATTTTGTTGCACAACCTTTTGAGGCAATCACTGCAATCAAACGATTTCTGTAACTGTCAATCAGACTTCTGCACCTCTCAGCAGGTATTTTGGCCAACTCCTCATAAGCAAACTGCTCCACTTGTCTCAGATTTGAAGGGTGCCTTCTCCAGACGGCATGTTTCAGCTCCTTCCACAGATGTTCAATAGGATTTAGATCAGGGCTCATAGAAGGCCACTTTAGAATAGTCCAATGTTTCACTCTTAGCCATTCTTGGGTGTTTTTAGCTGTGTGTTTTGGGTCATTATCCTGTTGCAAGACCCATGACCTGCGACTGAGACCAAGCTGTCTGACACTGGGTAGCACATTTCTCTCTAGAATACCTTGATAGTCTTGAGATTTCATTGTACCCTGCACAGATTCAAGAAACCCTGTGCCAGATGCAGCAAAACAGCCCCAGAACATAACAGAACCTCCTCCATGTTTCACAGTACGGACAGTGTTCTTTTCTTGGTATGCTTCATTTTTGCGTCTGTGAACATGGAGCTGATGTGCCTTGCTAAAAAGTTCCAGTTTTGTCTAGTCTTTCCATAGGATGTTCTCCCAGAAGGTTTGTGGCTTGTCAACATGCAGTTTGGCAAATTCCAGTCTGGCTTTTTTATCATTTGTTTTCAACAGTGGTGTCCTCCTTGGTCGTCTCCCATGAAGTCCACTTTGGCTCAAACAACGACGGATGGTGCGATCTGACACTGATGTACCTTGACCTTGGAGTTCACCATGAATGTGTTTAGAGGTTGTTCTGGGCTCTTTTGTTACCATTCGTATTAGCTGTCTCCTCCTACGGCCACGTCCAGGGAGGTTGGCTACAGTCCCGTGGATCTTAAATTTCTGAATAATACGTGCAACTGTAGTCACAGGAACATCAAGATGCTTGGAGATGGTCTTATAGCCTTTTCCTTTAACAAGCTTGTCTATAATTTTCTTTCTAATCTCCTGAGACAACTCTCTCCTTTGCTTCCTCTGGTCCATGTTCAGTGTGGTACACTCCATGTCACCAAACAGCACAGTGACTACTTGTCACCCTTTAAATAGGCTGACTGACTGATTACAAGTTTGTAGACACCTGTGATGTTAATTAGAGGACACATCTTGGTTGAACATGTCCCTATGGTCACATTATTTTCAATCTTTTCTAGGGGTACCATCATTTTTGTCCAGGCCTGTTTCATGAATTTGTTTTATAAAATAATTCTGTTGAACCACAATTCAAAAGCATTGTCTGATTTTCATTGGTTAATTTTCATAGAATTTTTATTTATTACCACTTTTGTCAAATTCAAGTTATTTCTGTGACCATTGTGGTTTTTCTTTCATTAACAGAGGGGTATCAACAATTTTGTCCACGTCTGTATATTGGCCAGTTTAAAGGTGCAGTAGGCAGAAAGGGAATGTGTAAGTTAGAACACAAATCAATTATTATTCTACAACAATTTATGATGAAAGTGGTCTAAAAGGTCAACTACACTGCAGCATTTCCTCTGAACTCTGTCTACAGAAAGTTTCACACCCACAATTGTTTCTTTGCGCAGTGAAAGGCTTTGCTATTGGCTGCTCTACAAAAGATAACATGCGAGCATGTGTTTTGAGTTTCAGCTTGTTCACAACTGCCTCTTCAATTTTTTTGGTCATCTGTTGTTACTGTGGTTTGTTGACCACCGCCTCTTATTCAGTTCAGGCAGTACAGGTGTGCTGAGCACAAATGCTCATGCTCACACCCTCATGCTGCATTTCCACTCACCGTGAATATGCTGTACAATTGGTTTGGCCATTCCATTCATTAGAGGTTTGGAGATTTCTCAATTCTTAGATGCATTGCAGTGGGGTTTTCCTTTAATTTACTCTGTAAATTATTTCTTTTACCTTTTTTAAAGTATTATTTTATTTTGAATTCACAACAAATTATGCTGGAATCCAATAAATTTGTGCTGAGAAATACAAGACATTGATTCAAGATTAAAAGATTCAAGAATCAAAGATGTTATTTGCCAATATTACTATGCATACAGGATATACAGGAGAGTTGAAATGCCATTTCTCTCTCTTCAGTGATATGCACGATATTAAAAAAAAAGGAATTAAGGCTGGAAAAACAACAGCAGTCTATGTACAGTAATGCTACCCTTAGTGCAAATAATGACAAAAGATAAAACCCAGACCTCTAATAGTGCAAATAATGACAAAAGATAAAACCCAGACCTCTAATAGTGCAAATAAAGATAAACGATAAAACCCATCAATCCTATATACAGAAAAGGTAGAGCAGTAATACTCAAAGTTGCAAGTTTGATGCCGTAGCGTAAGTGCAGACGGTGACAGATTGGACTGCACATGATCAATACTGCAATAACAGACACCAGCAGATATGGCAAATTTCTGATCCGGCGACACCTTATCCATCACGGACACACGGATCGCCCAAATGTCTCCTGAACCAGCGGACGGAGCCACTGCTTTTAGGAGGCAGTACGATAGAGACCAGCTGTTAGCACTTAATCGGCCCATGATGCTAATGCAAGAATTCGACATACCGGGAGAAATCAGGCAGAAGCGGCGTGGATGTCGTGCTGGAGCAAGACGGCGGGCGAGAAATATAAGGTACAGACCCGTCCTTCCATCCGTTATTATGGGGAATGTACGATCGCTACTCCATCCATCCATCCATCCATCTTCTACCGCTTTTCCGGAGGTCCGGGTCGCGGAGGCAGCAGTTCAAGCAGAGAAGCCCAGACTTCCCTCTCCCCAGCCACCTGCTCCAGCTCTTCAGAGGGGATACCAAGGCGTTCCCAGACTAGCTGGGAGACATAGTCTCTCCACCGAGTCCTGGGTCTGCCCCGGGGTCTCCTCCCAGTGGGACGTGCCTGAAACACCTCAAGTGGGAGGCGTCCAGGAGGCATCCTAATCAGATGCCCATACCACCTCAACTGACTCCTTTCAATGTGGTCGCTACTCAATAAGACAAATGAGCTAGCGGCTATGGCTCGTTACCAGAGCGTCTTCAGAGAGATTAGCATGATGTTGTTTACTGAGATGTGGCTAACGGAACTAGCAACAGATGCTAACATTGAACTGGAGGGTTTCCACGCAACACAGGCAGACCGGACACCAGACAGTGGGAAGGCAAGGGGCAGAGGAGTGATAATGTATGTCAGTAACAGCTGGTGCAGACCAGGACATATCACAGTTAAAGAACAACACTGCAAAAAAGACATTGAGTTGCTAGCTGTTAGCATGCGGCCTACCTATCTCCTGAGGGAATACTCACACAGGATCTGCATTGTTATTTATGAAAATCCGACAGTGAACGCTGGGACAGCACATGACGCCATTCACTCAGTAACTGGCAGGCTGCTGACAGAACACCCAGATGCTCTTCTCCTCATCTGCGGTGATTTTAACCATATCTCACTGTCCACCATTCTGCCCGCGTTCACCCAGTATGTCACATGCCACACTAGAGACAATAAAACACTGGACTTATTCTATGCAAACACTAAGGAGGCGTACACCTCATCACCACTCCCCCCACTCGGGAGATCGGATCACAACTTGGTTCATCTCCTGCCGGTGTACAAACCCCTAGTACACAGACAACCTCCAGTCATGCGCACGGTGAAGATATGGTCTGAGGAGGCAATGGACGCTCTGAAGGACTGTTTTGTAACCACTGCCTGGGAGCAGCTCTGCAATCCACATGGTGAGGACATCGATGGCCTCACTCACACCATCACGGACTACATCAACTTCTGTGTGGACAACACCGTACCCACCAAGACCATACGGTGTTGCTCGAACAACAACCCCTGGATCTACCCTGAGATATGTAAAAACACTTCTGAGAGAGAAGAAGAGGATCTTCAGGTCGGATCAGGGAGATGCTGAAGTCCGTACAAAGGGAGCTGAGGAGGAAGATCAGAGAAGGCAAGGACAGCTTCAGGAAGAAGATGGAGGACAAGCTGCAACGGAGCGACATCGGCGGGGTCTGGAGAAACCTCAAAACCATCTCTGGGATCCAGAATACCTCCTCCCAGGCCACAGGGGGCAGGGAGTGGGTGAACAATCTGAACTTGTTTTTTAATAGGTCTGACCAACTGCCCCCCCCACCTACACACCAACCACTGCCGCCTCTAAAGTCATCGAGACCTGCTGTCCACACCCCACTCCACCAACCCCCCCCCCCCCCCCACTCCCAGCACACAGCCCCCCAACCTGACCCTCACTAAGACCCAGGTCAGGACGGAGCTGAGGAAGATCAAGGCGAGGAAGGCCTAAGGACCGGACGGCATCAGCGCGAAGCTCCTCAAGTCTTGCGCAGACCAGCTGTGTGGGATTGTGGAGCACATCTTCAACCTGAGCCTGGAGCTGGGGAGGGTACCACAGCTGTGGAAAACATCTTGTGTGGTACCTGTACCAAAGACTTCCCACCCCAGAGACCTGAACAGCTACAGACCAGTGGCCCTGACGTCTCACATGATGAATACCCTGGAGAGACTGCTCCTTGCTCACCTCCGCCCCCTGGTGGGACCAGCGATGGATCCACTCCAGTTCACCTACCAGCATGGCATTGAGGTGGAGGATGCAGTGATTTTCCTCCTTCACCGTTCCCTGTCCCACCTGGACAAGCCTGGGAACATGATGAGGATCATGTTCTTTGACTTCTCCAGTGCTTTCAACACCATCCAACCGATGATCCTGAGGGACAAGCTGCTGTGCGCAGGGGTGGACCAGCACCTGTCATCATGGATCCTGGACTACCTCACAAACCAGCCACAGTTTGTGAGAAACCGGGATTGTGTGTCCGACACGATCATCGGCAGCACGGAGACCCCCCAGGGAACGGTTTTGGCTCCTTTCCTGTTCACCCTTTATACTGCGGACTTCTCACACAACACAACACACTGCCATCTACAGAAGTTCTCTGACGACTCTGTGATCGTCAGCCTCATCTCCAACGGAGATGGAGCTGAGTACAGAGGATTTATCCAGGACTTCATGGACTGGTGTCATCGGAACTGCCTCCAGATCAACACGAGGAAAACTAAGGAGCTGGTGGTGGACTGCCACAGGCAAGGACAACCCTTCACAGCACCAGTAAACATCCAGGGAACAGACATTGAGATGGTGACATCCTACAAGTACTTGGGTGTTCATCTGAACAATAAACTAGACTGGTCACACAATACCGGTGCACTCTACAAGAAGGGACAGCGCAGGCTGTTCCTACTGAGGAGGCTCAGCTCTTTTGGTGTACAAGGGGTGCTCTTGAAGACATTCTACAACATGGTGGTGGCATCAGCCATCACTTTTGGAGTGGTCTGCTGGGGCAGTGGCATTACAGCAGCCAATAGGAAGAGACTGAACAACCTGATCAAGAAAGCTAGCTCTGTCCTGGGGAAATGCCTTGACCCAGTGGAGGAGATAGGAGAGAGAAGGATGGTGGCTAAACTGTCATCTCTGCTGGAGTCCAAGACCCACCCTTTGCAGGACATACTGAACGCATTGAGGAGCTCATTTAGCAGTAGACCACATCATCCTAGGTGCGCGACCGAGAGGTTTTGCAGGTCCTTCCTACCTATGGCTGTCAGATTTTATAACCTAAGCAGGACTGCTCGCAGAGATAGCAAAAAAATGTGACGACCTAATAGTATTGAATGCAAAAGACGCAACAGACTTATACAAATGGTCCCCTCCAATATACAACTAGGACAATATCAGTCGCTACGGAGGGTGACAATATGTATGGGTACATATTCCTAAGGTTAGAAAAAATACAAAGCATCATTGCATGTCTGTCACTGGAGTTAAGCTGTGGAACTGTTGCTCTGAAAATATTAAAACATGTTCAACTCTGAAGCAATTCAAAAAATTGTATAAAGATGAGAAAATCTCCCAGTATCTCACTGTAAATGCTGGGAGATAAATTTGTAATAACTTCAAGGTTTTTTTTTTTTAATCTATTTGTTCTATTTGATTTTCTTTGTTGATTTTGGGTAAGACTTAAATTTTTATGTTATTGATTTTAAAATTGTAATGGGGTAGGCACTATATACTGTAAGCACTAGCTTCAGCCTACACCCTTTCAGTTGTTCTTTTGTGTGTTCTTATTGTATTGTATATGTTTATTATTATTACCGAATAAAATAAAATTCAATTCAAATTCAATTCCTACTATGTAGGATAACTAAGTAGACGGTTATGCTGTTAATTGCATCTAGCTACAATGCCCTGCACTGTGTATATACTATACTGCTCAAAAAAATAAAGGGAACACTTTGAAAACACATCAGATTTTAATGGAAAAAAATAAGCTGGATATCGAAATTGTGGCAGGCTAGTCCAGTTTACTCAGATTAAATATGAGTAAGCTGTATATACATACGTATATTCACTGCTCTTATTTTCTTATCTTCTAAATTATTGCTCTGAGTGTTGCTATCCCTGTGCTGTTGCAATCCTGGAATTTCCCCATTGTAGGACTAATAAAGGCTTATCTTATCTTATTTGTGCAAATGGCTACAGTAAGGTGCAAAGACATACAGCAGCAGATGTATTACTGTTGGTGTGCCAGTCTTTCTGTTCCAACAGCTGAGGTAGTTATTGTGCAGGTGAGTGCATTACGGTCCGGGGGGAGGAAGTGGACAGACTTCAGGGTCTTGATGGCCTGGTGAACAAAGCTGTTTAGCAGTCTTGTGGAGTGGGCCCAGAGGCTCTGGTACCGTTTCCCTGAGGGCAGGGGGCTGAAGAGGGAGTGTGAGGGGTGGGAGGTGTCGCCTGCAATGTTGATAGCTCTGCGGGTGAGGTGGGTGAGGTAGGTGTCCGAGAGGGGGGGCAGAGGGGCACCAATGATCTTGCTGGCAGCTTTCACTGTGCGTTGTAGTGTACTACACACACCACATAGATGTGGTGTGTGTAGTGTTTGCTTTCACCAGTATTCATTTTTCTTATCACTAGGCTTTGGTATTGCACATACTGTACCACAATGGTTAACTAAAGAATTGCCACTGGGTTTCAGATAACAGCATAAATTGACGTGAGTGTCCACATATTATGGACTGTGGTACATTGGATTTAATTCAGTGTTTGCTTTTATAACTTTTAAGTAGCTTTTACATATATACTGTGATTGTGTTTACCATCTAAAAAAAATATGTATTTAAAGTTTTTGTCAAACTTTATTGAAAAAGACAGCTTGTTGTCACCACATCTTAGTGAGCAGTGAAATAAACTGTGACTGAAAAAATAATGAGTGGTGTTTATGTCCATCACTTGAACAAATTGGTGAGATTCTTGCTCAGCTAAAGTCCATCTAAAAGAGAAGTTGAGAATATAACACAACACTATGATTTAGTGGGTGACAGTGACAGAAAAAAAAAATGATGGACCTAACATGCCAAAAACATGCATGTTAGGTTAATTGGCTGTTCTAAATTGTCCCTAGATATCTGTTTCCTATAGGCCCTTAGAATAGAGGGTTAGTATTAATGAAAGCGCTTTGAGTGGTCTTTGTGACTAGAAAAGCGCTATATAAGTGCAAGTTAGTTAGTTAGTTAGTGAGGCATTATTACAAGCCTTAAACGAAACCCTGAAACCAAACCAGTGCTGATGTTGACCATTTCTGGGAGTTATTAAAGAGCTTGTTTAGATACTGGAAGCATTTAATACACCCAGTCCATTACTGACTGAAGACCTGCAGTGTACAGTAAAACTGTTGACATCTATCCAAAGTGTTTTCACCTTAAAGTGTCTGTGACACAATGTAGGAACTATGGATCAATATTCAGTATGAATTTATCTTCAGTCATCCACATAGTTGGTTCTGTTGACTTAGAACGCTAAATAAGTGGAAAAATATTTCTAAGTGAATTCAAATTTAGTGCCATGTTGCAGTAATGCGATATCCGGAGACTCACCTCATTTCCGGATATGACGTCATGAGGAGAGTTTCCTCTCAGCTGATCTGTGTGTTGTCAATGTAAACAAGATGTTTAGCTTCTATATTAGCGAAGAAATGCCGAAACGTTGCGTGGCGGCTGGGTGTTCTAATTGCTCCAGTAAACATACAAGCCTGTTCTCATTCCCAAAAGATCCCGATCTTCTTAAAAAATGGGCGAAGCAAGTACAGAGAACAAGGGACAAATGGCAACCAACACCATCTTCTATACTCTGTAGGGATCAGTTTCACTGTAGACAGTTTTGAGGAGGAGCCTGCTATACAAGAATCTTTAGGCTTGAAAGTTTTTTACAAACGGATACCTACAGTTTTCAAACGAAAACCCACAGCTCAAGACGATATCAACATATCAAAACAGCGCAGAGAAGCAACAGTGTCAAAACTTGCCCAGAAAAGAGTTTGTGCAATTGATTTTTTTCCACATAAGGCAATTGTGATTTTATTATATTTTTTCCGCCGAAAGTAAAATCCTCCCCTGTGAATTTTGAAGCCGAGTGTTGACCTTACTCCAAATGGAACGACTTTGTATTAAAAAACATATTACTTTTTTCAGTTTTCATTTTTATAAACCTCATTGCCTACCAAAACTGAATATCTGAGCATTTTTTTCTGTATATTACCATTCAGTGTTTTGGAGGCGACTGATGTCCATCTCACAAATTTAATTCACATATTAAATTTGTTTCTAAGACTGCCTTCTATCATTTGCGTAATATTGCCAAGATTAGGAGCATCTTGTCTCAGAGTGATGCTGAGAAGCTGATCCACGCTTTTGTTAGCTCGAGATTAGATTATTGTAATTCTTTATTATCAGGCTGTCCTAAAACATCTTTAAAAAGTCTTCAGCTGATCCAAAATGCTGCAGCAAGAGTTTTAACAGGTACTAGAAAGAGAGATCATATCTCTCCGGTTCTGGCCTCCCTTCATTGGCTTCCCATAGAGTTTAGAATTAAGTTTAAAATCCTTCTTCTTACTTACAAAGCTCTAAACAATCAGGCTCCTTTTTATTTAAAAGATCTGATACTACCGTATCATCCTAACAGAGCACTACGCTCCCAAAATGCAGGTTTACTTGTAATACCTAGAATCTCCAAAAGTACAATGGGAGGCAGAGCCTTCAGTTATCAAGCTCCTCTCCTGTGGAATCAGCTGCCAATCTGGATTCGGGAGTCAGACTCGATCTCTGTTTTTAAGAATAGGGCTAAAACCTACCTTTTTGATATAGCCTACAATTAGGGAGGGATCATGTGTTTCTGAACCCTCCCTTAGTTATGCTGCTAATAGGTTTAGTCAGCCGGGGGACCTCCAGTAATGTACTGGGCCTCACTCCTTTCCTCACTCTCTATGAAATATTTTTTTTTTGCTGGTCATTAACATTTGTTTGTTCTCTCCCATAGATTGAGTCCCCATCGTGCTGTTTGCTCTCTACATGTCTGTTCTTTTCTTCTTCTCTGTCCCCTCACCCCCCAGGCAGTCGCAGCAGATGACTGACCCTCCCTGAGCCTGGTTCTGCTGGAGGTTTCTTCCTGTTAAAAGGGAGTTTTTCCTCTCCACCGTCGCCAAGTGCTTGCTCACAGGGGATCGCCTGATTGCTGGGGTCTTTCTGCAACTGTGGGGGTCCTCCCTACAGTTGATAGTGCTATGAGATGACTGTTGTTGTGAAATGGCGCTATATAAATAAAGTTGAATTGAATTGAATTGAATTGAATCTCTAACCCTTCACGTCGGACTCTTCATCCTCTGAAACATGGGAGTCATCTTCACTTCCTGAACGATAGGGTTCAAATACGTAAATAGGGTTGCAGTCCTTCGTTAGAACCAACTCGCTCTTCTTCATCACTCGATCCTCCTTCTTACTCAGAAACTATCGACAAATCGCTCAAGTCTTCGCTGAAATTGCTCACAACTTCCTCCGCTCCAGTGTACTCAGCCATGCTTGTTTACATCTTTGGTTCCCCTCATTACGTCACAAAATGGCGGCGGCGTTTGACCCAGTTTCAACAAACGAACACTGCAATCATCTGCATCACGATGTAATTTATGGCAGTGTATGGAAACAAACTTTTATTGAATTTTTTTCTCTACACAGAAAAAAAAACAGTAGTTCTTTCTAATGATGTCTTGGTTGAATTATGTCACAGACTCTTTAAATAATTTAGTCCATAACTGTACAGAAAAGGAAACGCTACAGAATAGTCAGATGAGATGATGTGGTATCTGAGTGTGAGCTGTTCCTGTCAGCAAATCGCTGTAATAAATGTGCGACAAGTGACGAGACTTAGATAGGAGTCATTCCATTTCCTCTTGAATCTCTTTTACTGATTCCCTAGAGCATGGGAAAATTTAATACAAACAAAAATCTATCCAAATTGTCAGAAGTCAGCCAATTCTGCACTACCCAAGATGGAAAATATTTTGAATCCCATGGCAACTCTTTAGTTGCTCTTGAATTATATATATTTTTTTAATTCTTTTATTTCCATTGTACCTTATACAAAATTGTACATGACTTTATGATGTGCATTGTGAGCACTGATAGAGGTATTGAGTTGATATTCAAATGCATGCGCACTTGTGGACAAATTTTTCCGTACAAATTTTCTTAGAGTCTCTCAGTGGGGAAACTGGGACAAACAGTTCTGGCAGGGGGAAAACGTCTGTGCTCAGAGAGCAAATCTAACTTTTGGCAGCCAACGAAGCGAACAGGCAGGCTAGTATGTGCACCAGAGTGGACACACACACACACACACACACTGTTCTAAAGTCGCAGGCCTCAGTGGCAGATGTAGACTGTAAAATGGATTACCTTTCATGGTATCAAGGTTCTTTCTGAGTGTTCTTGCCAGTCTTATTATCCAGAGAAATAAGGGAGAAATGTCTGAAGTTAGCTCGAGTTCTCAAGATCCATATACAGGCAAACAAAATATCTGTCATGAGGGAACGTGTTAGTATTATCTGAAGACTAATGTAGTTAGGAAGTTTACGGAGAATGAGCAGGAAAAGGAAGTGTTGAAAAGATAATCAATAGTGCTGAGATGTTCCAGAATAAGGAAGACAAGATATGAAAACAGAAGAAAATAAAGGTAGCTGGGAACAGTGGCAGACAATGAGAAGAGAGGACAAAGACAAAGTAGGAAAAGGGGAAGTGGAGCAGAGGAGAGAATAGAAATGGGAAGAAAGGGACTTTTGGTCTTTCCTTTTTCCCCCCCTCACTTTTATTCTTTTTCCTCCCCCATTGCTGCTCTCACAGGAACTAAGTTGTGACTTGCTTGAGCTGGTGTGTGTGTGTGTGTGTGTGTGTGTGTGTGTGTGTGTGTGTGTGTGTGCGTGTGTGTGTGTGTGTGTGTGAGTGTGTTTATGTGTGACTGCATACATGTGTGTGGGAGGTGGTAAACTGAGCAGGTGTATCAGGAACAAAAGATGATCAGTGAGTCAACTATCCCCATGCTGTGTGAGTTTGAGCGCATTTGTGTGTATGTGTTTGGGGAGTATATCAAAACTGACGACCAGTGGGATTTATTTGGGGAAACTACACACTGTGAATCCCACTTAGTGTGCAAGTGAATACGCACATTTGAGAAGGCAGACATGTGTGTAGGCAGACATGTATGCCAACACACAGTTGTGCAAACATTGCATTATATTGATTTTGGTAAATTCCACTAAGAGATGCAAATATGCTCCAAATGACTCATGTTTTGAACGCCAACCTTTCTAAACTGTCCCTGATGTTCAAGTGATTACTGAAAATGTCTCAGACACACTGTACAGGGACTGCTTAATGACATAACATCATCATGGAATGTGTTTGCATGTGTGTCTCAATGTGCAAATTCAATCAAAATTCATTAATCTGCACACAAGTGACTCAGTGCAATAGTCAGGGCAAGACTTGAGTCACAGGTATTATTAGGTAAGATTTTCTTTCTACTTGCTTTAGTTAATACAAAGTGAGTTCTTTGTCAAATATTGAATATACGTAAGATATTTTGAAAAAGGTGTTTTCTACTTTTTTATTCTCACCCCTTTCATTGATGTCTTTCTGAACTTTAGTCAGTTGTGGCTTTAGGGTAGAGAAAGGCCAAGCTGATATTTAGCATCAGTATTGGGTTCAATCCAGTCAGAATGGTTGGTATCGGGGAGCAATAAAAAAAAATCCATAAAATAAACCAATAAACGTCTATTAACACTGTCCGACATTCTGTAAAAATCTCTCACACCCTCCACACCGTGTAGGTCCTGTGATACAGGCACCAGTTTGTGAGCAGAGACTACATGTCAAAGATTAGAAACAAGATGGTTGTTAATGACCATTTTTAAGGATTAAAAAAGATGAAAAACTAAATACCCCTCCGAGCTAAACTAAATACCTCCCCTCCAACTTTAGAGCGGTCACACTCCTCAGCCTCCCTGGGAAGGTCTATGCCAAGGTACTGGAAAGGAGAGTCCGGCCGTTGGTCGAACCTCGGATTCAGGAGGAGCAGTGTGGTTTTCGTCCTGGCCGTGGCACGTCGGACTAGCTCTTTGCCCTCTCGAGAATTCTCGAGGGTTTGTGGGAGTTTGCCCAACCAGTTTACATGTGTTTTGTGGACTTGGAGAAGGCATTTGACCGTGTCCCTCGTGGTTTTTTGTGGGGGGTGCTTCAGGAGTATGGGGTATCGGGATTGTTGTTACAAGCTATTCGGTCTCTGTACGACTGTTGTGAGAGTTTGGTTCATATTGCCAACACTCGGTCGGAATCATTCTCAGTGAGAGTTGGACTCCGCCAGGGCTGCCCTTTGTCACCGATCCTGTTCATAATTTTTATGGACAGGATTTCTAGGCGCAGCCAGAGAATGGAGGATGTCATGCTTGGTGACCACAAGCTCTCATATCTCATCTCTGTTGTTTGCAGATGATGTTGTCCTGTTGGCTTCATCCAGCAATGACCTATAGTTCTTGCTGGGACAGTTTGCCGCTGAGTGTGAAGTGGCTAGAATGAGAATCAGCATCTCCAAGTCCGAGTCCATGGTCCTCAGCCGGAAAAAGGTGGATTGTCCTCTCTGGGTTGGGGACAGGCTCCTGCCCCAAGTGGAGGAGTTAAAGTATCTTGGGGTCTTATTCACAAGTGAGGGGAGAATGGAGCGAGAGATTGACAGATGGATCGGAGCAGCATCTGCAGTGAAGCGGACATTGTACCGGTCCGTTTGTCACCATGGGTTGAGATGCCGTCTCGGCACTCAGCCCATGTTTTCCCTCATCCCTGCTTCCCATTGAGCAGCGTCTCAGCTGGCCCCCAGCTGGCAGCATTATGGACGGCTGGGGCCAATTAGTCTTCATCAGCTGGGGCGCTGCCAATGAGGATAAATAGGAGCAGCCTCGATGACTCGGGGCTGCGACATAAACATATTGCTAAGCTGAAGCCCCTTCGTCTGGTGTCAGCTTATACTCCTCTTGCAGCATTCCTGTGTTTGTATCCCGCTGTGAGTATGTACGTCTTGCTACCCCCACGTCCGGTACGAGCTGCTTACCTCTGCGCTGTGCAACCTGTGAGTGTACGTCTGCATGAGTATCTGTGCTCTCCTCATCCCTTCCCCTTTACCCTGAATAAAATATCACGACTCACTGGCTTGCCCCTGGCTCTGATTGCCCGGCTCCCTAGAGCTGGATATGACAGTATGTCGTAGCCAGAAGAGTTGCCGGCGGCCGTGAGTCACCGTGGAAATGTACCTTTCTGTCCGGGTGTCAGCGCTGCTAGCATGCCGTTTCCCAGGAGTCACTTCCGGCGCCAGGGCAACGAGCTGAGGTCCATCTCGGAGGCTGTCGACGGGACGTTCTTCACCCTGCACGACGCCTCCAACGCGAGACGCTGGCATCCGGGCCGTGCTGAGGAACTCCTGGACTGTCACCCTCACTCTCTGTACCATCTGGAGGACAGTGCCAGGATAGACGCTGCAGGTACACAGCGAGAGAAGCTCCACGGGGTGGATGGAAATCCCGGCAGGGAGTCGAAGTGGGCGACGTCTTTCCCCGCTTCGGAGTCCCGTTCCTGCCGCCATTCCAGTCCGGGAGTTCGCGCCAACCAGAGGACTTCCCCCGACCTGCGCCACGTCACTCGGGATTCCCTTCAAGGAGCCGCAGCTGACAGCAGTTATGTCCGGGGTCGAGTGGCTGTCGCAAGCTCTACTGTGTTTCCTGTCACCACCTTCAGGCATGTGGCGGCGGCAGTGAGATTGATGGTGAGGACTTCAGGGCTACGAAGCTTTCCCGTGCTCGACGCCTTCCTCGTCTCGATCTCCGATCTGGAGCGGCGAATCCTGGGTTTCCCCCTCGCTTCGTCCCCTGGGAGTAGTCGTCATCACATCGCCGAGTCACCTCTGCACGAACCTCGTCCGGATCCAGTTCTGGGTCATCGTCAGGACCGTTCCTCCCACGCAGCTGTCATCCCTTCGCCTCGTCAGTGTGGAGATTTTACAGCCTCGTCCCCTGAGCCTCGTTCCCCCGCTGTCATTCCTGGACATTCGGGCTGGCTCACCCCGGCTGTTTCCCCTCCTCCTCGACGCGCTTCCTGACCGCTGTGTGTGCCTGGAATCCCGGCCTGGTGAGCTCTCTGCTGGAGACAACGCGAGCGACCCTCAGACGAATTCCCGGGGGGTCCTCCGTTATCGCCGGGCGGGGAGAGGAAGAAGCAGATTCCACTACAGCAGGCGATACTCAACCTCCAGGGGGCAGGCAAGTCATTGTTTTTTCACACCTGCTTAATGATTTGCTCTGTCACATCCCTGGAGGAGAAGTTCAGGGTTCGCAGCTCCCTGAACTCTCCCCACCTGCTGTAACCTGTATGCCTAATCCCGCATCCTCTGTGTCTCTCTCCGCTGAGCGGTCCCCGGCTCCGGGTCAACGTGGTGGGATATGGAGAGGGCCTGTGGTTCCGCAGCTACATTGCGGATGGAGGAGGGGGATTGACTGCTGCGTGGAGTCTACGCCGACGACTGAGCGTCCCCGGGTCTCCACGGAGGAGCGGTTCGGTCCGGCGGGACGAGATTCTTCTGGCTTCACGCCGAGTGGATCGTCGGCGGGGTTACCTGAGCTGGAGGGATCTCAAGCTGCGCTGACCATCGTGCTGGCTGCGGGGCCCGACGCGGCTAGATGGGAGCCTGACAACGACCTCCTGACGACGGATCCTGGATCTTCGCAGTCCTGGACGGCGTCAGAACCCGAGATCAGGCGAGTGCTCTCCTTTCTTTTCTCTTTTTATCCCCGAGCACTTCAGCCTACCTCCAGGGGAGACGAGCCGGGTGCAGCCGTCTGCTGCGTCTGAGCTCGTCTCGCCGGGTTCTGGCGCTGCCGGTGATCCTGATCCCGGTTCTGTTTTCTCTTCTGAGCCTTCTTCCAGGGTCACCGGCAAGGAGTTGCTGTTCCTCGTGGTGCTGGAGGGTCCGGGTTCAACGTTGGAGGTCGGTTCTGGTGCAGTATTCAACGTGGGTTCGCCCGAGACCCAGTCGGGGTCCAACGTGGGTTCGCCTGAGGCCCGATCGGGGTCCGACGTGGGTGCTGCCCCAGTATTGTCTAGGTCCGGTGAGGAGGTGGCCGTTTTCCTGCAGCCTGACGCCCGCCGCCCTCGTCATTGGCTCTCCCCTGAGCCTCTTCCACCGGGATCCGCTCTGATCCTTCGCCCGTCTCAACGGTCCTGGTGGTTGAGTGATGCGGGTCGACGACCCGACCCACAGAACTTTCGGTTCGGTGATCTGGTTCCCCCCACTGGTCTGTGTTTCCCTCTGGGCAGCCTGGTTCGGCTGCCGGTGGACTGGATTCCTGGGATCTGGGTCCAGAGTTCGCCGTCCGAACACTTCTCTTCCCCTGATTCGCCAGCTGGACAATGGGCGGGGAGATCTCCGGAGCCATCTCGGCCATTTTTGGACTCTGCCTGCCATTCACCTCGGGTGTCACTTTTTCTTTTGTTATTAAGGTCACTCGGGTGTAATGTGTTGTCCTGTTGGTGGATTCGTTTTTATAGTGCTGTGTTTTCCATCGCTCATGCTCAGCATTTTACTTTTTGTACTATGTTTTTAGTCCCGTTTTTGCATTGTAGAGTTATGTTTTGTTTTCCGTAACACCATGCTCTGCAGTTATCCATTTATTCCAGTCACTTTCATTTCTTTAGGTGACTGGGTATTTATATATTCGTGTGTGTGTGGGTTTTTCTTTGCCTGCACTCAGTATTTCTCTTATGTCCTGTTTGTTCATTATAGAGTCATGTGCCTTGTTTTCCGTAACACCATGCTCTATAATTGTCATTTGTTCCAGTCACCCTCACTTTTCTTGGTGACTGTGTGTATGTACTTAAATTAGCACTGTGTATAGGTTCCCCTTTATTTAACCGTACTCAGCATTTTTTGCCCTGTACCTTTTTGGTGGTTCTTTTTTCCTTGCTCTGGGTCACGCATGGTTGGTACTCTCTGGATAGTATGTAACCGGCGTGCTGACCCAGTTCTTCTCCCCATCTGTACCTGGGTTAATTATTCTGTTTTGTCAGTATTGTATTTGGGTTTTTCTTTCCCGCTACCCTACATTGCCCCATTGGTGTTGTCCTTCCCTTGGCTTCTTCCCCTCCGGTCCGCCTCCCTTCCTCCCACCCTAGGTGGGGGGGGGGGGGGGCTGGGATGTTCCTGGTCGTTCAGGAGCCCGACCTTGAGGGAGGGGCTCTGTCACCATGGGTTGAGATGCCGTCTCGGCACTCAGCCCATGTTTTCCCTCATCCCTGCTTCCCATTGAGCAGCGTCTCAGCTGGCCCCCAGCTGGCAGCATTATGGACGGCTGGGGCCAATTAGTCTTCATCAGCTGGGGCGCTGCCAATGAGGATAAATAGGAGCAGCCTCGATGACTCGGGGCTGCGACATAAACATATTGCTAAGCTGAAGCCCCTTCGTCTGGTGTCAGCTTATACTCCTCTTGCAGCATTCCTGTGTTTGTATCCCGCTGTGAGTATGTACGTCTTGCTACCCCCACGTCCGGTACGAGCTGCTTACCTCTGCGCTGTGCAACCTGTGAGTGTACGTCTGCATGAGTATCTGTGCTCTCCTCATCCCTTCCCCTTTACCCTGAATAAAATATCACGACTCACTGGCTTGCCCCTGGCTCTGATTGCCCGGCTCCCTAGAGCCGGATATGACACCGTTGTGGTGAAGAGGGAGCTGATTCCTAAGGCAAAGCTGTCAATTTACCAGTCAATCTATGTTCCTACTCTCACCTATGGTCACGAGCTTTGGGTAATGACCGAAAGAACGAGATCACGGATACAAGCGGCTGAAATGAGCTTTCTCCGTAGGATTGCTGGACTCACCCCCAGAGATAGGGTGAGGAGCTCAGTCATCTGGGAGAGGCTCAGAGTAGAACCGCAGCTCCTCCACATTGAAAGGAGTCAGTTGAGGTGGTATGGGCATCTGATTAGGATGCCTCCTGGACGCCTCCCACTTGAGGTGTTTTGGGCACGTCCCACTGGGAGGAGACCCCGGGGCAGACCCAGAACTTGGTGGAGAGACTGTCTCCCAGCTGGTCTGGGAACGCCTTGGTATCCTCTCTGAAGAGCTGGAGCAGGTGGCTGGGGAGAGGGAAGTCTGGGCTTCTCTGCTTGAACTGCTGCCTCCATGACCTAGACCTCCGGAAAAGTGGTAGAAGATGGATGGATGGATGGAAAAACTAAATAAAATATATCATTGCAATCAAAAATGTTTTTAAATAAATAAATTAATCATCTCATTAGGAGACTTATAGAGTCTTTAGAAGTGACTAGGAGGGACAGGATTAGAATTGCATATGTCAGAGGGACAGCTCAGGTTGAGCAGTTTGGAGACAAAGTTAGAGAGGTGAGGCTGAGATGGTTTGGAAATGTGCAGAGGAGGGATAGTGGATATATTGGACAAAGGATGTTGAAGATGGAGCTGCTAGGCAGGACGAAAAGAGAAGATTCATGGATGTAGTGACGGAGGACATGGAGAAGCTGTTACAGAGGAAGATGCAAGGGATAGGGTGAGATGGAGACAGATGATCCGATGTGGTGACTCAGGAGAAGAAGAAGAAGGAGAAGGAGAAGAGTTTGAGTTTTTTTTTTTTTTAAAATGGCTTTATTGTACAATTCAAAAATGTAAGAACACCAATATCATGCCCCCAAGTGTGTCACATCTCAAAAGTGCAAACATAACTCATCCCCCTCTCCCACAGAACACAAAACATTCCCTACAGTCCATCTATTGGTGAATGCCTCCAGATTGTCCACCATTTGATAGTAAAAGAACTCCACCTGGAGTCTGACTTTCAACAAGGCCTTGAAAGCAGACACAGGATCCACATTACCAGCGTTGGTAGTCCGATTTTTCCTTGTCAGCCAGATGGCAAGTTTAGCAGTACCAGATAGGAAGTTCATCAAAGTGTGCGCAGACTTCTTTGCCACTTTATACTTTGGACCGTAAATGAACAAACCAAAAGAGAAACATTCACCCAAAGCCTGAAACCACACTCGCAAAAGATCAAAAAGGCCAGATAAACGAAAACATTGAACAAACAAATGCTCCAGGGTCTCAACTTGGGAACAAAACAAACATTCCTCCCCCACAGTTGGATCCAGGCGTGCTCTGTATTTATTCGTAGCTATTGCCCCATGAACAATCCTCCACTGGAGATCTGCCGTCCGTTTCTCAATAGGGAGCTTGTACATGCACCGCCAGCTGCCTTTCGGGGAGACCTCTGGCCCCAAAAAACCCGCCCACTTCGACTCTCTCACGTCCATCAGAGAGCGCAGATTCAGAACTTTCACACAGATGTGATACACCGTCTTCGTCCCCACAAACTGGAACCTGCCCAGACGAGGATTTCTGAAGGCCAGCAGGTGATCCTCTCCCCCCTGCCACTCCCCCACAGCTGGACTTATGGAAATAGCAGGAAAGCTGGACACAGTGTCGTCATCCCATTGAGTGGAAAGAGTCCAGTTTTTCGCAAACGCTCAAAGCGGTCGTGGCAGGGCGGTGCACACTTCCCCCACCACCCTCTGCAGCAGTCTGACAGATGTAATGTTGGCACTCCGCCTCAGCGTTTCCATCGATGTGGTCGACATCTTCATAAGATGACCAAGCTTGGTACAGCGTGCCTCTCGTAAACAAGTCCGCAGACTGACCGAATGCAGCACCTGAGTGTCGATGAATTGATTGAAAAACAGTGGTTCCTCAAACAGCCACACGCCTGGTGTCTCGTCAGGGAAGCAGGCTACGGTGAAGACTCACCATGCATGCAAGATGGATGTGTAAAAAGCAGAAAGTCCAGTAAGGTCCACCTCCCCAGATGTCATGAGGAAGAGCTGCTTATCATAGTCCAAGCAGTCAACTCTCCTCAGGAGCAGTTTTGTGGTGTCCATCCAGCAGGGGCCGCATCCATAAAGGAGGCGTTGTGCAGTCTGAAGCCTAAAGCAGGCGATCTTGGAGTGTATGTCCACCAGGCCCTGTCCTCCCTCGGCAACAGGCAGGTAGAGAACAGCCGCACGGACCCAATGCCGACCAGACCAAAAGAAATCCACGATGATCTTCTGAACCTCCTCCACGAGGCTCCTGGGTGGTGTCAAAGCAACAAGCCTATGCCAAAGAGCCGAAGCGACCAGATTATTGGCGACCAGAACCCTGCCCCTATATGACAGCTGTGGTAGCAACCATTTCCATTTAGAAAAGCAAGCACACACCTTGTCCTTAACACCCTCCCAGTTCTTGCGTTCAAATTCCTCCGAACCCAGAAAACCCCCCAACACTTTGAGACCGACCGTCCCCCACTGAAGACTGCCGGGTAGCCGAGGAACATCCTGATGTGACCACTGGCCCACCAATAGACCCTCACTCTTGGCCCAATTCACCCGGGCAGAAGATGCCCTTTCATAAACAGACAAAGTGTCCACCAGACGCTGTACATCCCTGTGGGACGTGATGAAAACGCTGACGTCATCCGCGTAAGCAGACAAGACGATTGGGCGGCAACTGCTGGAGGGCCCCAGCAGAACCAGACCACCCAGCTGAGTGCGCAACCTGCACAGCAAAGGCTCAATAGCCAAGCTGTACAGTTGACCCGAGATTGGACAACCCTGCCTTATTCCCCGGTGTACAGGGATTGGCCGACTCAGCCCTACCCCAATCTTTACCAAACACTCAGCTCCAGTATATAACAGATTGACCCACCTCAAAAACATATTGCCAAAACCGAACCCCTTCAGTGTGGAAAACAAATAGGAATGGTCAACCCTATCAAATGCCTTTTCTTGGTCTAAAGACATAATACCGAACTGTAAGTCATAACATTTACTGAGCTGGAGAACGTCACGTATGAGAAAAATATTGTCCATAATGGTTCGGTCAGAAATACAATATGTTTGATCCCTATCTAGGATCAAACCCAATACGTTGTTCAGTCTATTTGCCAGGGCTTTAGAAAGCACCTTGTAGTCCGTGCAAAGAAGAGCCACAGGCCTCCAGTTTTTCAGCAGGGCCAAGTCCCCCTGCTTAGGCAGCAGAGATAGCACTGCACGGCGGCAGGAGACAGGTAAGGTTCCCTTTCTGTAACAGGCAGTTAGAACGTCATAGAAGTCTGATCCAATAATATTCCAAAAATGCTTAAAGAAGTCAGAAGAAAGACCATCAAGTCCAGGTGTGCATCCCAGAGCCATCTGATTAACAGCCACAGTAAACTCATCCCAAGTCAGGGCACAGTCCAGAGCGGTCCTGTCCTCCAGGCTGAGCACCGGAAGACCTTCGAAGCGCTGGTTTTGAGATTCCATGCAACACGGTCCCGCAGCAAACAGGGCCCCGTAGTAATCCACTGCATGGCGCCGCATCTCGGACGGATTTGTAGTCACTCGACCATCTGGGAGCGTCAAGCAAGCCATCAACTTCTTTTTTGCAGCAGACTTCTCCAGATTGAAGAAGAAGGACGTTGGGGCATCCATGTCCTGCAGGCGAGTGAACCGTGACCTCACAAGCGCCCCCTTCACTCTTTCCTGCATGAATGTGCGCAGGGCCGATCTCTTCTCCTGCAGCAAAGGACCTGCGGTAGAATCCTGACCCGTAACCAAACTGTCCTCCAGCCTCTTGACAGTGTCCTCAAGTTCACTGACCTTGGCCTTGATGATGGAAGTGGAGTTCGCAGTGTACCGTTGACAAAAAAGGCGAATTTGCACTTTGCCAACCTCCCACCACTGTTCCAGGGAACTAAAACGAGCCTTTGTGGTCCTCCAGTGTTCCCAGAAACACACAAAGTATTGACAAAAGGTGTTGTCCTGAAGGAGCTTGTTATTGAAGTGCCAATAAGATTTAGTCCCTTCCCCTAGTGAGTTAAGTAAAACCGCAGTGGCCAGGTGATGATCCGTGAAACCAACGGGACTTATGTTAATTCAATTCAATTCAATTCAACTTTATTTATATAGCGCCATTTCACAACAACAGTCATCTCATAGCACTATCAACTGTAGGGAGGACCCCCACAGTTGCAGAAAGACCCCAGCAATCAGGCGATCCCCTGTGAGCAAGCACTTGGCGACAGTGGAGAGGAAAAACTCCCTTTTAACAGGAAGAAACCTCCAGCAGAACCAGGCTCAGGGAGGGGCAGTCATCTGCTGCGACTGGCTGGGGGGTGAGGGGATAGAGAAGAAGAAAAGAACAGACATGTAGAGAGCAAACAGCACGATGGGGACTCAATCTATGGGAGAGAACAAACAAATGTTAATGACCAGCAAAAAAAAAAAATATTTCATAGAGAGTGAGGAAAGGAGTGAGGCCCAGTGCATTACTGGAGGTCCCCCGGCTGACTAAACCTATTAGCAGCATAACTAAGGGAGGGTTCAGAAAACACATGATCCCTCCCTAATTGTAGGCTATATCAAAAAGGTAGGTTTTAGCCCTATTCTTAAAAACAGAGATCGAGTCTGACTCCCGAATCCAGATTGGCAGCTGATTCCACAGGAGAGGAGCTTGATAACTGAAGGCTCTGCCTCCCATTGTACTTTTGGAGATTCTAGGTATTACAAGTAAACCTGCATTTTGGGAGCGTAGTGCTCTGTTAGGATGATACGGTAGTATCAGATCTTTTAAATAAAAAGGAGCCTGATTGTTTAGAGCTTTGTAAGTAAGAAGAAGGATTTTAAACTTAATTCTAAACTCTATGGGAAGCCAATGAAGGGAGGCCAGAACCGGAGAGATATGATCTCTCTTTCTAGTACCTGTTAAAACTCTTGCTGCAGCATTTTGGATCAGCTGAAGACTTTTTAAAGATGTTTTAGGACAACCTGATAGTAAAGAATTACAATAATCTAATCTCGAGCTAACAAAAGCGTGGATCAGCTTCTCAGCATCACTCTGAGACAAGATGCTCCTAATCTTGGCAATATTACGCAAATGATAGAAGGCAGTCTTAGAAACAAATTTAATATGTGAATTGAAGGACAAATCCTGATCAAAAATAACTCCAAGGTTCCTCACAGAGCTATTAAGAGAAAGAGTAACTGCATCCAAACTGAAAGTTTGATTTGGAAAGGAATTTCTAAGGTTTTTTGGACCAACAAGAATGACTTCAGTCTTATCTGAATTTAATAGCAGGAAATTACAAGTCATCCAAACTTTGATTTCCTTAAGACAGGCTTCTAACTTAGCTAATTGATTAGTATCATCTGGCTTCATTGACAGGTATAATTGTGTGTCATCTGCATAACAGTGAAAATGTATACAGTGCTTTCTAATAATGTTGCCTAACGGAAGCATATATAAACTAAAAAGAGTAGGGCCAAGCACAGATCCCTGTGGAACTCCATGACTAAGCTTTGAGCTGAGAGAAAACTCATCATTTACATGAACAAACTGGAACCTATCAGATAAATAAGATCTAAACCACTGCAACGAAGTTCCATTAAGTCCAACATAGTGTTCTAATCTATCAAGTAGAATATTATGATCAATAGTATCAAAAGCTGCACTAAGATCTAAAAGGACAAGTACAGAAACTAGTCCATTATCAGATGCAATGAGGAGGTCGTTAGTGACCTTCGCTAAGGCTGTTTCAGTGCTATGATGGATTCTAAACCCAGATTGAAACTCCTCAAATAAACCATTTCCCTGCAGGTGGTCAAATAATTGCATAGCAACAACTCTTTCTAAGATTTTTGAAATGAAAGGGAGATTAGAGATTGGTCTATAGTTAGCTAAAGCTCCTGGATCTAGCGTTGGCTTTTTGAGTAAGGGTTTAATTACAGCCGTTTTAAAAGCCTGCGGTACATGGCCTAAAGTTAATGAAGAATTGATTATATGAAGAATAAAGCTACCAATAAGTGGGAAGACTTCTTTAAATAACCTGGTAGGAATAGGGTCTAAAAGACAAGTTGAAGGTTTGGATGAGGAAACTATTTTGTCTAACTCACAAAGGTCGATTGGAGTAAACTCATCAAGACAGACATCAATAGAAGGAGTTGTAGTAGTTACAGTATTTAAGTTAACTGTGGGAAGAATCTGATTGATTTTATCTCTGATGGATGAAATTTTATTATTGAAAAAGTTCATAAAGTCCTGACTAGTAAGCTCTAAGGGGATGCTAGGATTGACAGAGTCCTGACTCTTTGTCAACCTGGCTACAGTACTGAAAAGAAACCTGGGATTATTCTTGTTCTCTTCTATTAATGCAGAGTAATAACTCGTTCTAGCTTTTCTAAGAGATTTTTTATAAATTAAAAGATGATTTCTCCAAGCTAAATAGATTTCATCTAAATTAGTAGAGCGCCATTTTCTTTCTAATTGACGAGTCTTCTGTTTTAAGCTACGAGTTTCTGTGTTGAACCAAGGAGTTAAAAATCTCTGATTAGACTTTTTCTTTTTTAAGGGGGCCACCAAGTCTAGAGCCTGATGCAGAGAAGCTGAAACACTATCCACCATGTTATCAATTACAGAAGGAGCAAGCTGTCTATAGCTTATTTCCGTTGTGTTGACACATGGCATAGAGGAAACAATCTGCATAAATTTGGAAACAGCATCATCTGAGAGGCATCTACTGTGATAATATTTTTCTTTAGGAGCCAAATAGTCAGAAATAGTAAAATCAAAGGTTAACAGACAATGGTCTGACAGTACAGGGTTATGAGGAGACACTACAAGATTTTCTATTTCTATGCCATATGTCAGAACAAGGTCCAATGTATGGTGGAGGTAATGAGTAGAATTTCCTACTTTCTGAGAAAACCCAATCGAGTCTAATATTGAATTAAAAGCCACATTAAGGCAGTCACTATCTACATCCACATGTATATTAAAGTCCCCTACTATAATTATTCTATCAGATTTCAGCACTAAATCAGCTAAGAAATCAGGAAATTCGGATAAAAATTCTGAATAGGTTGATGGGGGACGATAAACTATGGCAAATAAAATTGGGTTTAACCTGGAATTGCTAAAGTGCCCAACACTGAGGACCAGGCCCTCAAAGGAATTATAACATGTTTTTTGCTTTACATTAACTAGTAATTTGGAATGGTAAATTGATGCTACTCCTCCTCCACGACCAGAACTTCTGGGATTTTGACAGTTTAAATAACCAGAGGGAGTTGATTCATTTAAACCAACATAATCCTCTTGTCCTAACCAAGTCTCTGTAAGGGAAATTAAATCAATCTGATGATCAATTAACAGATCATGGACTAACAGAGACTTGGGAGTTAGAGACCTAATATTTAATAAACCACATTTAATTTTTAAATTATGAGGAGGAACAGAGGCCAAATCATTCAATTTAGAGGCTTTATGTTTAATTTGAGTTTTACCAATATTTTGCTTTATCACTTTGGGATGCTTATACATTATATTTTTATTTACTTTGGAGGGAGCAGACAACGATTCTCTGATGGGGAAGACAGGGGCTAAGCTGAGGGGTGGCGGATGAAGAGGAGCTGCAGAGAGGCGTGTAAGACTGTGACTCTGCTTCCTGGTCCCAACTCTGAGTAGTCATGGTTTTGGAAATTTGGATAAAAAAGATGCCAGATTGTTAGATAAATGAGAAGCACCATCCAAAGTGGGATGAATGCTGTCTCGTCTCATAAGACCAGGTTTTCCCCAAAAAGAGCTCCAATTGTCAATGTAGCCCACGTCATTTTTAGGACACCACACAGACAGCTACTGTTACTGTGGAGGATTTCGGGGCCAAAGGTTTTAGAAACATATATCCTGTCTAATCTAGCAGCACTGACAACACCGTCAGTGACCCTGACCCAGGTATACTGTCTAGCGTTTGCATGTTTAGACCTCCATGTGTCCAATAAGTCGAACTGCACAGTGAAATTTTCTAAGAGTCGAGAAGACTGCAGATGGGGCTCTGCATTAGTGCGATCCAGAGTGAAGTCCAAGGTACAGTTGAAATCACCAGCAACAATAAGTTGGTCTTGGTGATAGCTCTGCAATTCATTTGTCAGTGTATTGAAAAAGGCAACCCTTTCAGAACCGTGGTTTGGAGCGTAAACGTTGACCGGCAAAACACGGAATTCCCTATTTTGGCCCGAACAAGAAGCAGCCTGCCCCTCACTATCTCCACCACCGATAAAACTGTTGCATTTGCTGATTCCCCAAACAAAATGGCCACTCCTGCACTAAGATTGGTACCGTGACTGAGTGAAAAAGGGCCTTTCCACCACAAGCCCCAGTCCACTTCATCTGCCGAAGTGGTATGAGTTTCCTGCAAAAGCAAAATGTTGAGATCTTTCCGTCGGAACAGGTCACTAAGTAATCCCCTCTTATGATTGCCCCTCCTACCATTGATGTTTAAGGATCCTAATTTTATGTTTTGCATTGGGCGATAGATGTAAGGAACACCGTCCTGTTGCCATGGAAATTATTCCATCTTCACGCGCTTGACCTTTTGTCCCCCTGCTGATTTACGCAGGGCTGTGAGGTGCTTCTTGAGGCGGAAACATTTTCTTTCATCCAGGAGGTCAAGACCAACCAGCCTTTTCAGCACATTAACAGACCTAATGAATTTATCAGTGTCACTGAAGTAATCAGTGACTTTAACGGCTCTGTTATTATAGGTCTCATCCAGAAAAGCATTTATTTCTTCCAGTGAATACAAACCCGCGTTTGTACTGCAAGTTGCCCCAATAGACTCAGTTTTAGCAGACATAGCGTCAGAATCACAATCCATTTCCTCATCAGCACAACTCAGCTGACTGTTGGATTCAGCTGGCATTTCAGCTGGCCCAGCTGATTCATCTTTGGCCACATTTTCCTGGGCGGCACCTACAGCAACCGACCGGCGTTGTTCCGTCTGCTGCTCTGAAGCGGCAGCAGCCTCCGGAAGCACAGCCGCTGATGTCACACAGCGAGATTCTGACGCACCGTCAGTGAATGGTTGGGCGCCATCACCAGCGACGCTCCCAGCTGCAAGCTGCGCTGCGGGCGCCACAGGCGGAAAGTCCACAGACACAGCGGCAGACATCATGGCCCACCTGCTCGGCCACAGCCATAAGGACCTCCTCCACAGTAACACTGCTGTCCGGTGGAATGATCCGCACCCCTGGCGGGTAGATGGAGATGACATTTCCAAGGTCGCCATCCTCCACCCAAAAGAAAAAAAAAAATGAATATGCGGGCAGTGACAGAAAAGCGAAAAAAAAGTCCAGAAAAACTACGGAGTTCCCTATTTCCGCCCTCCTCCTTCGGCCGCCGGAAACAGAGAGGAGGAGGAGGTGGAGGAGGAGGAGGAGGAGGAGGAGGAGGAGAAGGAGAAGGAGGAGGAGGAGGAGGAGGAGCATTTGAGTTTTAAAAAATCCCTTTATTGCACAATTCAAAAAAAGCAAGAGCACCAATATCATTCCACCAAGCGTCTCACATGTCCAAAGTGCAAACATAACTCATCCCCCTCTCCCACACAACAGAAAATATGCCCTACAGTCCATCTATTGATGGATGCCTCCAAATTGTCCACCATTTTATAGTAAGGAAAACAAAAACAGGATCCACAGTGCCAGTGTTGGTAGTCCGATTCTTCCATGTAGTCCGTGCAAAGAAGAGCCACAGGCCTCCAGTTGTCAAGCAAGGCCAAGTCCCCTTTCTTCGGCAGCAGAGACAACACTGCGCGCCCGCAGCCAGTTCTGTAACAGTCAACTAGAACGCCATAAAAGTCTGATCCAGTAACATCCCCAAAGTGCTTAAAAAAGTCAGAAGAAAGACCGTCAAGTCCAGGTGCACGTCACGTCCCAGAGACATGTGATTAACTGCTACAGTTGACTCATCCAAAGTCAGTTCACAGTCCAGAACGGGCCTGTCCTCTGGGCTGAGCCTGGGAAGACCTCCAAAGAGTTGGTGTTGAGAGTCTATGCAACATGGTTCTGCACCAAACAGGGCCCCGTAAAAATCCACTGCATCAAGACGAAGAAGAAGAAGAATTGAGTTTTAAAAAATCCCTTTATTGCACAATTCAAAAATGTATGTGCACCAATATCAATCCAACAAGTGTCTCGCATGTCAAAAGTGCAAACATAACTCATCCCCCTCTCCCACAGGACAGAAAATATGCCCTACAGTCCATCTATTGGTGAATGCCTCCAAATAGTCCACCATTTTATAGCAAAGAAAACAAAAACAGGATCCACGTTGCCAGTGTTAGTAGTCCGATTCTTCCATGCAGTCCGTGCAAAGAAGAGACACAGGTCTCCAGTCGTTAAGCAAGGCCAAGTCCCCTTCGGTCAGCAGCAGAGACAGCACTGCGCGCCCGCAGCCAGTTCCGTAACAGTCAACTAGAACGCCATAAAAGTCTGATCTAATAACCTCCCAAAAGTGCTTAAAAAAAGCCAGAAGAAAGACTGGCAAGTCCAGGTGCACGTCCCAGAGACATCTGATTAACTTCTACAGTTGACTCATCCAAAGTCAGTTCACAGTCCAGAACAGGCCTGTCCTCTGGGCTGAGCCTGGGAAGACCTTCAAAGAGTTGGTGTTGAGAGTGTATGCAACATGATTCTGCACCAAACAGGGCCCCGTAAAAATCCACTGCATCTGCATGACCGAGATGCAGACCTGTGGATTGACGGCTTTGGAGCCCCACTATGCTCGGATCGGCAGGAAGAGGCAACAGGGAAACGTCGGGGGGGCGGCGTATGTTTATATATTAATAAGCAGTACTGCACATCTGTCACGGTCAGAGAGCGCATCTGTACACCCGATGTGGAGCTGCTGTCTGTGCCACTACGCCCCTTTTATTTGCCTCGCGAGTTCCCCCAACTTTTCATCACAACTGTGTACATTCACCCGAGGGCAGACACTGACTCCGCCTGCAGCACTATCTTTGATGCGATCCAGCAGCTGCAATCAATTTCTCCAGAGGTGCCAAATTTCATTCTTGGGGATTTTAACCATGTTTCTTTAAAGTAGAACTGAACTGAACGGCATTGAACGGCACTGGGTGATAGTACATACGATTATAAAGATAATTTATCATTGGCACCCCTTCCACAAATCCCGGAATCTTGGAGAAAATCGCGATTTAGAATTTCCCGCCCTGAAAAATCAGACAAATCCGCCGAAGCGCAGCCGGAGTTCCGCGTGACGTCACGAGTGTGACCCAGTCCTCATGTTTACCATTGCGAGCACGTCGACACTGGTTGTTTTTGGTGCATTTTGTCGTGATAGTCGACTACAAAACACTTCCAACACCTGGGAAGATCTGTTCAGTGGCCAAGGAAAGCTGTCATGGCGACGAAAGAAAAGAAAGGGGGAGGAAAAGCGACCAGGAAGCGATGCGTTTCTAGATATACAGTGATCAGAATCAGAATCAGAATCAGCTTTATTGGCCAAGTATGCACAACACATACAAGGAATTTGACTTTGGCTAAAAACTTGCTCTCATTGTTCAGGTGGAGGATTTAAATAAGGATTCAATGACAACAGAGTATGTACAGTAAATTACAGTCTGTCCACGTTTCTATAAAAGGATGCAAATATATACAGGAATATATGCAGTTATTTACTCAGACTAACCATACTTTGCAGAAATATATGAAAAAATATACAGTCACACAGTATTTCAATGTGAACTCAGATTCAGTGATATAATGTGAATGAAGTAAAAAGCAGTGTGAGAGTTATGTGCAATGTAATAATGGATGAAAAGTCATGAGTACAGCAACAGGTAGGACTAGGTGAATGTTAGGAGTTCATCAGAGTGATGGCTTGAGGAAAGAAACTGTTCCTGTGACGGGTGGTTTTGACCTTCAGTGATCTGTAACGACGACCAGAAGATAGAAGTTCAAACAGTTTGTGGCCGGGGTGTGATGGGTCAGCACAGATGTTTCCCGCCCGTTTCCTGGTTACGGACCGATATAAGTTCTCAATGGAGGGTAGGTCAGTACCAATGATCCTCTCCGCAGACTTAATGATCCGCTGCAGTCTGGTCTTGTCCTGTTTAGTCGCAGATCCAAACCAGACAGTGATGGAAAAGCAGAGGACAGATTGGATGATGGCGGTGTAGAAGACAACCAGCAGCTCCTGAGGCAAATCAAACTTCTTGAGCTGACGCAGAAAAAACAACCTCTGCTGGGCCTTTTTCCGGACAGTGTCTATATGGGAGGACCACTTCAGGTTCCGGGAGATTGTGGTACCCAGAAACTTGAAGGAGTCCACAGTGGACACTGTGCTGTTGAGGATGGTGAGTGGGGGGAATGAAGGGGGGTGTCGCCTGAAATCCACAGTCATCTCCACCGTTTTGGCTGGGTTAAGTTCAAGATGGTTCTGGCTGCACCAGAGGATCAGCTGCTCCACCTCCCGCCTGTATGCAGACTCATCATCATCCCGGATCAAACCGATGACTGTGGTGTCGTCCGCAAACTTCAGGAGCTTCACCGAAGGGTCCTCTGAGGTGCAGTCATTGGAGTAGAGGGAGAAGAGCAGTGGGGAAAGGACACATCCTTGGGGGGTGCCAGTACTAATTTTTCGGGAGCTGGATGTAAATCTCCCTAGCTTCACCTGTTGCCACCTGTCAGTCAGAAAGCTGGAGATCCACTGGCAGGTGGAGGGGGGCACCTTGAGCTGGAGGAGTTTCTGATGAAGAATGCCTGGGATGATGGTGTTGAACGCTGAGCTGAAGTCGACAAACAGGATCCTGGCGTACGTCCCTGGGGAGTCGAGGTGTTGCAGGATGTAATGTAGTCCCATATTCACTGCATCATCCACTGACCTGTTTGACCGGTAGGCAAACTGTAGTGGGTTCATCAGGGGGCCTGTGATGACCTTCAGGTGGTTCAGCACCAATCTCTCCAAGGATTTCATGACCACAGAGGTCAGGGCAACAGGTCTGTAGTCGTTTAATCCTGTAACAGAGGTTGAAGCAGGAAGGCACTTCACGCAGCTCCAGTGATCTGTTAAAGATCCGGGTGAAGATGGGGGCCAACTCGTTGGAGCAGACTCTCAGGCAGGACGGAGACACACCATCAGGTCCTGCAGCCTTCTTGATCTTTTGTCTCTGAAAGACCCGGCGCACCTCATCTTCACAGATCGTTAGTGCTGGTGGGAGGTCAGAGTGGAGGAGGGATGGAGTTCCTGGGGCTGCAGATAATCCTTTTGTGTGGGTGGGAGGTGAGAACTGTAGGTTCTTTTCAAACCTGCAGTAAAAGCTGTTTAGGTCGTTAGCCAGCTGGAGGTTTTCCACAGGGTGGGGGGATGGTCTCCTGTAGTTGGTGATATTCTGCAGGCCTCTCCAGACAGAAGCAGAGTTGTTGGCTGAGAAGTTTTTTTGTAACTTCACACTGTAGCTCCTCTTAGCAAGCCTGATCTCTTTCGTCAGCATGTTTCTGGCCCGCTTGTACAGAGTCCAGTCACCAGTCCTGTAGGCCTCCTCCTTGGTCTGACGTAGCTGCTTCAGTTTAGGAATGAACCAGGGTTTATTGTTGTTGTATGTGCAGAAGGTCTTGGTCTGCACACACATGTCCTCGCAGAAACAGATGTATGACGTCACAGTGTCAGTGAGTTCATTTAAGTTAATGGCTGCAGCTTCAAAAACACTCCAATCTGTGCAGTCAAAGCAGGCTTGTAACTTCAGCTTTGATTCCTCAGTCCATTTCTTCACAGTCCTTACAACAGACTTGGAAGTTTTTAGTTTCTGTCTGTATGTTGGAATAAGATGGAGCAGACAGTGGTCAGAAAAACCCAGAGCTGCACGGGGGACGGCATGATAGGCATTTCTTAAAACTGTGTAACAGTGGTTGAGTGTATTTGTGTCCCTGGTGGGACATTTAATATGCTGTCTGTATTTAGGAAGCTCATTTGTGAGATTAGCTCTATTGAAATCACCCAGAATGATAAGCAGAGAGTCTGGATGTTTTTCCTCCACGTCTCCACGTCTGATCCATCACTTATCGCGTTTAATGGGGACCAGAACCGACCACGAAAAGTGAAAAACCGCGAAGTAGCGTCACCCCCCCCCCCCCCAAGGGCGTCACAAGCACTATTTTGCACAAAAAGGCACAAGAGAACAGCGAAAAGTGCCACTAAGCAACACGAGCGATAAAGAAGGCGCTCTGCAGGGAGAGAAGCTGGGTAAAACGTCTCGGCCAATCAGCTTGCGAGGTGAAACGTCTCGGCCAATCAGCTTGCGAGATTCCCGAGCGGCGAAGAGGTGGGCGGAGAGGAGTGGAGCGGTGGTCAGAGAGGTAGATTTTGAGCTGTGCGGGCTCTCCGTGTTGATACCTGATGTTCTAATGAGAAGGCAGGGAGACTACATTAGAACATCAGGTATCAACACGGAGAGCCCGCTCTCCCCGGCTCCCCAGCCCGCTCGGGAATCTCGCAAGCTGATTGGCCGAGACGTTTTACCTTGCAAGCTGATTGGCGGAGACGTTTTACCCAGCTTCGCTCCCTGCCGAGCGCCTATACCCAGCGAAGGAAGACCGCATTAAACGCGATAAGTGAGGGATAACTGTAATAAGTTGGAAAAATGCTGATGTTTTTTTTCCCCTTTCTTTTTTATTGTTAATTTTCCTTATCCTGACACCCCAAACATGCCAAAGTAAAGACTCACCATTCTGTATTCAATAAGCGACTCTCCTCCCCATCACTGCTGCGGTCTGAGTCGGTGCTGGAATCCCCCGAAAATTCTGGCTCTAATCTGTACGGTTCGATGCCTCCCTCGCTCTCTTCCTGTTCACTTGACACTCCTGCATCCTCCTCTGTCTTGTCACCGATCCTGAATGCCTCTTCACTCTGAAAACTCTGGTGTTCTTGACTGCTGGAACTGCTATCATCTGCCATTGTTGTTTTGATAAGGGTCACACTCGTGACGTCACGCAGCGTCGTCTGCACTACTTCCAGTTTGTTTGGCACTGCCAGCCAGAGGCAAAAGTTTATCGGCTTATAGCTTGGCCATCGCACGGCCTAAAAATTTCTTTTATGTGTTGAAAAATACAATAGGTAATAAGGAATTAATCTGCTATTCTACTTTTTTGGCAAAAAGGTGAGTTCAGTTCTACTTTAAAGAAGACACTTAAAAACTTTTATCAGTATGTCTCCTGCCCAACCAGGCGAAAAAAGACATTGGACCTGTGCTATGGATCCATAGAGAGGGCCTATAAATCACTCCCCCTTCCTCCTGTAGGATCCTCAGATCACAACTGTGTACAATTGCTGCCCACATATAAAACTGTTCTCAGAAGAGGCAAGGTAGGGATGAGAGACATTGATGTGTGGACAGAGGATTCAGTGCACAGCCTCCAGGAATGCTTTGACTGTACAGACTGGGAGATGTTCACACTGGCCTGCGGGGATGATTTGGACTCTTTGGTGGACGTCACAAGCTCATACATGGCTTTCTGTAAAAATAAGATCGTTCCACGTAAACGTGTCAAAACATATCCCAACAACAAGCCATGGGTTACAAAATCAGTTAAATCCTGCTTACAGAGGAAAGCACTTGCCTTTAAACAGGGGTCTGTTTCTGAGCTACAGGTTGCCACAAAAGAGCTGAAATCCAAAATTTTAAGAGCAAAACAGAATCATAAATCAGAATTGGAAAGCATGATGGCAACAAAGAAACTTGGTTCAGCCTGGGCCGGTATGAAAACTATTGCAGGCCTTCAGACCACAGGGCGCAGTAATCGTGTGTTTTTAGATGGTTTTAATTCAGACAGAGAGCTGGCTAATGCTCTTAATTGTTTTTATGGTCGTTTTGACTCCTTTGATTTTAGCACAGAAACCCAAGATTTGAAACAGAAACTCAAAGACAATCAGCACTTTAATATTGAGGTGCAGGATGTTAAAAGGGAGTTCTGCGCTGTAAAAGTGAACAAAAGTCAGGGCCCTGATAATATATGTGGGCACTTGGTAAAGTCCTGTGCACATGAACTGAGTCCTATATTTCATTACATTTTCAATAAGTCCTTACAAACACAACATGTGCCTAAGACGCACGGATCGCCCCGGGGGTCTCCCGGGTCGGCGGACGGAGCCACGGTTTGCAGCGGGAGACGTTACAGCGGGGAGGAGCTAGTGCTAGCTAGCACTTGGCCGCCGCCCGGTGCTAATGGGAAACTCGACATACCGGGAACTGTAGCGAAAAGGACGCGGGTGCCGGGCTGGAGTTTAGGCGCCGTGAAAGAAATATAAGACAGAATAATAAAGAGCGATGGCAAGAACCAAGCAGACCGCCCGTAAAATCTACTGGAGGAAGAAGCCCCCCAGGAGACAGCTAGCCACCAGGGCTGCTCGGAGAGGCGCTCTGGCCACCGGCAGAGTGAAGAGGCCTCGCCGTCACAGGCCCGTGGCTCTGAGAGACATCCGTCGCTACCAGAAATCCACGGAGCTGCTCATCCGTAAGCTGCCCGTCCAGCGCCTGGTGAGGGAGATCGCTCAGGACTTCAAGACCGTCCTGCGTTTCCTGAGCTTCGCCGTCATGGCTCTGCAGGAGACCAGCGAGGCCCACCTGGTGGGTCTCTTCTTCGCTAAGGGGGTCACCATCATGCCCAAAGACTTCCAGCTGGCCCGCTGCATCCGCGGAGAGAGAGCTTAGACTTTCTGCTGCACATTCACCAGCCATAATGCTCTGCACTGTGTGTCTATATATATACATTTATAGTAATATGGACATATGTTTACTAGATGTTGTTTTTTCTTGCCTTCTGATTGTTGCTCTGAGTGTTGCTATCCCTATGCTGTTGCAATCCTGGAATTTCCCCATTGTGGGACTAATAAAGGCTTATCTTATCTTATCTTATCTTATCTTATCTTATCTTAAGATCTGGAAAGAAGCCCTGGTTGTTCCTGTTCCATAATCCAGCTGTCCTAAAATGGTAAACGACTTTAGACCAGTTGCTTTGACTTCAATTTTAATGAAAATTTTTGAAAAACTGGTCAGATGTGAGGTCCTAAAGCAGACTGAGCATGCATTGGATCCTCTGCTGTTTGCCTATAGGCCTCACAGAGGAGTGGAGGATGCCACTGTCACTCTGTTTAACATGCTTTTTAAACACCTGGATTTTAATGGGACACACGCCAGGCTATTATTTGTGGACTTTTCCTCCGCCTTTAATACAATCCAACCTCATATCTTAGTTGAAAGGCTCCTGCAACAATTTGATTTGAGCAATAATCTGGTGGGTTGGATTCTGGATTTCTTAACCAACAGGACGCAGAGAGTAAGGGTCAATGGTACATTGTCTGACCTAAAGTGCTCTTCTACTGGCTCTCCTCAGGGGTGTGTGTTGTCACCAATACTCTTCATCCTGTACACAAACATGTGTTGGAGCAGACATGACAACAGACACATTATAAAGTATGCTGATGATTCAGTTATTGTCAGTCTCCTCCAGGATGGTGAGAGTGGCCACGGCCCAGTAGTTGATGATTTTGTTCACTGGTGTGAGGATTCCTACCTGCAGCTGAATACGACAAAAACTAAAGACATGATTATTGACTTTAGGAGGAAAACTCCCAGGCACAAAGTCACCGTACTAAAAGGCCAGACCACCGAATGTGTACAATCCTACAAATATCTTGGGACGATTATTGATAGTAATTTAAACTTTGAAGAGAACTGTGAAAGGGTGTGCAAAAAGGGTCAGCAACATTTGCATTGCTTGAGAAAACTTGCATGCTTCCAAGTTGACCGAACCATAATGACAATGTTTTATCCGTCTTTTATTGAATCTGTTTTATCCTTTTCTTTAGTGTCATGGTTTGGTCAGATAAAACTGAAACAGAGGAAATCCTTGGATCAGGTAGTTAGATGGTCCAGTCGTTTGCTTGGTGAGTCACAGCTGAGCCTGACATCCCTGTACACCAGACAAGTAGAGAGGATGGCTACCTCCATTTTAAATGATGACTCCCATCCTTTGCACTGCAACTTTCAGCTTCTTCCCTCAAGACGGAGGTTTGCTGTCCCAAAAAGTAAAACCCAGCACTACAAAAACAGCTTTGTTCCTGCTGCTGTCAAAGAGTTGAACAAGTTGTAACAATATATTGCACATAATTTAGGTACCTATTTATTACTTGGGTTCTAAATATTTTATTGAGTTTTAGACCTTTGAGTTTTTAACCTCTTTGACTAGTTTTTAACTTTTAATATGACTCTTCTCTCTTACCTCTGGTATTCTTCTCTCATCTCTTTGTCTTTTTATACCCTGATTGATGGAGCCTTGAGTATTTTTATCATGTTTATAGTAAATTTCATGTGTGCCTGTGTTTGTGTCTATGTTGAATGTAATTTGTGGCTTGTAAATATGGATGTCACCAGACTGCAAAACAAATCTACCTACGGGTACAAATAAAGTAACCTGAACCTGAACCTGGCTCCTCATCTCAGATGGATTTGTAGTCCTTTGACCATGTGGGAGTTGTAAGCAGGTCATCTCTGCAGCAGGCTTGTCTAGATTGTCGAAAAAAGATGTTGGGCATCCATGTCCTGCAGGCGAGTAAACCGTGACCTTGTAGTCCGTGCAAAGAAAAGACAGAGGCCTCCAGTTTTAAGCCAGGCCAAGTCCCCGTCCTTGGGCAGCAGAGATAGTACTGCGCGCTGGCAGGAGACCGGTAAAGATCCAGTTCTGTAACAGTCAATTAGAACATCATAAAAGTCTGATCGCGCGCTTGACCTTGTGTCCTCCTGCTGATTTACGCAGGGCAGTTAGGTGCTTTTTGAGGCGAAAACATTTCCTTTCATCCAGGAGGTCAAAACCAACCTGCTTTTTTAGTACATTAACAGACTTAATAAATTTATCAGTGTCACTGAAGTAATCAGTGACTTTAATGGCCCCGTAAGAAGAAGAAGAGTTTGAGTTTTAAAAAATGGATTTATTGTACAATTCAAAAATGTAAGAACACCAATATCATGCCCCCAAGTGTGTCACATCTCAAAAGTGCAAACATAACTCATCCCCCTCTCCCACAGAACACAAAACATTCCCTACAGTCCATCTATTGGTGAATGCCTCCAAATTGTCCACTATTTGATAGTAAGAAGACTCCACCTGGAGTCTGACTTTCAACAAGGCCTTGAAAGCAGACACAGGATCCACATTGCCAGCGTTGGTAGTCCGATTTTTTCCTTGTCAGCCAGATGGCAAGTTTAGCAGTACCAGATAGGAAGTTCATCAAAGTGTGCGCAGACTTCTTTGCCACTTTATACTTTGGACCGTAAATGAACAAACCAAAAGAGAAACATTCACCCAAAGCCTGAAACCACACTCGCAAAAGATCAAAAAGGCCAGATAAACGGAAACATTGAACAAACAAATGCTCTAGGGTCTCAACTTGGGAACAAAACAAACATTCGTCCCCCACAGTTGGATCCAGGCGTGCTCTGTATTTATTCGTAGCTATTGCCCCATGAACAATCCTCCACTGGAGATCTGCCGTCCGTTTCTCAATAGGGAGCTTGTACATGCACCGCCAGCTGCCTTTCGGGGATACCTCTGGCCCCCAAACCCCGCCCACTTCAACTCCTTCACGTCCATCAGAGAGCGCAGATTCAGAACTTTCACACAGATGTGATACACCGTCTTCGTCCCCACAAACTGGAACTTGCCCAGATGAGGATTTCTGAAGGCCAGCAGGTGATCCTCTCCCCCCTGCCACTCCCCCACAGCTGGACTTATGGAAAGGGCAGGAAAGTTGGACACAGTGTCATCATCATATTGAGTGGAAAGAGTACGGTTTTCCGCAAACGCTCGGAGCGGTCGTGGCAGGGCGGCACACACTTCCCCCACCACCCTCTGCAGCAGTCTGACAGATGTAATGTTGGCACTCCGCCTCAGCGTTTCCATCGATGTGGTCAACATCTTCATAAGATGACCAAGCTTGGTACAGCGTGCCTCTCGTAAACAAGTTCGCAGACTGACCGACTGCAGCACCTGAGTGTCGATGAATTGATTGAAAAACAGTGGTTCCTCGAACAGTCACATGCCCGGTGTCTCGTCAGGGAAGCGGGCTACGGCGAAGACTTGCCATGCATGCAAGACGGATGTGTAAAAAGCAGAAAGTCCAGTAAGGTCCACCTCCCCAGATGTCACGAGGAAGAGCTGCTTATCATAGCCCAAGCGGCCAACTCTCCTCAGGAGCAGTTTTGCAGTGTCCATCCAGCAGGGGCCACATCCGTAAAGGAGGCATTGTGCAGTCTGAAGCCTAAAACAGACGATCTTGGAGTGTATGTCAACCAGGCCCTGTCCTCCCTCGGCAACAGGCAGGTAGAGAACAGCCGCACGGACCCAATGTCGACCAGACCAAAAGAAATCCACGATGATCTTCTGAACCTCCTCCACCAGGCTCCTGGGCGGTGTCAAAGCAACAAGCCTATGCCAAAGAGCCGAAGCAACTAGATTATTGGCGACCAGAACCCTGCCCCTATATGACAGCTGTGGTAGCAACCATTTCCATTTAGAAAAGCGAGCACACACCTTGTCCTTAACACCCTCCCAGTTCTTGCATTCAAATTCCTCAGAGCCCAGAAAACCCCCCAACACTTTGAGACCGGCTTTCCCCCACTGAAGACCTCCGTGTTGCCAAGGAATGTCCTGATGTGACCACTGGCCCACCAATAGACCCTCACTCTTGGCCCAATTCACCCGTGCAGAAGATGCCCTTTCATAAATAGAAAAAGTGTCCACCAGACGCTGTACATCCCTGTGGGATGTGATGAAAACGCTGACGTCGTCCGTGCAAGCAGACAAGATGATTGGGCGGCAACTGCTGGAGGGCCCCAGCAGAACCAGACCACCCAGCTGAGTGCGCAACCTGCACAGTAAAGGCTCAATAGTCAAGCTGTCCAGTTGACCTGAGATTGGACAACCCTGTCTTATTCCCCGGTGTACAGGGATTGGCCGACTGGTTTTGAGATTCCATGCAACACGGTCCCGCACCAAACAGGGCCCCGTAATAATCCACTGCATGGCGCCGCATCTCGGATGGATTTGTAGTCATTTGACCATCTGGGAGCGTCAAGCAAGTCATCAACTTCTTTTTCGCAGCAGACTTCTCCAGATTGAAGAAGAAGGACGTTGGGGCATCCATGTCCTGCATGCGAGTGAACCGTGACCTCACAAGTGCCCCCTTCACTCTTTCCTGCATTAATGTGCACAGGACCGATCTCTTCTCCTGCAGCAAAGGACCTGCGGTAGAATCCTGATCCATAACCAAACTGTCCTCCAGCCTCTTGACAGTGTCCTCAAGTTCACCGACCTTGGCGTTGATAATGGAAGTGGAGTTCGCAGTGTACTGTTGACAAAAACTGTGAATTTGCACTTTGCCAACCTCCCACTACTGTTCCAGGGAACTAAAACGAGCCTTTGTGGTCCTCCAATGTTCCCAGAAACACACAAAATATTGACAAAAGGTGTTGTCCTGAAGGAGCTTGTTATTGAAGTGCCAATAAGATTTAGTCCCTTCCCCTGGTGAGGTAATTAACACTGCAGTGGCCAGGTGATCCGTGAAACCGACGGGACTTATGTTACTGTGGAGGATTCCGGGGCCAAAGGTTTTAGAAACATATATCCTGTCTAATCTAGCAGCACTGACAACACCGTCAGTGACTCGGACCCAGGTATACTGTCTATATGCGTTTGCATGCGTTTGCATTTGCATGCGTTTGCATGTTTAGACCTCCACGTGTCCAATAAGTCGAACTGTAGAGTGAGATTTTTTAAGATTCGAGAATACTGCAGATGGGGCTCTGCATTAGTGTGATCCAGAGTGAAGTCCAAGGTACAGTTGAAATCACCACCGGCTCCAGCCGCGGCTCCATCAGAGCCCCCCACCCGCTGCCTGTGCGGGCAAGCGAACCATTTATGGCCCACGTCTCCACATTCAAAACACTTCATCTGTCCTGAGCTCGCATACACCATATAGGAGCCGTCCCCGTGTTTGACCCGGAAGGACACTTCCAGAGTTTGAGTGGGCGAGTCTAGAAACATGAACACCTGTCGCCTGAGTGATCTCACATGTTTTAACTTGGTAACCTTGCATCCCAAACTCACAGTTCTAAACGGGCGCACAAACTTCCCAAATCTGCGGAGCTCCGTCGCCAACTGCTGGTCAGTGATGAAAGGAGGAACACCTGAGACGGTAATACGCGTTGATGGGACAGATAAGGGGGACACCTGTACATACGTTTCCCCGATGACAACACCACTCGCAATGAGAGCGTGGACATCCTCCTCAGCAGCCAGAAACACAACTACAGCTCTATTCATTTGGGACGCATAGTACTAACTAACTAACTAACCTGCACTTATATAGCGCTTTTCTAGTCACAAAGACCACTCAAAGCGCTTTCATTAATACTAACCCTCTATTCTAAGGGCCTATAGGAAACAGATATCTAGGGACAATTTTAGAACAGCCAATTAACCTAACATGCATGTCTTTGGCATGTGGGAGGAAACCGGAGAAATCCCGGAGTAAACCCACGCAACACGGGGAGAACATGCAAACTCCACACAGATCACTGTTGGTTGGGGGCTGGGATCGAACCCACGATCCCACGATCCCCACAATCCCCCGGCCAAGGGTAAACTGTGCTGCCGCAGTGCTAACCACTGCGCCACCGTGCAGCCATAGTAGATAGCATCATGGCCCACCTGCTCACCCACAGCCATAAGGACTTCCTCCACAGTAACATTGCTGTCCGGGGGAACGATCTGCACCCCCTGACGGATAGATGGAGGTGGCATTCCCAAGGTCGCAATCCTCCACCCAAAAAAACCAAAAACTGAATATGCGGGCAGTAATAGAAAATCGAAAAAAAGTTAAAAAAAAAAAACATGGAGTTCCCTATTTCCGCCCTCCTCTTTCGGCCGCCAGAAGAAGAAGAAGAAGAAGAAGAAGTAATCTGTTCTGCATATTCAACTCACCTTTTTATTTTTTTTTGTAGAAAGACAGACAGAACACTCTTGCCATAAATTAAGATGATTATTGGTTTGTTCCCAGAGTGCTAAAATTTGTCTTTTGGAGGATAAAAATGCTCTGAAACAATTTCAAATAAATGTATGATTGAAGAGAAGTTTCCATCTGTCCGATAGCTGTGATGGTGAGATATGCTGTTAATTATTACCTCCACCAAGGAGGTTATGTTTTCATCGGCGTTGGTCTGTCTGTCTGTCTGTTTGTTTGTTAGCAAAATAACTCAAAAAGTTATGGACGGATTTTCATGAAATTTTCACAGATTGTCAGAAATGGGGTATCCTACAGATGCTTAGATTTTGGTGGTGATCCACAAGAAAACTGCCATTACGCAAAATGCCATTTTCGTGAATAACTACTGAACCACTAATCCTATCATTGTTAATCCAATTCCTAGTCATATGTTTTCATGGTCAAGGAATCTGAAAATGTACACACAAACACTGTATGGGGGGAACTGTGGCGCTAAACCGCCATTACGGAAAATGCCATTTTCCTCAATAACTACTGAACCACTAATCCTATCATTGTGAATCCAATTGCTAGTCATATGCTTTCATGGTCAAGGAATCTGAAAACGTACACACAAACACTGTATGGGGGGAACTGTGGCGCTAAACCGCCATGACGGAAAATGCCATTTTCCTCAATAACTACTGAACCACTAATCCTATCATTGTGAATCCAATTGCTAGTCATATGTTTTCATGGTCAAGGAATCTGAAAACGTACACACAAACACTGTATGGGGGGAACTGTGGCGCTAAACCGCCATTACGGAAAATGCCATTTTCCTCAATAACTACTGAACCACTAATCCTATCATTGTGAATCCAAATGCTAGTCATATGTTTTCAAGGTCAAGGAATCTGAAAACGTACACACAAACACTGTATGGGGGGAACTGTAGTGCTAAACCGCCATTACGGAAAATGCCATTTTCCTCAATAACTACTGAACCACTAATCCTATCACTGTGAATCCAATTGCTAGTTATGTTTTCATGGTCAAGGAATCTGAAAACGTACACACAAACACTGTATGGGGGGAACTGTGGCGCTTGGCGGAGGTCTGCGCTCTCCGAGTGCTTTTCTAGTTTAGAAAGTTCTTACATTATTCAAAAAAAGTATCTTTCATGTTGATGGGCAGTCATTTTACTATCTTACATAGAGCAGTCACTTTCTCCTTAGAGACATATCTTCAGTCATAATTAGATGTTACGGAAAATGACAAAACTAACAACTTTGTGTTAGAGCTACAGTGGTGTGAAAATGTGTCTGATTTCTCATTTTTTTGTATGTTTGTCACACTTAAATGTTTCAGATCATCAAACCAATTTAAATATTAGACAAAGATAACACAAGTAAACACAAAATGCAGTTTTTAAATTAAGGTGTTTATTATTAAGGGTAAAAAAAAAAATTCCAAACCTACACGGCCCTGTGGGAAAACGTGATTGCCCTCTAAACCTAATAACTGGTTGCCCCCCCCTCCGCCCCTTAGCAGCAACAACTGCAATCAAGCGTTTGCTATAGCTGGCAATGTGTCTTTTACAGCACTGTAGAGGAATTTTGGCCCACTCATCTTTGCAGAGTTGTTGTAATTCAGCCACACTGGAGGGTTTTCGAGCATGAATCGCCTTTTCAAGGTCATGCCACAGCATCTCAATCAGATTCAGGTCAGAACTTTGACTAGGCCACTCCAAAGTCTTCATTTTGTTTTTCTTAAGACATTCAGAGGTGGACTTACTGGTGTGTTTTGGATAATTGTCCTGCTGCAGAACCAAATGCGCTTCAGCTTGAGGTCATGAACAGATGGCTGGACATTCTCCTTCAGGATTTCTTAGCAGACAGCAGAATTCATGGTTCCATTTACCACAGCAAGTATTCCAGGTCCTGAAGCAGCAAAACAGCCCCAGATCATCACACTACCTATCTCTTGGTTGTCCATCGATCCGATGATGACCGTCCCTCATGTGTTAAGTCCTCTTCTTGCGCGAGCACGGAGATGGCTGTTTAGGCCGATCCTCGATCGGCAGACACGGCTGCAGTAGGGGCAAGGAAACTGCCCAGGTAATAACGTCTTTCTTCGTGCCCGTGCTTCAGCTACATCAGCTCGCCTCTTCTCTTCAAAGTAGTCTCGCGCCTAGGTAGTGAGGGCGTGCCAGCTTGGCGTGTTCATAGCCAACAGCTCTAATTGTTTGGGAAGGATGCCAGTGTGTCTGATGTTGAGCTTCACGCAGTCTTTGAATCTTTTGCGTGGTCTGCCTTGGTTCCGCTTCCCAGAGCAGAGTTCGCTGTACATGAGCTGCTTGGGCAGCCTGTGCCCATCCATCTGGGTCACATGACCAACCCATCGAAGCTGGGCTTTCAGAATCATGGCCTCGATGCTGGTCATCTCAGCTCTGTCCAGGACCTCAAGGTTTGTGACCCGGTCTTGCCAGTGAATGTTCATGATCATCCATAGACTTCTCATGTGGAACTTCTCCATCTGCTTCAGGTGTTTTTTGTACATGGTCCACGTCTCACATCCGTAGAGAAGGCTGGTGAGGACAATGGCCCTGTACACTTTGAGCTTCGGGACAGCTGGATGTTGTGCTGGTTCAGGACGCGAGCTTGTAGACGACCGAGAGCTTGACTGGCCTTGCAGATTCTGGCGTTGATCTCCTTATCAAGGCTGCCATTATTGCTGATGGTGCCGCCAAGGTATCTAAAGTCGTCTACCGTCTTTAGTTGGGTACCCTCGATGGAGATGGGGGGTAGGACAGTGGAGGCGGGTGCTGGTTGGAACAGTACCTCTGTCTTGCGGAGGCTGACAGTAAGACCAAAAAGGCGGGAGGCTTCTGCAAACTTATTCACGATGATCTGGAGATCAAACTCCGTGTGGGCCATGAGGGCACAGTCGTCAGCGAAAAGTACTTCCAGGACAATCTTTTCTGTGACCTTGGTCTTAGCCTTCAGTTGGCGGAGGTCGAACAGTGAGCCATCAAGTCTGTATCGCAGGTATACCCCAAGGTCCAAGTCCCCGAAGGCATGGTTGAGGACGCAAGAGAAAAAGAGGTTGAAGAGGACCGAGGTCAGAACGCACCCCTGCTTGACCCCTTTGCTGATATTGAATGGCTCAGATACCTCTCCACCTGAGAGAACCTACCCAGTCATGCTGTCGTGAAACTGGCATATGAGGTTTACAAACTTGTCTGGGCACCCAAGCTTGGATAGGATGATCCAGAGGGCCTCCCTGTTCACCGTGTCAAAGGCCTTAGTCAGGTCAATAAAGTAGTAGTAGTAGTAGATTAGTTTATTTGACAGGGACAGTGCAATAAACATAGACAATTAATCAAAGACAATCAATCTGATGTGTTGCACATAGAGTGTATAGCTATTAGCTAATTTGCAACTCTTGTCCCTGGATGGGCTTTAGAAAAAAGAATCAAGATAAAAAATATACACAATAACCACATACATCAATGCAGAAAAATTATAAATACACAATTATAAATATTATAAATATTATAAATACACAAATATAACAGCCTGACTCACATTTAACACATATAACATAACTCACATTTGCCTATTTCAGGCCTTCCTCCCTCCGTCACTCACTATAAACAAACACATTTATTCCTTCCCTTCATTAACTCTCACTTTGCAGACAAATAATTCATACATGAGTACATTCTTGTTTATTTTTCAGCCAGTTTTTAACATTTTTAGTGAATGTTTTAAAGTCCGTTATTATTTTAATTTCATTTGGCATTGTGTTCCAGATGTGACTGCCCTTTATAGAGAAAGCTGTTTGTCCAAATGTGGTTCTGCGGTGGAATATTTTACAGTTATTGTTAACAGAACTCCTGGTGGCTCTGCTGCTGTCCTGTCTTTGGACGAAACCAGCAAGTGGCTCGGGTGCTGATTTATGGAAACATTTGAACGTTAATTTCAGAAGACAGAGGTCAATGAAGCTCTCAAAACTCAATAGGTTGTATTTTTTTAAAACATTACAGTGATGCCACCTAATGGGCTTTTTGTCCAAGATTTTTAGGGTTTGATTATATAATGAACCTATATGTCTTATTGTGGAAGGGGCTGCTTGAGCCCAGACTGTCAAACAGTATGATATATGAGAAAAAACCATAGAATGCATATACAGTGCAGCTGCTTCGTAAGGTATGTAATATCTAATTAATTTAAAGCAGTTCAGATTTTTTTTTACTGTTTTTGAAATTTTCTTTATATGAAGATTAAATTTGAGTTGAGGATCTAGTACAATGCCAAGGTATTTGAATTCTGTAGCTAAACTGATGTCATGATCATGTATATTAACTTTAAAATGTTGCAGGTTACATTTTTTGATTGAAAAGCACATTGAGACTGTTTTCTGAAGGTTCAGCAATAGATGGTTCTTGAGGAGCCACTCTTGGACATCAACCATACTTGTAGACAGTACATCTGCAGCCTGTGCTGGAGTCTTGGCAGCTGTGTAAATAACTGCATCATCTGCATAAAGTTGGCATGTTGCAGCTGAGCAGTGTAACGGCAAGTCATTAATAAAAATGCTGAAAAGTAAAGGACCAAGAATGGACCCTTGTGGGATACCCATGCGGTTGTTTAAAATGAGGATTTATCCTGGTGAACTTTTACACACTGTTCTCTATTCTGGAGATAAGATGCAAACCATTCTAATGTATTTGGGGAGAAGTTAAAAGATACCATTTTGGATAAAAGCAAACTGTGGTTTACAGTATCGAAAGCCTTTTTGAGATCTAGAAAAACAGCTCCTACCACATTACCCCTGTCCAAGGACTGTTTGACGTTTTGTACGATACGTTTGATACGTTGAGTATCCTGGTCTAAAACCAAATTGATGTGGATGAAGAAGTTGACTGTCTTGTAAGTAGTCTATCAGCTGTGTAGCTACAACTTTTTCAAGAACCTTAGATAGGACTGGTAAGATAGAGATTGGGCGGTAATTGCATATATCGTCTTTACTGCCTGATTTATGAACTGGTATGACGACAGCTTTTTTCCAGCCAGATGGAAATGTACTAGACCTAATGGAGAGATTAATGAGATGAGTCAGTGGTTTGATTAATATTTTGCTGTGCATTTTGAGAAAGGAGGTGCTCATATTGTAGATATCATTAGTTTTTGAGTTTGACAGTGTTTTAACAATACCAGCAATTAACTTCTCATTTACCTCATCGATGTGAAAAATATCTGTTGGAAGTATGGAATTTGTGTTGTTGAGCACATTTGGCAGCACAAAAATTTTTGTTAAGTCTTCCACAGAGCCCACAAAGTGTGAATTAAATTCATTTGCCAAAGTAGCCTTGTCACTGACGGTCTTGCCATTGATTCTAAGTTCCTTTACCCCCTTCTGATCGTTTTTTTTATTAGTTAAGTTATTTAAATGCCTCCATAGGGAACTGTTGTTACCCTTTGCATGATCTATCAGTTTATTGTAATAAGATATTTTTGATTTTCGCAGCTCATGTACCACTTTATTTCTTAAACTTTTGTACACAAGGTGATCATTTTGTAGTTTGGAGGTTAGTGATGTTTTCAGTGCATAGTCTCGCCTCTTCATAAGTTTTCTTATTTCATTATTTAACCATGGTAGGCTAATCTTCTGTTGTCTACTTTTAATTTGCTTTGAAAATTTTTCTATAGACTTTGTGATTGTTGCAGTTATAAAATTACAACAATCATCTACTTCACATGTTGCCATGAGCTGCTCCCAATTTTGATTCTCTAAGTAATGTTCAAACTCCTCATTTTTTGATTTGGGGATAATAAAATTTGATTTGTCAATATCGACTCCCCCAAAATACTGTAGTCGCTTTTTAGTAAGTTTCCTGACAGCAAGAACCATGTTATGATCTGAGAGACCAGTTACAAGATTATAGGTTCTGGTTATTCGTTCTGGTTTATTAGTAAATACCATGTCAATAAGTGTTCTGGATTGTTTGGTTATCCTGGTGGGTCCTTTGATGATTTGCTGGTAATTAAATTTAGTCATGAGGCTTTTCAGTTTTTGTTTGTCTTTTTTATCAGACCAGTTGATATTAAAGTCACCATGAATTATTGTTTCTCTGTTCTTCTCAAGTTGTTTAACCAGATCACTTAATTCATTATAAAAGGAAGAGTTGTGTGACGGTGGGTTGTACACTACTGCAATGTTGAAATTCATTACCGGAGAGAGACATACATTAACAGCTAAACATTCAAGTGAAGTATTCAAATCAACCAGTTGACATTTATATTTCTCTTTGATGTAAATTAAAACACCTCCTCCCCTCCCTACCTGCCTGTCTTTTCTAAAACACTGGTAGCCCACAATATCGATCATATTAGTGTCTATGTTACTGTGTAGCCAGCTTTCTGAGAGACAAAGGTAGTCCAGATTTGAGTCCAACAGCAACACCGAAATCTCATCTCTTTTGGGGATTATGCTCCGTATGTTTAAATGACCGCCGAGGATCCCCTTTGGTTTAGCCTTGGTGTCCCAAAGAACTCGTGCATGATTAACAGTTTGGAAAAATAAATGTTGTTTTTGCTTTTGTACAGCTCGGTTTTGTGCTAACCCAGTGGTCTGCTGTTTAATAGTGGCAGGTCCAGGGTTAAGGTGAATATCTCCTGCCAGAAGTAGCAGAACTAACAGAACTTTAACTGTATATCCTCTGCCATATTGTGATTTTTGCTTAACAGCCATGTTTGCCTTAATTTGGAAGTTTTTGCTCAGGGCTTTTAAAGACCACATAGAGTGTAGGGTGAGATGTCCAAGCCCAAATCCATACAGATAAAACTTTTTAACTTCACCTTTGGTTGAGTTTGTCGGAAAATCCTTCTTGTTGCAGGTCCAGACACACAAAGACAAAACGAAGAGGAAGTAGAGAAGTAGAGAAGGCTTATTAGTGGTGCCCATCAGCCCACTTTTTAATCCGGTGGCAGCCATCTTCAGTCTTTCTTGGAAAGAAGGAAAAGGAAAATCTGTGGATAGTAAAATAAATTCTGCTTATATCGCCAGAATCTGATCCGATCGTCCTCGAATCCAGCTGGGCCTCAGCTAGCCAACTAGCCCCTTCCGTTGCTGGTCTCGTTGCTCATAGTCGCCGTAACTGGTCTCCCGTCCCGCTCCTCCAACCGAGTCTCGTCACACACCGCCGCTGCCACCGAGCTCCGCTGAGGTCACGGTAAATCCTCCGCTAGGCACCGCCACCTACCGTCGTCTGCCTGGGTGAAATCTCTGCTGAGCCCCGTCAACAAATAGCCGCTTGCCTGGTAGTATCTCCGCTGGGCCTCGCAGCTGGGCTTCGATTCAGGCTGGTGTAAGGTGGAATGACTGGCGCCAGCATTAAGCTAACTAGCGTTAGCTTAGCAATCGCTTCGGGTAGTCTCGTCGCACACCGCCGCTGCAGTCACGGTAAGTCCTCCGCTGGGCACCGCCGCCTACTGCCGTCTGCCTGGGTGAAATCTCTGCTGAGCCCCGTCAAACAAATAGCCGCCTGCCTGGTAGTATCTCCGCTGGGCCTCGCAGCTGGGCTTTGATTCAGGCTGGTGTTAGGTGGAATGGCTGGCGCCAGCATTAAGCTAACTAGCGTTAGCTTAGCAATCGCTTCAGGTAGGACACATCAGTGAATCACAAGGAAGCGCTGGAATCGCTGGTCAGTTTACTCACAGTGGCCGGATAAAAGCGATCAAAGGGGTAATCCACCGGAGGTATATCCGATCGCTGTAGGTAGTTATTTAGAGACTGGCGCCAGCATTAAGCTAACTAGTGTTAGCTTAGCAATCGCTTCAGGTAGCATTAAGCTAACTAGTGTTAGCTGAGCAATCGCTTCAGGAAGGCGCAGGAAGTCGCTGGAGAAAGGCGATTAAAGAGCAATCCAACGGAGGTGGCAATTCAGCCCGTGCGTGTTCGCCACGAGCGCCGATCGCTGCAGGCCAGCCACTTTTAATGGCAAAATCAGTGACTTTGTCTCAGCACTGAAAAAGTGTGACCATCCCGGTCGCCATCTTGAGAAGACCACATATAAGTCCATGTTTTGTTCTAGACATTTCTCCTGCACTTGGCGGACGGAGAAGATCATGTCCACGGTGCTGTGGTTTGAGCGGAATCTGCCCTGTGTTTCTGGCAGGTTCCCTTCAGAGATGTTGTTAATCAGTCGGTTGAGGAGGACCCGGGCCAGTATTTTTCTGGCAACAGACAGAAGGGAGATACCTCGGTAACTGCTGCAGTCCAACTTGCTACCCTTATTCTTGAACATGGAGACAACAGTGGCACCCCTGAAGTCTTTGGGCAGTTGTTCTTCATTCCAGATGTTGGTGAGGAGGGAATGGAAGATTTCAAGGGCCACAGGACCAGCTGATTTGAATATTTCCGCCAGGATTCCATCCATCCCAGGTGCTTTGCCTGAATTGGTCTGCCTAATCGCCTTCAAGACTCCGTCCATTGTAGGGGGGAGGTCGAGGCAGTGGACGGTGGGTTTTTGTGGGAGCAGTTCGAGGGCGTGGGGGTCTACAGTGGAGGGCCTGTTGAGCAGGTAGCTGAAGTGCTCTCTCCATTGCGCATTGATGCTTCTCTTCTCCTTCAGCAGAGTTGAACCACTGCTGACAGAAGTGGGGTAGTACATGGCTTGGCAGGTCCATATACTTCCTTGATGACGGTGAAGAACATCTTGGAATTCTGCATGTTGGCATATCTCTGCACCTCATCTGCCTTCTTCTCCCACCATTCATTCTGCATCTTTCGCAGCGCTGCTTGTGCCTGTCTCTGGAGGTGCTTGAAGCGATCACGCTTGGAAATGGAAGTGGGGTCATTCTGCCACTCAACAAAGGCCTTCTGCTTGTCATCCAGGAGTGTTTTGATGTTCTCGTTGTTCTCGTCAAACCAGTCCTGGTGCACTCCTTTCCTGGGGCCGATGGATCATCACGCTACCACCACCATATTTTACTGTTGGTATGATGTTCCTTTTCTGAAATGCTGTACTACTTTTACGCCAGCTGGAATGGGACACACACCTTCCAACAAGTTCTTTTGTCTCATCAGTCCACGAGTATTTTCCCAAAACTCTTGGGGATCATCAAGCTGTGTTCTGGCAAAACTGAGACGAGCCTGTGTTCTTTTTGCTGAGCAATGGTTTTTGTCTTGGAACTCTGCCATGCAGGCCATTTTTGCCCAGTCTTTCTTATGGTGGAGTCATGAACACTGACCTTAACTGAGGTTGTGTACCTCGTTGTGTACCTATTACCTTGGCATTCGTTTGTAGAGCAAAGTAAGAATTTCCTTGCTCAGGAAATGTAGCACTTCTTAACTGTGCACATGATAATAAAGCTTTTGAATCTTCAATCTTCTCTTTGAACTGAGGCAAGTGAGGCCTTCAGTTCTTTGGATGTTGTTGTGGGGTCTTTTGTGACCTCTTGGATGAGTCGTCACTGTGTTCTTGGGGTAATTTTGGTCCGCGGCCACTCCTGGGAAGGTTCACCACTGTTCCATGTTGTTCCATGTGGTTTGCTGGAGTCCCAAAGCTTTAGAAATAGCTTTATAACCTTTTCCATACTGATAGGTCTTACTTTGTTTCTCATTTGTTCCTGAATTTCTTTGGGTTGTAGCATGATGTCTAGCTTTTGAGGATCTTTTGATCTACTTCACTTTGTCAGGCAGGTCCTTTTTAAGTGATTTCTTGATTGAGAACAGGTGTGGCAGTAATCAGGCCTGGGTGTGGCTAGAGAAACTGAATCAGCTTTCCAAAGATGTGATAAACCACAATTAATTTGTTTTAATGGTGGTGGTGGTGGTGGGGGCAATGACTTTTTCATACAGGGCCATGTAGGTTTGGATGTGTTTTTACCCTTAATAATAAACACCTTCATTTACAAACTGCATTTTGTGTTTACTTGTGTTATCTTTGTGTAATATTTAAATTTATTTGATGAGCTGAAACATTTAAGTGTGATAAACATACAAAAAAAATGAGAAATCAAGAGGGAGGCAAACACTTTTTCACACCACTGTATGTATATACATATTAGTGGTGTTGGATGATTAAAGTTTCTAATCGCGATTAATCTTTTGGAACATTGAGTTAATCGTGATTAATAACGCGTTAATCGCGTGTTTTTCCATTCAGATACAGTGTACCTTAAGTTGGTAATTTTTCAAGTTTCTCATACTGTTATAAACATGGGAGTGGACAAATATACTTGCTTTCTTCACCTGCAGGTTTATTAAAGCTCTCAACATACCCAAAATAACAAAAACTATCCAGTATATTCTCCAGAAATAATATCAACAAATCGTCTTTTTCCAGGCCGTTTTGGCACAATTCCTACAAATTAAACATCATTTTGAAGGTCTTTCAATACAGAAAATGGAAATAACTGTCATGAGTCGGACTTTTTCCTCGAGTTACTCCTCATCTCCTCCAGAGCTATTCCAGCTCTGGAGCGCCACTGTCCGTAAGTTTTCCTTGTTTGCATTTTTGTCGTGTCTGCACAGTTTTGGGACTTTCTGTTCTTTTTGTCAATAAATGTCACAATTACAGTTCAGTGCATGGGCCTGTTTTTCTGCCCCGGAGGGGCGTTTATAACGATAACGTTACATCAGTTTTGAAAATGTCCTCAAAGTGACTCATTTTGCCAGCACGGGTCATTTGTTTACAGTGTTAGCATCTTAGCAGTGGCGCTAACAAACGGAACTACTATCGTGCTTGTGACAACACCCCAACGTGCTACAAAAAATGGCGAGGTAGTGAATGGACATTCCGAACACAGCTTTAGATTTTTTTTAGATTGGTATTCACCAACAGTTGGACCTGTGGGGATGAAAACACATGAATTTCTGTAAACTCTCAACAGATGGAAATCAGCTATAACCTAGCTTCCACAGAAGAACAATACAACATCCAGGCAAAGTTTTGGAGTAGGCTATAACAATTATCCAGCTGAGAGCTCTGACAGATAACATTGTAAACTTAAACATGACAGCACTTTGGTGATATCCATGACTGTAATCCAGCTTGTCTGCATGGCACACACAGTGTCAGTGGCCACAACGGCCTTGGTATGGAGAGCGGCTAGGCCAAAAAGTACTGTTTGCGCTTTCTGCCGTCAACTGCCATTAACTGTGATGACAAAATTTGTCGCCATTAACGGGGGCAACGCGTTAACGGGCAATTAATGCGATAATGGCAAGACCACTAAAATATAAATATATATATATATAAATAATTTATTAGGGGTGTAATGGTACTTGTATTCGTATTTTTTGGTACGTCACCCACGACACAGTACGGACGTGTACCAAGGTATAAAACATGGACTATATTGAGTGACGGACAGAAAGTGTAACTGTCGGGTGTGGCAGTTACTCTAAGTAAAACAGAATTTAAAAGTAGTATTAAACAGAAATTCAAGGAAAGGTGGCAAAAACAGTGGGAGGAAGAAAGGAAAAGGAGACAGTATTACTGGGTTCAAAGGAAGGTGGGAAGAATGAGGGTGGTAGGGGAAAACAGAAGAGTGGAAATTGTAATTTCAAGACTTAGGTTTGGTCATACTGGGCTTAATGGAAATTTATTTAAAATAGAAAAACATAATGCAGGAAGATGTGAAGAGTGTGGAGAAGAAGAAACAATAGAGCATGTTGTATTGCACTGCAGGAGATATATTCAACAGAGGAGGATAATACTGAGAAACTTTGAGAGGAAGAAAATGAATTTTAACTTGATGGAGATTGTGCGGAAAGGCAGCAGTGAATGGAGCAAGTTACTTTTTTCAGTTTTTATGTAATGTTAAATTAATTGAACGTATAAGAGTAGAGGGTTTTTTTTTGTTTTGTTTTTTTTTTTGGGGGGGGGGGGTGATGATTATAAGATTGTAAGAGGACCCATCCAATCCAGTAGGTGGTGGTAATGCACTAAGCCCATGTTTGCCAACCGCCAAAAAAATCCAAACAAGAACTGTAACTGCCATATCACGCCCCCCTGCTCCTCTCCGTTTCCCGTCTCCAGCCACCTGTCAGCGGACTTCTGAAGCATTCCGCCTCGGTAAAGAATGACTGAAATTGGGCTACTTCTAAATACAACACTGGTAAGGTTAGTGTAGCAAGTAAAGTTAATGCATCTTATTTTCAATAAGCGACTGTCTCAGTTTTAGAAAACTGATTAAACTGTTAGCATGTGCTAACATTACCTGTCAGACAACAACCTCTCCTGAATGATGTTTGCTGACAGCTGAGCTCAGTGTTTCCTCTGGCTTAAAGACCTTGGCGCGGTGACAACATATTTTTCTGGGGGAGCTGGGGGGGCAGAAAACACATGACACGATTGTAACCGGAGTATGTTAATTTTATACTATTTTTTTTTAATTTTTGCACAGTAACATTGCATAATGGAACTTACCATTTGAAATATTGTACAATCAAGGCTTGAATGTTGGAATATTGGGCCAGTTGGGGTCCCACCCAGATGTCCTATGTTTGGACTTTTTACTGGTGTCATCCTTCTCTCCTCCCTCTGCTCACACCTCTCCTGGACCCTCTGCTTAAACACTTTCCTCTCCTTGGCTCCTGTCTTCTGTCTCATCTTTCCTTCTCTGAGCCCTGTCTAATTCAGTTTCTCTCTCTGTCTATAGTGGTATACAAACAGGTTAGAAAATTACAAGTGTCAAATACTTGTCCTGCAGTGTCAATATTTTGTCCTGCAGGATTTTTTTTTCATGGTTTACATAAATAACAAAAATGTGTATTTTTATGTGTGTTTCTTTTATTCCATAGACAAAGAGCAGGAAAGGGAAAGGGAAAAAAAATTCATAATAGTAATTTACTCATGCATACATAAATTATGTGATCAGAGGTGGGTATAGTAGCCAGAAATTCTATTCATGTAAAAGCAGTGCTACTGGAGTGGTGGCCTAGTTGGTAGAGCATCCACACCACAACCGGCAGGTCGTGGGTTCAAATCCCGGCCGTGTCATACCAAAGACCATATAAAATTGGTACTTTCCGTCTTCTAGCTTGGTGTTCAGTATAATGAAATGGGGAAAGTTAACACACAGAGCTATCAAAGGACTGACCCCCCACCCCACTGTAGCTTTCACTACTCACAGTAGATGTGTAGCTTAGGGTCAGTGAAATGGAGATAGGCGCCGCCTCATACACCACATGGTGTGGAAGGGATTAACTTAACTAAAAGCAGTGCTATGAAGTTAATATAGAGTGAAGTACGTGGCGGTAATGCACCTGTAAGCTGGTTGCCAACTGCCAATCAAAGCTAAAAGAAGAAGAATTAAAAGTAGACAACTAAAAATTTCTAGTTAAGGGTACAAAGAGCACTTAATTAAAAACTTGGGTAATGACCTCAGTCTTAAAGGTTTGAGGTTTTTCTTGAAAATTTACAAAAAATTTTATAGTTTTCTACTTTTCTCTGTAAATTTATCTAAATTTGCAACCATTTTCCTCAAATTTGTAATTTCCTCTTGTAAAATTATGACTTTTCTTGTACGTTTGAGACTATTATAAATTTGTGGTGTATTTTATGGCTAATTTTTATCTTTTTTTTAATCCAATCCAATTTTATTTATAAAGCACTTTAAAAATGACAGCTGACAGTGTTGTACATCAACAAAAAAAATAAAATATAAAAACATAAAACATAACAATAAAATACAGCTAAAGTACAAAACAGCATAAACAAAACAATAGTCAAACAATAGAGACAATAAGAACAAATAAAACCAATGTCTCAAACTGGGTCAAAAGCCAGAGAATAAAAATGGGTTTTAAGATTAGTTTTAAAACTGTACAGTGAAGAGGCCTGTCTGATGGACAAAGGCAGATTATTAAAAAAAAAATACTGTTTTTTTTTACTAAATTTGAAACAGAATGTGCCAAAATTTTTACTTTTTCCTCATACAATTTAAACTTTTGACCATAATTTTGTAGAGTCAGAACAGAATAATAATTTTAACTCTGAATTCAAAGAAATATAATTATTAAAATTATATTTAAAGAAATAAATCAACTAAAATGACCAAAAATGCAGTTGTTTGTGGCGGCGCCTTGCATGGCAGCGATTCTACATGTGATTAGCATTGTAGATAGCAGAAACGTAATTTTGTTCTACTGTACAGGATTGGCTGTATGGACTGAATGACAAGAGGGATGGCTTCTTATTACTATTATTATTTCTGTTATAATATTTCTATATATTTATAGTTTTATTTCATCTCAGTGAACCTGAACCACCTGAATTAAAATCATGTACAACGCTTGGACAATTTAAACAAAAACTAAAGGAAGAAATACTCCAAACATATATACAAGATGACATGTAAAATCACATAAGGATTGTCATATCCAGCCTGCGTTGTGTTGTAGCTTAGTTTTTTTGTCACATTTTGTCTTAGCTTTGTTCTGAATTGTAATCGCTCTTGTTTTGTTTTCTTTTGAATTCTTGGATGGAATATGGGTGGGCAATATAAGCTGCAGCTTCAGCCATCACCCATTTCGGATAACTTATGTTAAACTGTATAATCAGAGGAGTTATTGTCTAATTTGACCTTGTTGACACGTCAAACAGGTTCATTTTGTCTTCTTTCAATTATTTTTTCCTTTTTTTTTTTTTCCTTTGAAAGACAAAAGTAAAATAGAAAGATGTCTTTACCTTCTTTACATGTTTCAACTGCACTGCAGCCTTCATCAGAAGAGTCAGCTGATTGCTGCCAGGTGACATTTATCAGCTGATTTTCGTAGGCGGGGCCAGCTCAGCAGATCTGTCAGATCCACCGAGCCGGCCCCGCCTCCCGCCGTCAGATGGTCTCTGGAGAATGTGGTCCCAGGTGTGAGAAAGCATAAAGGCCCCCTCATCTCGGTTCATGGTGTCTTTTCCCCGCTTTCTGATCTCTATTGCCTCCTTGATCCACAAGGCCATTAACCATTAGCGTGCCATTAGCGTGCCCATTAACACGGGCACGCTTCAGAAACCACCTACGATTCAACCTCCGTTGCAGAGATGAGGAGGTCACACCCCAAAGCCTCAATATAAGAAATCCAATCCCGACCAAGAACGCAGAAAAAATCATCAACAAAGCACGGAAAGACCTTATAAAAGAACGTATAAGAATAACGGCAAATAAAGTAGACAAAATAAACAACCAAATCAAAGAGGAAACGGACATGTTTAAGCAACGCTACCCGACGGACCAGAAAACGCAGGAGCAGATAAAAGCACAACTGAAACACGCACATGAACAAGAATTCATCACAACGAAAAACCGCCAATTGAAAAAATTAAAAAAACTCACAGAAAGAAAGAACGGACGAAGACAAACACACACGGAAAAGAACGATAAGTGGGTCAAAAACATATCACAACGCACACTCACGGACACGGAGAAAACAGTGCTGAACAGAGGACTGAACTTCGCCATCACACCAGCCAGAATCCCCCATGAAGAATACATCCTCGCAACAGAACTGGCATGTGAAAAAATCCAGGACCAAGGAGAAAAAGCAGCACTCCGGAACGCAGTCGCAGGAATCCTCAAAACGGCCAAATTACCACAAAGCAACGTTACAAGAAAAGAAGAAAAAGCATTAAACTCACTCAAGACAGATAAAACGATCACAATACTCCCAGCAGATAAAGGCAGAACAACAGTAATTTTGGACACGGAAACATACGAAAAACAGATGGAAACCATGTTGGCAGACAGTAACACATACGAAATCATTAAAACAAACCCGACAGAAGAAAAGAAAAAAATGCTCAAAGCCCTTCTAAAACCTCTATTAGAAAGCAATAAAATCACAAAGGACGCATATGATCACCTGATCCCCACAGCCAGCATCACCCCTCGGATTTATGGAACACCGAAAATACATAAAAAGGATATCCCACTGCGGCCAATAATAGACAGCATTGGATCAGTCACATACAACTTATCAAAAGCCCTAGCTGAAATCATCAAACCCCTCCTTGGACTATCAGACTTTCACTGTAAAAATTCAAAAGAGCTGGCACAAGAACTCAAAGACATAAAAATAGAATCAGACGAGATCCTCATCTCACATGACGTCATCTCTTTATTCACAAAGACTCCTATTGACGTCACACTACATATAGTGCAAGAACGCCTCAACAAGGACAGTACCCTAAAAAGACGCACCAACCTCACAGTCCATGACATATCCAAATTACTACAGTTTGTTGCAAAATCCACTTATTTTCAATTCAGAGGAAAAATCTACAAACAAAAAGAAGGATTTGCAATGGGAGACCCACTATCAGCCATCATGAGCAGTTTTTTTATGGAGGATCTGGAAAATAAAGCCATCAACACAGCACCCACAATATGCAAACCCACCCTTTGGAAGAGATACGTAGATGACATTCTGGAAAAAATAAGGAAAGGACATACACAAGAACTCACTGACCATCTGAACAGTACAGACAGTACGGGGAACATAAAATTCACACACGAAGAGGAGGAAAATGGCACCATAGCCTTTCTGGACATGAAAATCCACCACAACGAGGACGGCAGCATAAAAATCACAGTCTACAGGAAACCAACCCACACAGATCAATACCTACTTTGGACATCGGAACACCCCACAGCACACAAGCTATCAGTCGTCAGGACATTATATGAACGAGCCACCATCATCACGGAACAAGAAGACAGACAGGAAGAGGAAAACCACATAAAACATGCACTTATACGCTGCCAATATCCAGTATGGGCCATAAACAAAGGGAAACAGCAAGTCAAAAACAAAGAAAATAAACAGGACACAAGACACAGAACAAAAGCTGAAATCAAAAACAAGGAAACCATAACTATACCATACATACGAGGGATCACGGAACCAATTCAAAGGATCATGAAAAAATACAAAATAAACACAGCAGTCAAACCACACAAAAAATTAAGACAGTTATTAGTACACCCCAAGGACAGAATAGAACAAGACAATAAATGCAATGTATTATATGAAATATCATGCAGATCATGTAACAAAACCTACATTGGAGAAACCGGAAGATTATTCACCACAAGAAAAAAAGAACACCAAAAGGAATGTGAGAAGGAAACGCAAGGACGACTCACAAGATCACAAAAAGAAAAAGCAGAACAAGAAACATTAAAATCAGCTATATCGGACCACTGCAAAAGAAATAATCACATCATGGACTGGGACAACACAAAAATTATTGGATCGGAGAGCAACAGACACAAACGTTGGATCAAGGAGGCAATAGAGATCAGAAAGCGGGGAAAAGACACCATGAACCGAGATGAGGGGGCCTTTATGCTTTCTCACACCTGGGACCACATTCTCCAGAGACCATCTGACGGCGGGAGGCGGGGCCGGCTCGGTGGATCTGACAGATCTGCTGAGCTGGCCCCGCCTACGAAAATCAGCTGATAAATGTCACCTGGCAGCAATCAGCTGACTCTTCTGATGAAGGCTGCAGTGCAGTTGAAACATGTAAAGAAGGTAAAGACATCTTTCTATTTTACTTTTGTCTTTCAAAGGAAAAAAAAAAAAAAGGAAAAATAATTGACCTTGTTGAATTTTCGTTCCCCCTTTGTTATATTATTCAGTTTCTTTTAACCTGTACTTTTAATCTATCCGAAATAAAGATTCATTCATTCATTCATTCAAAAACCTGTAACCATGTGACACCAGTCCTCTGGGGTAGGACCATTATACCATATTAACCACACCTGTGGATGGCCTATATATGCCCTCTGTATCCACTCCCTCTTCCTCTTTTTCCTCCTGGTATGGTAAGAGCTTATACTGGTCTGTGAACGTTTGTTTGTGCTGTGTGGGCTGCCTTTTTGTTTGGATACCCCTGCTAAGTTGTAACTGTGTGCTCAGTGTGAGAAGGTGGTTAAACTAGTGGCTGTGCAGTGTGGTTTGCACCGTCCGCGTTTGCTTAAGGTGCGTGATATACTTTTACCTTCCTTCCAGCCAGAACAGTAGCAGTCTAGCAGCATGAAGAATGCGCTACCCTTACCTGGTTAAACTTGTGATGTTTTTTTCTTGTAGACCTTATCAGGCAGAAAACTGCTTGCAGCTTAACAGCACGCGATATACTTATCGGATTGGGTATGTGATAAGTGTTACTATCAAGCAGTTTGTTGATGGTGAACAGCAAGCGGTGTACATTGCTGTTAATTCTGTATTGTTTCTTTTTCTTGTCTTCTTAAAAAAAAGGAAAAAGAAAACGTCTTCTTTAGGCACTTTTCCACAAGTATCACCTTAGCTTTACTTACTTTTACTTTACTCACTTTCTCGCTCTTTCCACAGTACCCTACTCGCTTTAACTGATACGATTTTCGTGCCAGTTTAGGGGCAGGGGACAAGCGAGAAAAATCGAGGTGTGATTTGACGTCAATCGACTGTTAGCCCCTGATTGGTCAGCGTGTAACGTCACGAAATCGCCCCTCTTCAAAATCTTTACGTCCGCCATTTGCAATCGCTCACGGAGTAAATACGATATTAATAGAGACAGCGTTGGAGGTTAGGTTTTGCGGAAATCTACACCGTGGTCCAACGAAGAGGTGCGGGGTTTTCTCTGCTTGCTGGCAGATCCACAGTCAGAAGAGTGATCCGGACCCTACAGATGACTGCACAGAATAGAACCGTACTACTGACAAGCTGAATACGAAGTTGAGAGAACCATCCATGGTGAGTGATTTGTAATATTGTGCATCTGTTTGCTTATTTATCCTGTTGGTGGTAAGCTCACTTTTGAGCCATACAGCCCCGTTCTGTGCTGGCTAACTCGTTTTAGCTAACGAATTTTGGCTAGTAGCTAGATAATACCAACTGTTGATTCGCGCTTGTTTTCTCCTAAATATTTGCTTGTGAGAGCAAAACAATGAAATATATCAATCCTGGTTATAGTCCTGGTTTTTGTTTTGCATTAAATTGTGTGCAATTTAATGCTAGAATGTGTTTCCACATGCCAGGGTTATTAGCTTCCCTGTTTATAGTGGATACTGGTGAGATCACAGGATCCGAAATCTCAACAATATAAAAGGGCTTTTTCAAACCAGTGATTTATAAAGTCATTCATATAATTTCCTAAAGCATCAGAAAGAGAAATCCATATATTATATCGATTCATTACACAGACCATGATATATTTCAAGCATTTATTTATTTTAATTTGGGTGATTATGGCTTACAGCCCCTGAAAACCCCAAATTCCATTTGGCAAAAAATTAGAATATTACATAAACTTTAAAAAATAGTTTTTAAATAGAAATGTGGGCCGCTGAGGTGTTGGTTAATATGGGCTGTAGCCATAATCATCAATATTAAAATAAACACTTTCAATATATCACTGTCCTTGTAATGAATCTATATATGGGTTTCACTTTCTGAAATGAGTGACAAAAATATTTAACTTTTTCATGATATTCTAATTTTTGAGATGTGCCTGTATAAGTGTTGAACTTGCTTGAAAAAACTCAACACCATCCATTTCTGTCGTTCGTCTAGGCAGGAGGGAATCAGCCGCTCAACAACGGACGTTGCCACTGTGGAAAGTACTGAAATCCTTTGCTTTTATAGGTAAGTGTCAAAACCAAATTAGCACAATTTCCACTTAATGTAAAAGGGACTGAACTGAGATTTATTTGATTGTGTGAGTATTAATTACAGAATAACTGAAAAAGACTGGCACATCAACTGTAAAATAAACCACTTGTTAATGTATTTATTTGTCAGATCACTTGTGTGATCCTTTGAGTTATGTTCATAACTATATCTTTTGGGGAATGGCAGTTGTTCAGTCATCAATATAGTTTAGTTTATATGTGTAGTTTATACTCTATCATCAATAAAGTCATGCAGTAACAGGACACATTACAACTATTTGAGACCCATTGTAGTGCTTCCTTTTATATTTTAGCAATAAAAGTACAAAACACCACCCACACTTGAAGCCAGTGCAAGAAGAGACACTTTTACATTCCAGACAAACTTTTATTGATAAAAACTCCATATTTTGACTGAGCGACTCCATAATCTGTGATGCACACCTTCAGTTAAAGTACTAGATTCCATTCCAGTGAATGTATTAATTCATTCTGATTGCTGAGGCCACAGTAAAAGCAGATGATTTTAAATGCAACCCAGCCCTTGTAAAATCGACTTGACATCAGTGCAGCTATATGAAAATTGTGGTTAAATACAACAACGAAGTACTTTATTGTCACATTGGAATTGGAATCACTGCTGTTTTGTTTTTCTTTTGAATTCTTGGATGGAATATGGGTGGGCAATATAAGCTGCAGCTTCAGCCATCACCCATTTCAGATAACCTATGTTGAACTGTATAATCAGAGGAGTCATTGTTTAATTCGACCTTATTAAATTTTTTCCCCCTTTGTTATATTATTGTATTTTCTTTAAATCTATCCGAAATAAAGATTCATTCATTCACATTCCACCACTGGCTTTTAGCAACAAGTGTATTTCCCAAATATGTTTTAAACTTCGTTTATTTAACCTCCACACATTTCTGTCTTTTGTCTAGGCAAGAGGTAAATGATCGATCCACCCCAAACTGGACCTTGCGTCACTATTTACAGAGATGCAGGCCTAAGATCTGCTGATCTGAGACCAGTGTGAGCTGCACATCCCAGCTGCTGAGTGACCCAGTCTTACAGTTTTGAGTTTTGCACATTCTGAATAATCTGGAATTTGCTGCTGATTGTAATAAACAATTTAGTGATTTATGTGTTTGCATCATGATTTCTATTTTTGTCTGTTAATACACTGGTGGGAAAAGAGTCAATAGTACAAACCATTAATGAGTGACCTTGAAAATAATGGCTCATTTTTAAGAAATTTGTCACATGGTGGTAACCTTCACATATAAAAAAGAGACATCAGCAAAAACTTCAGAGGTTTGTCAGTGCAATACTACATGAATGCATGTATAGTACATTGTTGATGCAGAGAATATATATTTCTACAGTACATGTATCGAGTAAATCAAGCATTTTCCATGTAACCTTGTGACTGCATTATTTTAATTGCTTTTAATCCTAGATCAAGTTTGTTTTGGCCTAAAATGCATCATAACTGTCAAATACATCTTATTATACAGAACTCAGTAATGTTTACTTTTGAATATACATTCTGTGGCTAATATAGTTATTAACCTGGTGATCGAGTTGTGTCAGCTGATCATTTTTTGCTATGACACCATCTCAGACTCAGTGCAGCTGAAGCAGGTACGTCCATGATGTCTCAACAGTCCATGATTTCCACGCAGATCAGAGCAATTTTTTTTTCCACAATATTTTTATTGAACCTTTTTTTTTTTTTTACAAACAGCACACACAGTCAGACACTAACACAAAAGTAATTTAAAAACTAAAAAGAACAATAAAATGACAAAAAAAGGTTAATAAAAAACAGAAACCATTAACAAAAACAAGTCAACAATGTTCCTCTGTTTAGTCTAGGTAATCTATTACATTAGAATACATAATATACATTCACCAGCTTGGAATTTGCAAGGTCCACACATATCATTCACCTTCTTCAGAAGTTATGTTTACTTAATTTACATAATCAATGAAAGGTCTCCATATATTCTCAAACACATTTCCTTTGATTTCAGTATGTATGTTATTCTTTCTAGTGGAAACCAAAAGTGAGTTGTCTAGCTGCTGCCTTTTTTGTAGTAATCATTTTTAAGGTGTTTTAACGTGTAATTACCCATCCCTGAACACATATACTTTATAAATATCAATAGATGGGAAAATGATACTCAATTGACACTCAACATGCAAAATGGTGCTACAGTTGGATTGCCTTTCTTTAAAATTTTTAAAATTATTTTGTAAGTAAAAGTGGGCTAGGATTAACTGGAAATATAACAAGTCTCCACATATAATTCCAAGGTCAATTGGCAATTCCATAAAACCAAAAGGGAGTTGTTCAGCTGCTGCATTTTTCTGCAGTCATTTTCTACGGTGTTTTAGCGTGTAATTTCCCATCCCTGAACACATATCCCTTAAAAATAACTATCAATGGGAAAATGATACACAAAAACAAGAATTTTCCTACAGTCGAATTGGCTTTTTTTTAAAGTAATTTAAATTATTTTGTACGTAAAATAGGGCTATGATTAATTGGAAATATAACAAGTATCCACATATAATTCCAAGGTCAATTACAAAGTTTTAGGATTTAATTAGCTGTCCCTTAACAGTTAAGCGTTATGAACAACAGAGGAGACGTAGATGAAAAGTGCACCTAATTTTATTGAAAAGAACAAACGTTTGACATATGTATGCACATGAATGAGGCCCCATGCAAGGACGCAATTTGTGGCACAAGTAGGTGAAAGTGTCCTTAGACATCCGGAAGTTCTGCAACCACTGTGTGCTTGAGAAGCTGGGGACAACATTCTCCCACCACTGCGAGCTACGGTTTACTGCCCAGGTCCATGGTCTGCAGCGTTGATTTTGCAACAACGCAGCCAACTAGAACACACACACAGCATACATATTAATACTGATAACCTGGCGACATCAAAATGCTGTACACAACAATGACATGACGATAAAATGACAATAGAAAGCATTAAATTACCAAAAACCGTTTCCTCGTGTGCTTGATGTTCCTGATGTGCTGGGTAATTAAGCTCTCCGCTTCATATTCCACTGCTTGATATTCCCCAATGGCAACAACGAGTCTCTGGTACTGCCCCAACGTGTGTTCTCTCAATGCACGTCGTCTTTTCCGGTTAAAAACATTCATTTATTATGTTCAAAAGCCTGAGAAGAAGCAACGTGGAAATCCTCCGCTCCTAATGCGCCATTTTCTTTGTTGTGAAGGAGTCTGTCGCGTGTTGACGTCAGCAGAGTGTGGCTCCGCCTCAATCCCGCCCACTACCGAGCTTACGCGGCTTTACAGGGTTGTAATGGATCAACAACCCAGGGAGAAAGAAGTAGTGGAGAATCGAAACAAGTAAAAAAGAACTGTGACTATGGAAAAGAGCCATTTGTCTTGGTACTGAGAGCTCCTGTGTGAGGTGCACTCTCGCCACCTTTTGTGGGGGAGTGGTACTGCATGCAGGTTGGAACTGAAATCTGATATTTATGTGTTGCCTTGTGACTAGCTCACTTGTACCTAATGCAACAGCCCTTTTGCCTGTTTATGACAATAATAACAATAATGAGGAATAACTGTCTTGTTTTCTCGCCTATTGTTCTCCTGGAGAAGTAATATCTTCTGCAGGAGTGAAGGAGGAGGAAGTGGCCCGGACACTGGTGTGCACAAACCCAGGGCTCTATTCCTCCAGCTTTAGTCACCCCAGCTGAGACCAGGAAGGCTAGCAGGAGGCGGATGCCGGTTAAAGGAGGTCATCTGCACGGCCCACGGGTGGACTTCATGCAGCAGCTGGAGGAGATGCATAAGACCATTTAACATATGACGGCAGATCAATGCGTAAGACCACTGAACATATGGCGGCAAATCAACATTGCCTTTGGGTATGCCGCTCAGGCTCCCGTATGTGCTCCGGGACTGCATCCTGATGCTTTGTCTCTTATGGCCTGTGATAACTTGGGTAAGACCACTGGCTCTGGCTGTGGCTCCAGTGGGCGAGTGGATGTCGTTGAGGATGACTGTGACTCTCCGGCCAGGAAGGACCATCTGGAGCCCTATGATGTATCCCTTAAGGCACTGCCCCCTAGAGCAGTCTCGGTTGCTGGGTTTTCTCCTCCATCTTCTCCACCTAGGGCTTCAGCTTTGGACGGGGGTCCTGCAGCCTGCAGGTGTATCCTGATTTTGTGAGTCATCTGCGGAAGTCGTGGGCTGGTCCAAGGGAAGCTGCTGCTCTTCCCTCTGGGCTCAGTGTTCTGAGTGGTGCTGCGGAACAAGGCCTGGATGGTGCGTTGAAGGTGGGTCCTACCTTTGCTGGCTGGAGCCCCCCCCACACACACACACACACAGGCAGCAGGCTTATACACCAACCTAACAACAGGTGTCGTGCCATGGTTGGGCTAGTGGGTAGCACCTATCACCCTGTGGCTATGGCCTCGAGACTGGCAAATGCTAATACACTTCTCGTGGTGTATTTGGAGGGTCTGATGAAGGATCTGCAGCCAAAAAAGTTAAATTAACCTTCTACCAGGTTTGGTAAGGATTATGGACGCTGTGATTCAAGGAGCTAGCTTTCAAGCTACAACTCTTGGGAATTCCTTGGCCAGCTGACCATGGCTGGTGGCATGTGTGACTGAGTCATTCTGGATTGGCAGATATGGATAGGACCTGCAGCAGAGGTAGTGTCGGGTGAGGTGCAGAAGGAGAGACTGCGTGCGCAGTCCTTTCTTTAGTCAGGACCACCCAGTCTAAAGACCCTCTTGAGGGGTGTGAAAACCCACGATGGCTTCTTTTACAGAGCCAGGTTCCTTGCAGAGCTTGGGTAACCTGAAACAGGGGGCCTCTCAGCAGCGGGTGCAGGTTCAGCAACCCTCACAGCTGTGCTCTTGGGAGCATGTAGGCCGTGGCTCTGCCAAGTCCCGCCAGCATCCCTGATGGTACGCATCCCCTGACGTCAAACTTTTCCACGGCACACCCCATGAGTTGGTGCGGTGCACCTTGGGTCCATGGATGATCAATACACTGGTGTGTGGATACCGCCTACAGTTGAGATCTTGTTTCTCCCAACTTCAGGGGGTTGGAAGCAGAAGTAAGAAGGACTCTCTTCTGCAGTTCTGGGCAGCGGGGTCTCTGCCCTGCTGGGCTCGAGCATGATATGGTCTCTGTCTCCAAGAGATAAGGAGCAAGGCTTTTACACTGCCTATTCCTTGTTCCCAGATGGATTGGTGCATGACGCACAGGGCTACCGGAGGCCTAACACCCGTAGGCTCATTTGTCATGAAATAAAAATTTGTGTATTTTTTTTTTGGTAAAAGCAAAAACTCGCCTGATTCTGTTAGAATATGATATAAACATAAGAAAAAAATAGGGTGCCATTTTTTTTTGCGCTCTAATGCCCTGAAATCCAAGATGGCTGCCATGATACAAAAACGGCATAAATTAGACATTACGATTGATATAAATCTGATTCCAATATTTTTTTCAGCATCTATTACTTATAAAACTAACTTTAAATAGAGATTTCCACATGGATAACAACTTCCCTATGATTACTAATCTTTTTATTTTGTGTTTCAGACAGACTGCCATCTTGAATTAAACACGGCGGCCCCATAATTGATGTTTGAATGCAGTCGCTGGATGCAGTTTTTCCGCATTAGCTTAAGGTTTGAACATTTGGTGTATATGTGTATACAAAGATGTATTTTCTTTGTATTTGCAGGAAACAATTACCCACAGCAACCATAACGTAGCTTAGAGTCCATATATTAACCAACATGGCAGAGTCTTCATCTAACAAGAAGTCAAAAACTGTGGACTTTGAACTTTGCTTCATTTGTCAGCTGAGGAGCAAACAAACAGATTATACAAACTATGTGCTTCACCCTTCTTTGCTTTCAGTAGAGAAACTAATTGCATCAACTGATGTTCGATGTTCATACGGGGAAACAGAGTTCTCTGCATTAAAGGATCGCATAAGTGGTTTGTCTGCCGATGAATTGCTACAGAAAAGTGTTTCCTACCACAAGACATGTTACAAGGATCTCACAAACAAAACACACGTTGAACGAGCAAAAAGGAGATATGAGAAGGGACAAGCAACAGGCAGTGTCAGTGACGTAAAACAGAAGAAAAAAGGACGACCATCAAAATGAGATGAGATTCAACTTTATTGTCATTACACATGTATGAATACAAGGTAACGAAACGTGACTTGGCATTTGGGCACGCTCTGCAGAGCGCATCCAAGGCCGGGGCAGCCGCTAGGCGCCAGTCATAGGTATCCACTTCTACCTGTACTTCTACGTCACTACCTATATGTACCAGACGTCAGACTTTGTCTGACGCTGAGATGTGTGTCATTTGCCAAGAAGAGAGAACAGACAACTTGCATGATGTCTCAACTGAAAACATGGGAGCTCAGCTCAAGGCAATTGGCCAACAGACAACAAATGAACAGTGGAAAGTCAGACTGAGCAATGTTGTTGCATCATCAGATCTTTTAACAGCAGTTGCAGAGGACATGAAGTATCACCTGTTGTGCTTAAGCCATGCAAAACGAGACATAGAAAAGGCGAAGAGACAACTCCCAAAAGATGATATTAAGTTCGCACAGTTAGTGTCAGATATAGAGATTCTCGAAATGGTGGAAACAGAAATTAACAACTCAACGCATGAATCTGTTTTGAATATGAACGACATTGAAAAATCTTATGTATGTTTGCTGGAAGCAAACGGGTTTACTTTACCCGATTATCCGCGATACAAACCATACCTAAAGCAACTGATTTTGGACAATATCCCTGATGTGCACTTCACCAGACCTCCAGACAAAACAAAACCAGAACAAGTACTTTCTACAAAGGCCAAGGAAACCCTGTTAGCTGGTGCTCTTGCCAGCGACCCAAAACACATAAGAGAAGATGTGAAAGTCCTTCTCAAAGCTGCTAAAATCCTGAGAAAAGACATTGCAAACGCACCTCCGTGGAAATTTCAAGGAACATTTGATAATTATGAACCACCGGCTTTGCTCCAACTCTTCTGCAAACATGCTATCCAAGGTTTGCATGAAGTTAAAACTACCAGCAGGGCAGAATCTATGAATCAAAGTGCATCTGTGTTGGCGCAGCAGTTCGTGTGTGCATACAAGACTGATCGGCAGGTTACTTATGGAACAAAACACGAAAACGTCACTTTCAAACACCGAACTGAAACGCCCCTCAATGTCGGATTAGCTCTAGAGGTACACAAAAGCACCAGATCAAAGTTCCTTGTAGAGAAGCTAGGCCAACCAGACCTCACTGTCCCATACAAAAAGGTTATGGCAATAGAGACTACCATCGCAAATGCTGTTCTTGAGCGGATGAATTCCACAGGAGGAGTTTATCGTCCACCTTGGTTGGTCCACGATATGTTTGTTTGGTTTGCCCTGGACAACATAGATTTTCTTGAATCCACACCTTCCGGGATGAATACACTCCATGGCACTGCCATTGCTGTATATCAGACTGCATCTGACAGTTACTCAACAATACCAATTGACATTGATCGTTCATCACACTCTGAAACGTTGGAGGCTACAGTTCCATGTGAAATCTTACCATGTGACAAACCGGTACCAACAGCCAAAAAGTGTGCTTGCACACTGAACTCTGGCACGTCTAGCACAGAGCTGAACAAGGAGAAGGATCTGGCATGGATTACTGGATGCTTGGACTTCAAAGAAAGTGAAGTAGAAGTCAAACCTACCTCTTGTCCAGGAACATGGGGGGCCTTCAACTCTTTGTTGTCTCCTTCTGGTCCGAGGACAAACATTGCCCTAGTACCTCCACTCATACGCTTGCCTCCAACAGAGTATGACACTCTCTATACAGGTCTGAGAGCACGTGCTATTGCCACTCATGCCATGGGACCAGAATCTATCACAGCTGTGACTCTTGATCTTCAGCTATACGACATGGCCATGAAGTTGTGGATGGAGCGTGAGGACATCAAGAAGCAGTTCCTGTTTTGGCCTGGTGAGCTCCACATTGTCTTCTGGACTTTGACAGCCTTGGGTAAATATGTGGAAGGGAGTGGTATTGACCAAGCATGGGTTGAAGCTGGACTATACTCACCAACAACAGTAACACAAATACTCAACGGAAAACACATGTATCGGGCACTGGAAGCTCATACAGTTACCTTGCTCGCTTTGTACAGCTTGTTCTTCCGAAAGTTTCTCCAACTTCAGCCCGATGAAGAAGCCTTGTTGAAAGAAACCTCCACTCATTTGGGAGAAGCGTATAAGGAAGACATCAGTCTGGACCCAGAAAGCAGACATAACCTGAGCGATGCCATTACAAAAACAATCGAAATGTTTGAATCCAGGGACATATTCAAAAAGATCAAACAATCTGAAAGCACTGCAAACAAGATTCAGCGTTTCATCAGCAACTACATGAAGCAGTTTGAGACCATTCTCCAATTTGTTCGAGCAACCAGACAACGAGACATATTGGAGTCTGGAAGCACTTATAAAGTACTTCTTTGCACATGACCATTTCAATTATGCACGCTTGCTGCCACTGTACATATCTACGATGCAAGAAACGGAAAAACATCATCCCGAAATATGGGCCGAGTTTGTGAAGGGCAACTTCTGTGTCACCAAAGGCGTGGCTGGATTCACATCAATAGGTCCAGACCATGGGATCGAACAAGAGAATCGTGAACTCAGTCGTTGGTGGGATAGTAGGAATCACGCAGAATGAAAAGTCACTGGACAAGTACTTTCTCATTGCACCTGAACTATGAGCCATCCCAAGATGGAAGCCATGCATTTGGCTCTGGGGCATTTTCTTCCAGTCATTCAGGGCAGAAGGATTCTGGTATGGATGGACAGCACAGCTGTGGTGTCGTACATCAGCCAGCAGGACAAACTAGGGTCCCCCCTCCCTATGCAAGGGTGCGTTACCTGCTCATGTGGCCTCGAGCCTGCCAGATCCACTAGCTAGAGATGCTAGTGCTTTGTTCATGTGTGCACTTGCGGAGCGTCATTCTTTCATATTTTGTTTCCTTAAATTAACATATCATAGGTGAGGCTGCTGTGAAAATGACGAGACAGAGTTCTGTCTCAAAGTCAGCTTTTATTCACAACACCATCATCTCAAAGCAGAGAGAAAAAAGAGGATGAAACGGTAAACTCTCGTCCTTAAATATCAGGGACTTCACACTTCATAGATCACATGTCACACAGACCACTTGCCATTATAAAGACAGTCACAATGGCTGCATGGTGGCGCAGTGGTTTAGCACTGTGGCAGCACAGTTTTACCCTCGGCCGGGGGATCGCGAGGATCATGAGATCGTGGGTTCGATCCCAGCCCCCGACCAACAGTGAGCTGTGTGGAGTTTGCATGTTCTCCCCGTGTTGCGCGGGTTTACTCCGGGATTTCTCCGGTTTCCTCCCGCATACCAAAAACATGTAGGTTTAGGGCGCTCGCGCACGCAGCGACCGGCAGCCGGTGGCTTGTCACCAAACTGGAAACCAAATCTACCTACGGGTACAAATAAGTAACAAAAAAAAAAAAAATGCATTTCTCTCCATATCACTTCCACTGTCTCCAATGCATCCTTTCCTTAATCCTTTAATGACTCAGGTCTTGCATACCAAAGCTAATATTCCTTCAGCTTCCTGCCTTTGTTCTGACCTAAAATGGGAGTCACAAAATCTCCATGAGTGTGTCCACCACACAAAGCCCCCCCAGCATTTTAGACAAACAGAACAACAAGAGAACATACATCAGTCCACATGCTGTATAGGCTTCAGCCTCCTGCCGTATCTGCTGAAGTTGGGGTTCAACGTCTCTGCGACGCTGTCGCGCTGGGGGTTTGCCGTCTGGGGGTGAAAACCCTTTGTCAGTCTCTGCGGGTGTTCTGGGGAAACATTCTTGTGAGAAACATTACTGTGTGAAGCCCCCCGTGGTGGTCTACCTCTCCGCGGGGCCCTTGCCAACAGCACTTGCTCATCTGCCACCACAAAAGCGGGTTTAAGTCTGTTAATGCCAATTTTTTCTTTCCTACCCCCCAAATCTAGCAAAAACTGCTTGTCCCCTGTTTCTAGCACTCTGAATGGTCCGTCATAAGGTGGTCGCATCGGGGTTCGATGTGCATCGTGTCTAACAAAAACAAACTCTGCGTTGTTCAAAGTTTTAGGCACAAACACGCACGGAAAACTGTGGTGCGTGGGGCTGGGCAGCGTGCTTGATTCTATGTTACTCCGCAACAGCTGAGACAGGGAGGCGTTTGGCGCAGGGTTATCTGGGAGAAACTCCCCAGGCAGCCGGAGTGACTGCGCAAACACGAGCTCCGCTGGGGAGGCTTCTAGATCCTCTTTAGGCGCAGAACGCAACCCCAGTAACACCCACGGTAACTTGTCAACCCAATTTGTATCCGTCAGTGACGCTCTGAGAGCCGCTTTCAATGACCTATGAAAACGTTCGCATAACCCGTTAGCCTGCGGATTGTATGCGGTTGTGCAGTGAATTGTGACACCCAGGCTGTGGGCCATTGTCGACCAAAGCTCGGACACAAATTGAGGGCCTCTGTTGGACGTAATGTCCGACGGAACACCGAAGCGCGCCACCCAAGTTGTTAAAAACACGTGCGCCACCTCCTCGGCCGTGGTTGATGCCAGCGGGACCACTTCAGGCCAGCGCGTGGTGCGGTCCACCATTGTCAGAAGGTGTGTGCACCCCCGTGACAGCGGGAGGGGTCCAACGAGGTCCACATGAACGTGATCAAACCTCTTGGCCGGAATGTGAAACGGTTCCAAAGGAGCCCTCGTGTGCCTGTGTACTTTGGCTCGTTGACACACCGTGCAGGCTGCTGCCCACTCTTTGACCTGTTTGCGGAGGCTCAGCCACACAAATTTCTCTCCCACCATTTTGACCGACGCACGCACTCCAGGGTGCGCCAAAGAATGAACAGAGTCAAAAATGCGGCGGCGCCAACCGGCCGGTACTACTGGACGCGGCCGTCCAGTGGAGACATCGCAGATTGGGGGGGCATACCATCTGGCAGCACCCTGCTCTCCAGCCTTAACCCTGTTGGTCCAGACTGGAGCGCGCGCACGTCCCCGTCATTAACCTTATCCGTGGCCATGGCTGCATAATCTACCCCTACGCTGACTGGGGCCGCCACGGCGCGTGAGAGGCAATCTGCCAGTACATTGAGTTTGCCCACCACATGCTGAATATCAGTGGTAAACTCTGATATGGCGGCCAGCTGTCCCTGCTGCCGGCCTGACCACGGTTCAGAGACCTTGGCCATCGCGAATGTTAGCGGTTTATGGTCAACGAATGTGGTGAAAGTGTGTCCTTCCAGCCAGAACTGAAAGTGGCGGATGGCCAAATGGAGAGTGAGCAGCTCCCTGTCGAACGCGCTGTATTTACGTTCATTATCGCGCAAGGTCCTGCTGAAAAAGGCGAGGGGCTGCCAAACCCCGGCTACATGTTGCTCCATGACCGCCCCTATGGCCACCTCTGATGCATCAGTGGTGAGCGCTATGCGGGCCGTTGGGTCTGGGTGTGCCAACAACGCAGCCTTTGCCAAGGCTGCTTTCACCTCCGAGAACGCTTGGTCCCGCTCCGGGGGCCACTCGATCTTATCCGCGGGTTTCTTTTTTTTGAGCGCGGCATACAACGGCTGCATGAGTTGCGCCGCGCGGGGGAGAAAACGGTTATAAAAATTCACCATTCCCAAAAACTCTTGCAACGCCCTGACCATCTGCGGCTGGGGAAATTCTGCCACAGCGCGCACTTTGTCAGGCAGCGGAACTGCTCCTTCGGGGGAGACGCGGTGTCCTAAAAAATCGATCTGCGCCACCCCAAACTGACACTTCGCTGGGTTGATTATTAACCCGTGATCTCCCAACCTTCGGAAAACTGTGGCCAGGTGTTTTTCGTGTTCGTCTTCGGATGCGCTGGCTACTAAAATATCGTCCAAGTAGACAAACACGAAAGGGAGCTCGCAAAGCACCGCGTCCATCATGCGTTGGAACGTCTGAGCAGCCCCTTTAAGTCCGAATGGCATGCGTAAAAACTCGAATAGGCCAAACGGAGTTATTACCGCTGTTTTGGGTATGTCCTCAGCGTGCACTGGGACTTGGTGGTAACCGCGGACCAAGTCTATTTTAGAAAAAATGCGCGCCCCCGCCAAATGAACAGAAAAATCTTGGATATGTGGGATTTGGTAGCGGTTGTGTGCTGTAGCGTTGTTTAACCTGCTGAAATCCCCGCAAGGGCGCCATCATCCGTCAGCTTTCGGGACCATGTGCAGCGGGGAAGCCCACGGACTGTTTGAACGTCGGATAATGCCCAACCTCTCCAGGTTGGCGAACTCCTCGCGCGCTATGGCCAGTTTAACTGCGTCCAAGCACCGAGCTTTTGCAAAAACGGGCGGTCCGGTAGTGGTAATAAAATGCTCCACCCCGTGCTTAGCGACTGTTGCCGAAAATGTGGGGACCGTGAGTGCTGGGAACTGAGTGAGCAGTGTGTGGAACTTACCGCTTGATGCTGTGATGTTGGCTTGTGCTTTTGGCGGGGCCACTCGCGCTGTACAGGGGATAGAATCAAAAGAAAGTGCATTAACCAGGCGCCTGTTAGCGAGATCAACCAACAAACCATGTGAGCACAAAAAATCAGCCCCCAACATATTGAAATTTACTGCTGCTACAACAAAAGTCCACTCATATGTACGGCCGTGTAGCGACAGAAGCAGAGTCTTCTCACCAAAGGTCTTAATCTCCGAGCCATTCGCTGCCGTCACCCAGGGACCTCCGGAACCAGCTAGTCTGTCCGCATAGAAAGGTGTGATGAGCTCAACTGGGAGCCTGTGTCGACGAGGAACTGCCTTCCCGAGCGTGAGTCCGACAAGTAGAGCAGCTTGTTCTCTTCCCCGAGGGCCGCGGCTGCTACCGACCCCCGGTCTTGGCGTTTCCCGAACGCCCGAACTGGCACGGCGGTACACACTTGCGTGCCCTCTCTGCGAAGCGGCGATGGTAGAAACAAAGGACGCCCGGTCCACGTTCCCTGGCCCCTGCCGCCGCCGTCGTCGTGAGTCTGGCACCGGTGCCTCTGGCCCCCTGTCGTCTCCAGTCATTGCGCCAAGTTCCACTGCAGCAGCCGTGGCTGCGCGCCGCTTGGTGGCGTTGACAATCCGCTGCGCCTCTCGGCCCAACGCACGGTAGTCCCATTGAGCCAACAGTGGCGAACTGGCCAGGGTCGCTCTCGCTGCTGACGGTAGAGTCCTGAGGAAGAGGTGGGTGAAAATGAAGTGATCATCGTCAGAGTCTTTCAACCTCAACAACTTCTCCATCAGGCTCATGGGCATGTCGTTTTCCCCCTCCATCAGCGCCAGGAGCCTCTCTGCTCGCTCCTCCGCCGAGGGGGTGAATTGCTGGATGAGTGCAGCCTTCAACGTGCCTGCACGGTGGTGCAGTGGTTAGCACTGTTGCCTTACAGCTAGAAGGTTCCTGGTTCGAATCCCCAGGCTGGCAGAGGTTGGAACCTTTCTGTGTGGAGTTTGCATGTTCTCCCTGTGCTGCGTGGGTTTACTCCGGGGGCTCCGGTTTCCTCCCACAATCCAAAGACTTGCATGTTAGGTTAATTGGCTGTTCTAAATTGTCCCTAGATATCTGTTTCCTATAGGCCCTTAGAATAGAGGGTTAGTACTAGTGAAAGCGCTTTGAGTGGTCTTTGTGACTAGAAAAGCGCTATATAAGTGCAGGTTAGTTAGTTAGTTAGTTAGTATTTGTCGCTATCCGGCGGCTGGTCGCCGTATTTGTCGCTATCCGGCGGCTGGTCGATCAGGCTCTCCACATGCTGGGCCGTGTTGTTGTCCAGCTTTGCGACTACATGGTAGAATTTCGTGGCATCTACCGATATCCCCCGGAGGTTGAACTGCACCTCAACCACTTTGAACCAGGAGCGCGGATTGTTCTGCCAGAAGTCCGGTAGCTGGACTGTAGCGGCATTCGCTTGGCTGGGGGCTCCTGACGCGGCTGGCCCGGGGGAATTTTCTTCTTCCATGATACGTCTCGGGTCACCAGTGTAGTGCTGTGAAAATGACGAGACAGAGTTCTCTCTCAAAGTCAGCTTTTATTCACAACACCATCATCTCAAAGCAGAGAGAAAAAAGAGGATGAAACAGTAAACTCTCGTCCTTACATATCAGGGACTTCACATTTCATAGATCACATGCCACACAGACCACTTTGATTTATAAAGACAGTCACAATGTATTTCTCTCCATGATATCACTTCCACTGTCTCCAATGCATCCTTTCCTTAATCCTTTAATGACTCAGGTCTTGCATACCAAAGCTAATATTCCTGCAGCTTCCTGCCTTTGTTCTGACCTAAAATGTGAGTCACAAAATCTCCATGAGTGTGTCCACCACAAGGCGACATATTTCCAAGGGTGGCGGCCCGCCACACAGAAATGTTAGCAGAGGAAACCCTGGAACTGTTTCGGTTATGCAAGGAACGTCTTAACCCTCATGCAGCACCTGTGCCGCTCACACCATATTCGGACTCCCCTCATTCAGTGTACCATAACTCTTTCAGCCTTCATTCTAGCCCACTCATTTTAATAGATTCTGGAAGCTGAGACATTGCCCTTTCGATTGATATATGATAAATTACGGTAGTCCTGGAAGTGACGCCGTACAGTGGTGTCGAATATACAACCCATATCCACTGAAAATGTAAATTAGTCACAGCTGCACCATGGATGGCCGCACCAGTAACACGTGAGCATATTGTCTATTTTTTTTCTGTTTTTTGGCATTTTCAGCATGTAAATAATAGTTTGGCGTAGTAAATAGTAGTTTTAGTAGTGATTGGGAGAGTTTGGGAGTATTTTTTATTCCATCCATCTTCGACCGCTTTTCCGGAGGTCCGGGTCACGGAGGCAGCAGTTCAAGCAGAGAAGCCCAGACTTCCCTCTCACAAGCCACTTGTTCCATCTCTTCAAAGAGGATACCAAGGCATTCCCAGACCAGCTGGGAGACATAGTCTCTCCACCGAGTCCTGGGTCTGCCCCAGGGTCTCTTCCCAGAGGGACGTCCCCAAAACACCTCAAGTGGGAGGCGTCCAGGAAGCATCCTAATCAGATGCCCATACCACCTCAGTTGGCTTCTTTCAATGTGGAGGAGCAGCAGTTCTACTCTGAGCCTCTCCCGGATGACTGAGCTCTTTACCCTATCTCTGAGGGTGAGTCCAGCAATCCTACAAAGAAGGCTCATTTCAGCCACTTGTATCCGCGATCTCGTTCTTTCGGTCATTACCCAAAGCTCATGACCATAGGTGAGGGTAGGAACATAGATTGACCAGTAAATCGACAGCTTTGCCTTAGAGCTTAGCTCCCTCTTCACCAGAACAGACCGGTGCAATGCCCACATCACTGCAGATGCTCCTCCAATCCGTCTGTCAATCTCTTGCTCCATTCTCCCCTCACTTTTGAATAAGACCCCAAGATACTTAAACTCCTCCACTTGGGGCATGGCCTTGTCTTCAACCTGGAGAGGACAATCCACCTTTTTCCGGCTGAGGACCGTAGACTCGGACATGGAGGTACTGATTCTCATCCCAGCCGCTTCACACTCAGCGGCAAACCATCCCAGTAATAACTGTAGGTCATTTCTGGATGAAGCCAGCAGGACAACATCATCTACAAACAACAGATGAAATCCTGTGGTCACCAAGCATGACACTCTCCGGTCCCTGGCTGCACCAAGAAATCCTGTCCATAAAAAGTATTAACAGGATCATGACAAAGGGCAGCCCTGGCGGAGTCCAACTCTCACTGGGAATGAGTCCGACCGAGTGTTGGCAATATGAACCAAACTCTCACAATGGTCGTACAGAGACTGAATAGCTTGTAACAACAAGCCTGATACCCCAAACTCCTGAAGCACCCCTCACAAAAAACTATGAGGAACGCGGCTGAATGCTTTCTCCAAGTCCACAAAACACATGTAATCTGGTTGGGCAAACTCCCACGAACCCTCGAGGATTCTCAAGAGGGTAAAGAGCTGGGCCGATGTGCCACGGCCAGGACGAAAACCACATTGCTTGAATGAATGAATGAAGGAATCTTTATTTCGGATAGATTAAATGTACAGATTAAAAGAAACTGAATAATATAACAAAGGGGGAAAGAAAATCCAACAAGGTCAAATTAGACAATAACTCCTCTGATTATACAGTTCAACATAAGTTATCCGAAATGGGTGATGGCTGAAGTCGCAGCTTATATTGCCCACCCATATTCCATCCAAGAATTCAAAAGAAAAACAAAACAAGAGCGATTACAATTCAGAACAAAGCTAAGACAAAATGTGACAAAAAACTAAGCTACAACACAACGCAGACTGGATATGACAGTCCTTATGTGATTTTACATGTCATCTTGTATATATGTTTGAAGTATTTCTTCCTTTAGTTTTTGTTTAAATTGTCCAAGCGTTGTACATGATTTTAATTCAGGTCCAAAATCGTTCCATAATCTGACTCCTTGCACTGAAACACAGTGTTTCTTGGTGGTAGTTCTCACTGAAGGTTTTTGAAATATACATGTTCCTCTGAAATGATATTGTTTCTCCCTTATTTGGAACAGCTTTTGGATATTTGCGGGCAGTGATAGATTCTTCACTTTAAACATTATTACTGCAGTTTTAAAGTCAACCAGATCGTTCAACTTGAGAGCTTTTAATTTCAGAAAAAATGGGTTTGTTGGTTCCCTATAAGCAGCTTTGTTTATTATTCTAATAGCTCTCTTCTGAAGCATAAAGATTGGATATGTTTGTTTTATATGTATTTCCCCATACTTCAGTACAATATGTCATGTATGGGAGTATTAATGAATGATACAAGGTATATAGTGTGGGTTGATTCAGCAAATATTTCACTCTGTGTAGTATTGCAATTGATTTGGATATTTTACCTTTAATATAATTATGTGACTTCCAACACAGTTTATTATCAATTATTACTCGAAGAAATATAGTTTTGGATACCATTGCAATCTCTACACCATTTACACTGAGTTTAGATACCAAGTTGTTGTGATGGTTGTTAAAAACTATAAATTTTGTCTTACTTAAATTGAGCGTTAATTTGTTTGAATCAAACCACAGTTTAAGTTTTCCTATGTAGAGGAGCTTGAAATAACGAGGCGATGTGATTCATAAACCAAAGTTTATTATCAGCTCCTCTAACAAGTCTCATCTAGGTGCAGCAGCAGAAGAAGTAAGAGAGCGAACACCTTCGGCTCTACGAACTTATACTCGCACATAACAAAAGACATGCATATCAAAAGCTGACATCCCTCACTATCTTAATCCCTTCTTTTGTCTTCGTACTCCTCCACCTGGCCCTGGGGGGTCAGGGCAACCCATCCGGTCTCCACCGCAGCGCCTGGGATGCTCTTTGATCTTCACTGGCGGTTGAGACCCTTTGTCCTGTTCTGAGGTGTGAAGTCGCTTTACATATGTAATCACTAAACACTCTCACATGCTTAAACATATGTAGGTTATGGGATATATGATTAATATAGACCACAGCCCCCCCCAGACGACTAAGAAAAGGACAATAGAAAAATTCACAGTTTAAGATAATTATTATGACATACTAACTGCTACACCTCTTGACACAGAAGAAACTTTCCAGCAGCCATGCTCCTAAGAGAGTTCAGTGGTAATCATAACAGCATAGTAATATCACAAGTCAGTCCTAAACTGTTACAGTACAATTAGTGAACAACTGTTGAGTAGTTTGCATCAGTCCCTGTGCCGTCTGGGTTTTAATCTTCTCCCGAATCTGCTGTGGGTCCGCTTGGGCGTCCCGGTGGGACCTTCCTGTAAGGAATCTGCAGCTTGGGGAGGAGAGTGATTATTTGTTCCCTGCAGGGGGGCTGAGTCTTTTCTCTTGGGGGGTCTACCCCGCCGAGGTGCTCTCGCCAACCGTGCAGGCTCGTCTCTCAACAAGAAGGCAGGTTTAAGTCTGTCAATGCTGACTGTTTCTTTTCTATCCCCAAAATCAAGCACAAAATGTTTATCACCAGGTTCCAGCACTCTGAATGGCCCATCGTATGGTGGGCGGAAGGTTGGTTTGAAAGCTTCATGCCTAACAAAAACGAATTCAGCGTTTTTTAAAGCTTGGGGGACAAAAACCCGTGGAAAAGAGTGATGTGCCGGTCCGGGGAGAGAGTCCGGTCCGTTGCTGCCTAAAAACCTCGGGGCAGGAAGATGCCCTGGCTCTGGGTTCTCTGGTAAAAATTCACCTGGGAGCCTGAGAGGTTGTGCAAAAACTAATTCTGCTGGGGAGGCGTCTAGATCCTCTTTGGGCGCAGCACGCAACCCCAATAAAACCCAGGGAAGTTTATTTACCCAATTTGTATCCGTTAGTGAGGCTGTGAGGGGGGCCTTTAAAGATCTGTGAAAACGCTCGCGTAACCCATTAGCCTGAGGGTGATAAGCGGTGTTGCGGTGAATTGTCGCCCCTAAGCTGCTGGACATGGCTGACCAAAGCTCCGAGACAAATTGAGGCCCCCTATCGGACGTGATGTCCGATGGAACGCCGAAACGTGCCACCCAGTTTGTCAAAAAAACACGAGCGACTTCCTCCGCTGAGGTTGACGCCAGAGGGACGGCCTCCGGCCAGTGCGTGGTGCGGTCTATCATTGTTAACAGATGTGTGAAACCTTGGGAGGAAGGTAGCGGCCCCACGAGGTCGACATGAATGTGGTCGAACCTTCTAGCAGGGATTCGAAAAGGCTCCAGAGGGGATTTTGTGTTTTTGTGTACTTTGGCGCGCTGACAAGAAATGCAAGTCTTTACCCATTCTTTTACGTTTTTGCGCAGGCCAGGCCACACAAACTTTTCGGCGACCATTTTAACCGAAGCGCGCACACCTGGGTGCGCGAGGGAGTGAATCGAGTCGAAAATACGGCGGCGCCATGCAACTGGGACTAGCGGGCGAGGTCGGCCGGTTGAGATGTTGCATATTAGGGGGGGGCACACCGTCGCGTAAACCCCTTTCCTCCAGCCTTAACCCTGTTGGTCCGGACAGGAGTGCGCGCACGTCCGCGTCACTACTTTGCTCCTCTGCCACGGCTGCATAATCTATCCCTGCGTGGATTGGTGCTGCATATGAGTCCGCGTTGGCGAAGAGTTCTGCGGCTGAGGTAGTATAATCTGTCTCCTCACACTCTGGCGATGTCACAGCGCGAGAGAGGCAGTCTGCTACCACATTAAGTTTGCCTGCCACATGTCGAATGTCTGTGGTGAACTCTGAAATCGCAGCTAGCTGTCTTTGCTGCCTGCCTGACCACGGTTCGGAAATTTTAGCCATCGCAAAGGTGAGCGGTTTGTGGTCTACAAAAGCCGTGAAATGCCGCCCTTCCAACCAGAACTGGAAGGGGCGGATGGATAAATGAAGCGCTAGCAGCTCTCTGTCAAAAGTGCTGTATTTACACTCAGTTTGGTTTAGCGATTTGCTGAAGAATGCCAAAGGTTGCCATATTCTGCTGACGTGTTGTTCCACAACTGCCCCTATGGCCAGGTCTGAAGCGTCTGTGGCTAGCGCAATGCGGGCCGAGGGATCGGGGTGAACCAACAATGTGGCATTAGCTAGGGCACTTTTTACTTCCGCGAAGGCGCGTTCGCGCTCCGTGGTCCATTCGACCTCGTTGGAAGGTTTTTGTTTTCTGAGCGCGTCATATAGGGGCTGCATGAGCTGAGCTGCGTGGGGGAGGAAACGGTTGTAAAAATTAACCATTCCCAAAAATTCTTGCAGCGATTTGACCGTTTGTGGCCGTGGGAAACTTTTTACTGCGTGAACTTTGTCTGGCAGTGGGACTGCCCCCTTCGGAGAAACTCTGTGTCCGAAAAAAATCAATTTGTGACACGCCGAATTTGCATTTGGCTGGATTGATTATTAACCCGTGCTCTTCTAGTCTCTGAAAAACCATAGTGAGATGCTGCTCGTGTTCTTCCTCAGACGAGCTGGCTACCAGCATATCGTCGAGGTAGACGAACACGGAAGGGAGGTCGCGTAATACTGCGTCCATCATCCGCTGAAAGGTTTGAGCCGCACCTTTGAGGCCGAAAGGCATCTGCAAAAATTCGAAAAGAACGAAGGGGGTTATTACAGCTGTTTTAGGAATGTCCTCTGCTCGAACTGGGACTTGATGATAACCGCAGACTAGGTCTATTTTTGAAAAAATGCGCGCACCCGCCAGATGTAGTGAAAAGTCTTGAATGTGAGGAATTGGGTAGCGGTCATGCGCTGTCGCATTGTTTAATCTGCGGTAATCACCGCACGGCCTCCAAGAACCGTCGGATTTCGGGACCATGTGAAGTGGTACGCCCAGGGGCTTTTCGAGCGTCTGATAATGCCTAATTTTTCAAGGGTGGTAAACTCGTCCCGAGCTATGGCGAGCTTGGTCGCGTCTAAGCGCCGAGCTTTGGCGAATACGGGTGGGCATTCCCATGAGAATTTGGGAATTGTGAGTGCTGGAAATTGGGTGAGGAGTTGATCAAACTTACCTCTTGCTGTGGTGACGCTGGCCTGCATGGGTGGTGGAGAAATTCGAGCTGAGCAGGGAATAGAAGCAAAGGACAGTGCATTAACCAAGCGTCTGTTCGCTAGATCAACTAATAACCCATGTGCACACAAAAAATCTGCGCCCAACAAGTTAAAACTCACCGCCGCTACAACAAATGTCCATCTGTAGTTGCGGCCGTGGATGCAGAGGGGCAGGCTCTTTTCGCCAAAAGTGTCGATGATCGAGCCGTTGGCTGCCACCACTCCATTGCCCCGGGGGCCCATGGCCCGGTCTGCTTGGGAGGGCATGACAAAACTTAGTTGAGCTCCCGTGTCGATAAGGAACTGCTTGCCGGTGTGTCCGTCCGTCACATATAAAAGCTTTCTTTTTTCGCCGAGAACCGCCGCTGTTAACGGCTCTCGGCTTTGGCGTTTTCCTGAATTCGTGAATTTGCAGGGGGGAACGCATTTGTAAGCCTTCTCGGCGAAGCGGTGGTGGTAATAACAAACGTCGCTCCGTCTGTTACGTCTTGGCCGTGTTGCTGTCACCGCGGGCTAATTCTGCTCGGTGGTTTGTGGCTCCTCGTGGCTCCGGACATCAGCGTTGAGGTCTGCGGATGCTGCTGTGGGTGTCTGCTCCTTGCAGGCGTTGACGAGCCGTTGAGTTCTACACAGCCATCATCGAGTCCATCCTCACCACCTCCATAACCGTGTGGTACGCAGGAGCCACTGCCAGGGACAGACTAAGGCTGCAGCGCGTCGTGCGCACTGCTGAGAAGGTGATCGGCTGCAAGCTCCCATCTCTCCAGGATCTGTACATCTCCAGGACCCGGAGGCGTGCTGGCCGGATCATAGCCGATCCCTCACACCCTGGTCACGTACTGTTTGCCCCCCTCCCCTCTGGTAGAAGACTTCGGTCCATCCAGACTAAAACCTCCCATCACATGAACAGCTTCTTCCCCTCTGCCATTAGACTGCTGAACACTAAGTGACTTATTGACTCTCGTGCACCATGTACAGCAGCTCAACCAGACTCATGTCAATCATCACTGTTTTCTTCCTGCATTACCGACTGCACTATATAGTTCTCCACAGTATCTGCTGCTGGCTAATATATATTTTAACTGTTGACCAGTATCACTTAATCTTATCCTACACTTTATTACATGTATAGTTTATTTCTCTTATCTTATCATGTTTAATGTTGCAGCATTGTACCGAGACAAATTCCTAGTTTGTGTACTACATGAACAATGGCAATAAACCTGATTCTGATTCTGATTCTGAGCTTCGTGAGCCAGCGTGCGGAAGTCTTGCTGGGTGCTGCATCGCATGTTGGCAAGCGTCCTTCTCATGTGTGGCGGCAGCGTACTGAGGAATATGAGTTGGAAGAGGAAGTTGTCATTGTCCTCTTCTTTAAGTTGCAGCAAGTCCTCCATGAGGGCCTTGGGTCTGCATCCTCTGTGGCCGTAGACCGCCAGGATCCTCTCGGCTCTCTCCTCGGCTGAGGGGACGTAATTTGCCACGATGGTCGCTTTCAGTTCTTTATATTTGTCCTGGGCCGGCGGCCGCTGGATTATGCTCCACGCACATCTCGAAGTGGCGGCGTCGAGTTTGGCGACGATGTGATAGAACTTTGTATCATCAGCCGTGATGCCCGCAAGTGCAAACTGGGCTTCAGCTTGCTGAAACCACGAGGCGGGGTCTTCCTGCCAGAAGTCCGGCAGCTTGACGGTGACGGCGTTTGTGTGGACTGTCACTGATGTGTCCACAGGGTGAGAGTGCCTTGCTTCGGCTCTCTCCGCGGCGCTGGTGCTCGGTTGAGCCCTCTCTATCACTTCTGCCGTGGGGGAACGTCGTCCATCTGTTCCCCTGTCTGCATGGGCGCCGGCGTCTGCCTGGGTCGCCACAGATGAGTCGATCGCAGGGGAACGCCTCTGGTCCATTCTCGCGTCAGGGTCACCAGTGTAGAGGAGCTTGAAATAACGAGGCGATGTGATTCATAAACCAAAGTTTATTATCAGCTCCTCTAACAAGTCTCATCTAGGTGCAGCAGCAGAAGAAGTAAGAGAGCGAACACCTTCAGCTCTACAAACTTATACTCGCACATAACAAAAGACATGCATATCAAAAGCTGACATCCCTCACTATCTTAATCCCTTCTTTTGTCTTCGTACTCCTCCACCTGGCCCTGGGGGGTCAGGGCAACCCATCCGGTCTCCACCGCAGCGCCTGGGATGCTCTTTGATCTTCACTGGCGGTTGAGACCCTTTGTCCTGTTCTGAGGTGTGAAGTCGCTTTACATATGTAATCACTAAACACTCTCTCATGCTTAAACATATGTAGGTTATGGGATATATGATTAATATAGACCACATCCTAATTCCTTTCCAAGTGTATCCAAAAGTTGTTCTAAATTGCTTCCACTGCATAATAGATTAGTGTTATCGGCAAACAATATTAAATCCATTTTTTCTGAAAGTTTACATATATCATTTATATACATATTGAATAACAATGGCCCCAAAACTGAACTCTGTGGGACTCCACAAGTAACCTTCAGTAACTGTGAGTTTTTGTTACCAACACCTACAGTGGGGCAAAAAAGTATTTAGTCAGCCACCAATTGTACAAGTTCTCCCACTTAAAAGATGAGAGAGGTCTCCAATTTTCATTATAGGTATACCTCAACTATGAGAGACAAAATGAGGGGAAAAAAATCCGGAAAATCACATTGAAGGATTTTTAATGAATTAATTGGTAAATTCCTCGGTAAAATGAGTACTTGGTCAATAACAAAAGTTAATCTCAATACTTTGTTATATACCCTTTGTTGGCAATGACAGAGGTCAAACGTTTTCTGTAAGTCTTCACATGGTTTTCACACACTGTTGCTGGTATTTTGGCCCATTCCTCCATGCAGATCTCCTCTAGAGCAGTGATGTTTTGGGGCTGTCGCTGGGCAACACGGACTTTCAACTCCCTCCAAAGATTTTCTTTGGGGTTGAGATCTGGAGACTGGCTAGGCCACTCCAGGACCTTAAAATGCTTCTTACGAAGCCACTCCTTTGTTGCCCGGGTGGTGTGTTTGGGATCACTGTCATGCTGAAAGACCCAGCCACGTTTCATCTTCAATGCCCTTGCTGATGGAAGGAGGTTTTCACTCAAAATCTCACGATACATGGCCCCATTCATTCTTTCCTTTACACAGATCAGTCGTCCTGGTCCCTTTGCAGAAAAACAGCCCCAAAGCGTGATGTTTCCACCCCCATGCTTCACAGCAGGTATGGTGTTCTTTGGATGCAACTCAGCATTCTGTCATATCCCGAGCGCTTTGTCCGCGCTCAGGTTATTCCTCATCCCTGTCAGCTTTTGACAGCTGGTGTCATCACACGGGTTTCCCGGGCTCTGATTGGCCAGACGCTCGGGAGCTCTCAGCTGTCAGAACCTGGGCAGCTGTGCCGCGTTTCCGATCATGAGCAGCTGGCTTTAAATGTCAGTGCGAGTGAACTGGACGGCGCGGCTGTCTCGTCAGAAGTCCTATGACTTTCCCCTGTCTCCTTACCACATGCTCCCTGGGTTCCTCGACGTATCCCGCTGCATGTAAGTGATTTATTTGGAACTGTCTTCTCCCTCGCTGACGTTCCTTCCTAATTATGGCAGACGAGAGCTCCTCGTCACTGCCATAACTCTCTATTGTGAATTTATGTTGTGTTGTGTAACGAAGCCTGCGTGGCAAAGTTACGTTGTACACCTAAGTCCTGTGCTTTATAAATAAAAGAACTGAACTGCAATTTACTGAACTGAGGCGTCTTATGCTGGCTCGTGAGGGCCAGCCGTGACAGTAGACAGCCGCCAGAAGGAGACGCCGTTCTCAGTAAGTTGCGTTCTGGGAACTTTGTCCTTCCTGTCCAGGTACGCGGCGTTGGAAATATGCCATCTCAGCGGAGTCATTCTCGGGGTTCCCACGTCCTGCTGACCAAGGCGCTGGAGGAGGTAGATGAAATCCTCATTATCGCCTCCGACCTCGATGGGCATCCAGACACCTCCCTCGCCCCTCCTCTCCTCGGTTATCAGCCCGATGAACAGTGGTATTTAGACCGGGCTGAGGAGGTGCTTGACCGTCTGCCTTCCCGCTACAACGGTCACCCCGAGGTCGACGCGAGGAGACTCGACATCGCTGCCCAACGCCAGACAATTCTGATGTACGAAGAGGAGGAGGCTGCAAGGGTGGAGTGATCTCTGGCTCCAGCTGCCTGAGGCGCTGGAGGAGGTGGATGACTTCATCAGCGCTTCCACCAGCCTTGACGACTCATCCGAAGCGCACTACTACCTGGACTGCGCTGAGAGAACGCTCGACCGGTTGTCTTCCCGCTACACCGACCACTTGGACGTCCAAGCGAGGAGACAAGAGATCGCCGTCCACCGCGAGGCGCTCCAGGAGATCGAGGAGGAACGAGGCCAAAGGCGGAGTGACCGGAGCTCCCGCTGCCCGCTCTGGAATCCGGATCCTTCCCTCGATCCAGTCCTGGAGTTCGCACCATCCGGGGCCCGTCGTAGACGTCGACACCGTGGCCAGAGACGTTCTCAGCGTGACTCCCCTCCGGAATCCGCTCCGGTTCACTGGGCTGACCCCATTCATCCCACTGCTGTCTCTTCGGCGTCTCACCTGGAGGAGACCCCAGCAGCCTTTCCCCCCGGGCCTGCTTCCCCCGCTGAGCTGTCAGCGCGTCACGCCCGGCCTGACTTGGCTGTTGCCCCCTCCGCTTCGACGCCTTCTCCAGCGGCTGGGAGTTTGAGAAGTTTTGCTCCAGTGGACAGCGCGGCTACACCATCCCGAGTGGCCCCCTCTCCTCCAAGAGAGTCTCCGGCCACCACCCGGTGGGAGGAGGATGGAATGACGTTCCCAACGGCAGGGTCCACCGCTCCTCCGGGAGCCAGGCAAGTTCAAGTTCACTTTTTTCCATCTAATAGTGATTTGTTCTGTCTGACTCCTGGGGGTGAGGCTCGGGGTTTGCAGCCCCCCGAGCCTCAACTCCCTGCTGATATGTTAATTAAACCCGCTGCCTCTGTGTCTCCCCCTGCTGAGCACGCTTCGACCTCTGAGGAGCGTCACCAGACGAGGAGTGAGCCTGCGGCCCTCGGGCAGAAGACCCCAGCCCCGCAGCCATTTTCTGGGCAGAGGAGGTCGGACGATTGGTTGGAGCCTGTGCCGACGACGGAGCGTCCCCGGGACTCCGCAGATGAACAGTCCGGTCCAGCGGGCCGAGAGCCCCTCACCTCCACGCCACATGAACAACTAGCGTGGACGATGACGTCGGGGGGTCCTCGAGCTGCAAGAGCCCCTCTTCCAGGGGCGGATGACGTCGCGACGGAGTGGGAACCGGATGACGACCTCCTCCCGTTTGAACCCGGAGCATCGAAGTCCTGGATGGCGGCAGAACCCGAGATCAGGGTCACTGGAGGCGAACCTGCTCTTGGTGCCACCTTGGAGGGTCCGGCTCTCGGCATGGGGTCCACCAGGAGTGCTCCGCCGGTTCAAGCGGAGCTTGACGTCATGGAGGTTCCGGCCCAATCGGGGTCCGACGCGGGTGCTGCTCTCACCCGATCGGAGCTTGACGTCATGGAGGTTCCGGCCCAATCGGGGTCCGACGCGGGTGCTGCTCTCGCCCGATCGGAGCTTGACGTCATGGAGGTTCCGGCCCAATCGGGGTCCGACGCGGGTGCTGCTCTCGCCCGATCGGAGCTTGACGTCATGGAGGTTCCGGCCCAATCGGGGTCCGACGCGGGTGCTGCTCTCGCCCGATCGGAGCTTGACGTCATGGGGGTTCCGGCCCAATCGGGGTCCGACGCGGGTGCTGCTCTCGCTCGATCGGAGCTTGACGTCATGGGGGTTCCGGCCCAATCGGGGTCCGACGCGGGTGCCGCTCTCGCTCAATCGGAGCTCGGCACCATGGTCGTTTTGACCCAGGTGGGTTCTGGAGACTGTGTAGCTGACCCGCCGCTGAGCGCTTTCCAGGCCATGCCCCGTCCTCGCCGTGGCCCCTTTTTCCCCGCCTTTGAGACTGCGGGGGTAAATTCCGGCTGGCCCGGTTCGCCGACCTTCCCCCAGCCATTCTGTTGGCAGGCCGATACTGCCCGACCACCCGGTGACCGGCTCTTTCCTTTTGGCGTCCGGGTCCGGCCTCCTGACAAGCTGGATGGTTCTTTTGGCGCCCTGGTCCGCCCACCGGAGACATGGTTTCCCTCGGCCCGGGGTTTGGCTGGGCCGTTAGGGCACGTTCCGCTGCCTTTTCTGGCGGCCTGGATGCTGGGTGCTGGGAGGCCTCCTGAGCGGAGTTGTTTTACTCTATTCCCCAATGGTTTTTTTTTTTTTTTTTTCCTCTCCTTCTCTTGCCCCACCACTGACTTGTGACTGAAATACCCCACTGGGGATTGGACTTCATGTTTAAGGTGACTGTTTTCCGTGGATGGACATATGTTCTCTTGCCATGGCTATCATGAGTATTGTATGTTTCTTTAGGGTGTGGTTGTTTATTTCCTATGTTACTCCCTTACTCGGGTCTAGTTCCTTTTTTTTTTTTGGCACCTGTGTTGTCTTTTGGTTTTGACGGTTTTCTGTACACATTAACTTGGAGAAGAAGGTATTATCTGTCCTTTTATTTCCTTGATCCTGCCTTGTGGTATTGACTAGTGTTCCTTGTACCCTCATCTTGGCTTTCTTTTTGTGGTTATGTGTGAGTGATGTCCATCTAGCGTTGACTTTTCTTTTTATTCATCTTTGTCCCCGTTTATGTACGGTTTCTGCCTTTTTTTTTCTCTCTCCCTCCCTTCCCCGATGTTTTTGTCCCCTTGTTGTGAGTTGGCCCTGCTCTCCCTCCACCTGCTTCCCCCTCCACCTTCCCTGGGGTGGGGTGGGGGGGTCTGGATGTTGCGCGCGACCAGGAGTTCGCGTAGAGGGAGGGGCCCTGTCATATCCCGAGCGCTTTGTCCGCGCTCAGGTTATTCCTCATCCCCGTCAGCTTTTGACAGCTGGTGTCGTCACACGGGTTTCCCGGGCTCTGATTGGCCAGACGCTCGGGAGCTCTCAGCTGTCAGAACCTGGGCAGCTGTGCCGCGTTTCCAATCATGAGTAGCTGGCTTTAAATGTCAGTGCGAGTGAACTGGACGGCGCGGCTGTCTCGTCAGAAGTCCTATGACTTTCCCCTGTCTCCTTACCACATGCTCCCTGGGTTCCTCGACGTATCCCGCTGCATGTAAGTGATTTATTTGGAACTGTCTTCTCCCTCGCTGACGTTCCTTCCTAATTACGGCAGACGAGAGCTCCTCGTCACTGCCATAACTCTCTATTGTGAATTTATGTTGTGTTGTGTAACGAAGCCTGCGTGGCAAAGTTACGTTGTACACCAAAGTCCTGTGCTTTATAAATAAAAGAACTGAACTGCAATTTACTGAACTGAGGCGTCTTATGCTGGCTCGTGAGGGCCAGCCGTGACACATTCTTTCTTCTCCAAACACGACAAGTTGAGTTTTTACCAAAAAGTTCTATTTTGGTTTCATCTGACCATATGACATTCTCCCAATCCTCTTCTGGATCATCCAAATGGTCTCTAGCAAACTTCAGACGGGCCTGGACATGTACTGGCTTATGCAGGGGGACACGTCTGGCACTGCAGCATTTGAGTCCCTGGCAGCATAGTGTGTTACTGATCATAGCCTTTGTTAACTTTGGTTCCAGCTCTCTGCAGGTCATTCACTAGGTCCCCCCGTGTGGTTCTGGGATTTTTGCTCACCGTTCTCGTGATCATTTTGACCCCACGGGGTGAGATCTTGCATGGGGCCCCAGATCGAGGGAGATTATCAGTGGTCTTGTATGTCTTCCATTTTCTAATAATTGCTCCCACAGTTGATTTCTTCACACCAAGCTGCTTACCTATTGCAGATTCAGTCTTCCCAGCCTGGTGCAGGTCTACAATTTTGTTTCTGGTGTCCTTTGACAGCTCTTTGGTCTTGGCCATAGTGGAGTTTGGAGTCTGACTGTTTGAGGTTGTGGACAGGTGTCTTCTATACTGATAGCGAGTTCAAACAGGTGCCATTAATACAGGTAACGAGTGGAGGACAGAGGAGCCTCTTAAAGAAGACGTCACAGGTCTGTGAGAGCCAGAAATTTTGCTTGTTTGTAGGTGACCAAATACTTATTTTACCGAGGAATTTACCAATTAATTCATTAAAAATCCTTCAATGTGATTTTCTGGATTTTTTTTTTCTCATTTTGTGTCTCATAGTTGAGGTATACCTATGATGAAAATTGGAAACCTCTCTCATCTTTTAAGTGGGAGAACTTGCACAATTGGTGGCTGACTAAATACTTTTTTGCCCCACTGTACATACTGATATCTATTCTTTAAGTAACTACATAACCAGGACAGTGCTACCCCTCTAATACCACAATGTTGTAGTTTCTTAAATAATAAATAATGATCCACTGTATCAAATGCTTTTTTAAGATCCAGGAATACCCCAACTGAATACTCTTTATTTTCAATGGCAGTTGATATTTTTTCTATAAATTCCATTAGAGCAAATGCAGTTGTCCTCTTGTGTCTGAACCCATATTGCTGATCACACAATAAATTATTCTTCAGTATGAAGTTGTCAATTCTCTCATAGAATATTTTTTCAAGTATCTTGGAAAATTGGGGCAATTGTGAAATTGGTCTATAGTTTGAGAATTTCCCTCTGTCACCCGTCTTGTATATCGGAATTACTTTAGCTATTTTCATTGCATTGGGAAATATACCTGTTTGGAGAGACAGGTTACAGATATACGTCAGTGGTTTCACTAAGCATTCAATAATAGTTATGATAATAATAATAATAATAATAATAATAATAGCATGTCAATACCATCAGTCCGTAGATGTTTTACTTTTAAACGATTTAACAATTTCAATGACCTCTCTCTCGTCTGTGTTCTTTATGAAAATGGAGTCTTTTATAGCAGTGTTTTTTCTTATTGTATCACCTGTAGTCGCCGTAATCGGTATTTCTCGAGCCAAATTAGGACCAATGTTAACAAAAAAGTTATTAAATTCATCTGCAGGTGAAGCTGCATTCACACTCTGAGTAGTTTTATTATTTTTTGAAAAATCGGTTGGGTAGCTTGTCTTTGTTTTTATTTCCAAGAATATTGTTAAGTATTGTGCATTTATTTTTAATATTGTCTCTGTTTTTCTCCAGTTCTTTACTGTAATAGTCTCTCTTACTACATCTTATTATATATGTTAACTTATTTTTGTATGTTTTATACCGCTGCTCTGCTTCTTTTGTCCTTTTCTTTAGGAAAGCTTTATATAATTTTTCTTTTTACACGCCTTTTGTAATTCTTTGGTTAACCATGGCTTATCGGCAAATTTATGTTTAAGCTTTTTCTTTACTAATGGACAATTTTTTTCATAAAGAGTGGTTACAATGTTTATAAATGTGTCATAGGCTTCATTTACATCTGATACATAGACTTCTGTCCAGTCTTGCTTCAGCAAGTCCTCTTTAAAAGAACTGATTGCATTTTGTGATTTGTATCTGAACGCTTTTAAATTTTTTTCTGTATTGGCCCCCGTGTGGCCATGGATAAGTGCAAAGGTTGGCAAGTGGTCACTTATATCATTTATCAATAATCCACTTTCTATTTTCTTATCAATAATATTAACAAACAGGTTGTCAATAAGTGTAGCAGTGTGAACTGTGATTCTACTGGGATGTGTTATTGTGGGATATAGACTCATGCTGTACATAGAGTTCATGAACTCTGTAATTACATTTTGTTGATATGGATTTAGTAAATCAATACTGAAATCTCCACAAATTACTACCATTTTCTTACTAGTAATATTATTGTACAGCTCGACTAATTTATCTCTGAATGTCTCAATGCAAGTTCCCGGCATTCTGTATATACAACTTATAATTAGATTTTTTTTGTTTTATCTTGGTCAATCTCAACAGTAACACATTCCAAAATCTCTGGTAGTGCAAAGGACATTCCATTTACAAGCTTACACCTATACAGGTCATCAATATACAGTGCAACACCACCACCCTTTTTTTGAGATCTGTTAATATGAAACATCTGATATCTCTCTATTGCCATCAGGGAAGCCTGCTCTTCATTAAGCCAAGTTTCAGAGACTGCGATAGCTGTACATTTTCTGTCTAGCTGTTTTAAATAGTCCTGAATCTGTGGAAAGTTTTTGTTAAGACTTCTGCTGTTGAAGTGTATTATTGATAGTTTACCATCTAGTTGCACTTGACTTTTGAATTGCTTTTCAGTGTAATATTCACAATGGTTATGAATATTATTGAAAAAGTGGTTATCAGGATCAATATCATTCTCCATCTCTTGTAGTTTATGTTCAGCATAATGGCATATTTTCAGAGTTTGAGTTTCCTCACTCTGTGTCAAATGACTTCCTCCAACTGGGGATAATTGATGTCTACTCAAGTCAGTCATAAGTTTTTTATTTGTTTTGTTTAGTTTTTTTTTAAAGTACATTGACATGGTATGTCAAAAGAACTATTCTTGCCATGTGTGTGGATATGGATTATCATTGTCTCTTAATTTTCTTAATCAGTGTTCATCTGTATTTATTTAAGTCAGTAACATCCCTGATTATTATACTCTTTGCTTCCTCAGGTGTTCCATTTAGTTTGATCCAAACTCTACAATTTCTTGTCCATGTTGCCTGTATCTTATATTGTCTTTTCAGCATCCGTGCTTGCCGTGCTATTTCAGCATTAGTTTTTGTTAGGTGTTCATTTAGGTAAACTTCTACTCCCTGGAGCTTTCTGGCCTGCCTCATTATGTCATTCTTTACCCTTCTGTTCACAAAGCGCATCACAATTGATTTCTTTGTTTTATTATCCTTTCTGGGTAAAGCATAACGGGCTGAAATTGCATTTGCTTCGACCTTTATATCTCTACTATCAAGGAACTTCTCCTGAATCCGAGGTTCGACCAGCAGCCGGACTCTCTTCTCCAGTAACATGTCATAGACCTTCCAAGGGAGGCTGAGGAGTGTCATCCCTCTAAAGTTGAAGCACACCCTCTGGTCCCCTTTTTTTTGAAGAGAGGAACCACCATCCCTGTTTGCCATGCTGAATACACTGCCCCCAGCCTCCAGGCAATGTTGCAGAGGCGTGTCCACCATGACAGCCCTACACCATCCAGGGCCTTGAGGTACTCAGGGCGAATTTTGTCCACCCCTGGGACCTGGCCACCAAAGAGATTTTTAACCACCTTGGTGACCTCAGCCCCTGTGATAGGCGAGTCATCCCCCTCGTCCACAAGCCCTGCTTCCTCTGTGGAAGGCATGTCAGTGGGATTGAGGAGATCCTCGAAGTATTCCTTCCACCGCCCAACGATATCCCCAAAGTCAGCAGTGCCCCATCCGCACCATACACAGTGTGGACAGGAAGCTGCTTCCTCCTCCTGAGCTGCTGGACAGTTTGCCAGAATCTCTTTGAGGCCAACTGAAAGTCTCGCTCCATGGCCTCATCGAACTCCTCTCATACCCGAGTTTTTGCTTCAGCAACCACCCGAGCCGCACTCCACTTGGCCTGCTGGTACACCTCAGCTTTCTTCGGGAGTCCCACAAGCCAACCAAACTTGATAGAACTCCTTCTTCCGCTTAATGGCCCCCCTCACCACTAGTGTCCACCACTTGGTTCGGGGGTTGCCACCACAAGATGCCCCGACAACCTTGTGGCTGCAGCTCTGGGCAGCCACTTCAACAGTGGAGGTGGAGAACATGGCCCATTCAGACTCCATGTCTCCAGACTTCCTGTCTGGTTGTGGCTGAAGTTCTTCTGGAGATGGGAGTTAAAGGCCTCCCAGACAGGGGCCTCAGCCAGACATTCCTAGCATACCCTTACTATACGTTTGGGTCCACCAGGTCTGACTGGCATCCTCCCCTGCCATCGGAGCCAACTCACCACCAGGTGGTGATCAGTTGACAGCTCTGCATCTCTCTTTACCCGAGTGTCCAAGACATACGGTCGCAGGTCTGATGACAGGATAACAAAATCGATCATCGACCTTCAGCCTAGGGTGGCCTGGTAACAGGTGCACATATGGACACCCTTAAGCTTGAACATGGTGTTTGTTATGGACAAACTGTGGTTAGCACAGAAGTCCAATAACTGAACACCACTCAGGTTCAGATCGGGCAGGCTGTTCCTCCCAATCACCCCCCTCCAGGTTTCACTGTCGCTGCCCATGTGCACATTGAAATCCCCCAGTACAGGGGTGTCCAACCATGTGCCATGGAGAGCCAAGACCCTGCAGGTTTTACCTCCAACCAGTGTCTTCAACAGCAGATTTCTGTGAACTTCTTCCCACTGATTGCTGATAAGTGAAAACACCTGCTGAAGAGACTGGGTAGAAGAGAAAACCTGCAGGGTCTTGGCTCTCCATGGCACATGGTTGGACACCCCTGCCCCAGTAGGACAATGGAATCTCCAAGAGGAGCACTCTCCAGCACCCCAGTCAGACTCCAAAAAGGGTGGGTACTCTGAACCATCATTTGGTGCATAGGCACAAATGATCTTCAGGACCCGTTTCCCAACCCAGAGGCACAGAGAAACAACCTTTTTGTCCACCAAGGAAAACTCCAATATAGAGGCAGCAAGGTGGGGGGATACAAAAATACCCACCCTTGCTTGTCGCCTCTCGCCCGGGGCAACTCCAGAGTAGGCCAAGCTCCAGCCCCTCTCCAGGAGACTGGTTCCAGAACTAGAGCTGTGTGTTGAGGTGAGGCCGACCATATCTAGCTGGTATCTCTCAACCTCATGCACCAGCTCAGGCTCCTTCCCCACCAGAGAGGTGACATTCCACATCTCAAAAGCCAGTTTACGAAGCTTGGGATCAGACCGCCAAGGTCTCTGCCTTTGACCGCCACCTGATCCACATAGCACTGGACTGCCATGGTCTCTCCTGCAGATGGTGACCCCACTGGAGGGTGGACCCATGTAACTCCTTCGGGCTGAGCCTGGCCGGTTCCCATGGGTGGAAACCCAGCCACCAGACGCTAGCCATCAAGCCCCTCCCCCAGGCCTGGCTCCAGGGTGGGGCTCCGGTAACCCCATACTGGGCGGGATACACTGAATCCTTGTTCTAAGTTTGGAGCATCACCCCGGACCAGTTTGTTTTGGGTGACCTTACCAGAAGCAAATTGCCCTGGACAACATATCTCCTGGGATCACAAGGGCACGCAAATCCCCCACCACGATAAGGTGACGATCCATGAGGGGGGGTGTTCTTTACTGTTTTTATAATTATTGGGTTTTTTTTTTCCCTGAAGCGCATATTTCCCATTGTGTTCTCTTCTCCTCCTGTGTACTATTGTGAGGGGTAGGGGAGCTATGTTTTGGGAGGTGGGTGGGTGGGATTTGGCTCTGTGGGGGGAAAAACAGTGGGGGATGTATGGGGGGGCTCCTTTTTTCAAGAGAAGTGTAAATTTCAAAATCTGCCAAGTATTTGTCATTATGTGTTATAAATGCTTAGTCGGCTTTTCAACTGTAGTACATGTTTTTTATAGGTTGTGTAAATAATAGTTTAGCATAGTAAATTGGCTGTCAGGTCAGGCATTGGTTTGCTTGCTACCGGATAACCATGAAAACCGGTACTACTTGTCTCATGGGTCGGGCCGTCGGCGACTCAACCGGCAACCCCGCCCTTCCAAGGGTGTGGAGGGTGAAACTGGGCATCCTGGCAGAACTAAAAACAATATCTGTCACAGGTCTGTGGTGGACCACTCACAGTTACACGGGGTGAGACTGGACATCCTGGCAGATAAGCACATCTGTCGCAAGGTCTGTGGTGGACTTTTGCCAGTTGGTGCATCGTGACATGCACTACACAAAGAGCAGAGATAAACAAACCTATCATCTGGTCAGAAACTGCAACAGATACTGGAGTCAGTTTGTCTTGGCCTGTCCTTGCCACTGATAATACCTCTATCTGCCAAGAATGTGTCACTAGTCCAGCAAGAGCTAGCGGTACTCAAATACTTTGCAAGCAGTTTCATGAAATGGTCAGTCAGAAAGCAACTCATACCAGCTCGGATGTCGCCCGGGTTAACAAGGTCAGGAGTTCCTGGCAGTGGAGGGCGAAGGATGATAAAGCTTGCTTTATCATTATATGTTACTTTTCCTGTGTTTCTTTTGGATAAATTTTATAAGATAAGATAAGATAAACCTTTATTAGTCCCACAATGGGGAAATTCCAGGATTGCAATAGCACAGGGATAGCAACACTCAAAGCAATAATTAAGAAGATAAGAAAAATAAAAATAAGAGCAGTGACTACACATACGTACACATAAATATATAAATATATATACAAAGTGCGGAGCATTGTAGCAAGATGGAATAAACAGCATAACCGTCTACTTATATAATATCTTATGTTATATTTTTAGTCTTCAGATGAAGAGCTAGCTCCCAGCTCCAGCAGTGGGATAGGGTGGGGAAGGAGCCGGCTCTGACGCAATTGGGGTGGTCATCATGCTCCTGCAGATCCTCCCCGTAGCAAGTCACCTATTCCCAGGTATTAGTTTTGTCTCAAATTGCTTTATCATTGTATATTACTTTTCCTATGTTATATTTATTACTAGGTAACCATAGGTAACTAGTTATATACTGTTGAACATTTTTTTGTGGAAACACCTTTCTTTTGGATAAATCTTATGTAAAATCTTATGTTATATTTTACTCTATGCAAAAGGAACACTCCCTGGATGTGTAGGGAGTGCAATGTGGGGCTGTGTATTCAGGTTGACAGGAACTGCATTATCTTTCACAGCACCTAAAAACACCTGGACATGATAACAAAAAATGCCTGTAAATTGGATACAGAGCCATCTAGACAAACACAAATTTTGGACAACATGCCTAATAGGTTCATTTTCATTTTTGATACCCTAAATATTTTGTTCATGTACATTTCAATTGTTTATAAAGGGTAAATTGATGAAAATTCAAATCTGTTTTTTTTTGTTCTACTCTGTTTTAAGCATTTATAACGCATAATAATGACAAATACTTGGCAGATGTTGAAATTTACTCTTCTCCTGAAAAATAGAGCAAAATATTTCACAAGAAAACAATTGTAAAACATTTATTGACAAAAAAAAACCATAAAATAACCAGGCGAACTATTATAATTACAGGACTAAGCGCTGCAGTAAATGAGTGAATTACATGAGTATCTTACTCTTTTTCATCTTCTCTATTATTGTCGTGGTAATAAGCCCTCATTCTGAATATTAGTGTATCTCAGTAAATTAGAATACTATGGGGGACCCATGCTGTGGTATTCATCTCAGACTGGAAGGAAGGGAGATGCAGTAAGTTCCTCTTGACGGAAGAGCATGGGGATTAAGGGGCTGGGGGACAAAAGGGATTGTGATGCGACAATGAATTGTGAAGCAGGACCTCAGGCAGCAGGGGCGTGTGAGTGTGGTAATATAAAAGAGAGCCCCTGCTACAGAATGTTTGTTTTCTGATTCTGAGAGATGTGAGAGAGGGAATAAAGTTCATCTGCTCTGAATGCTTGGCTTGGTCATTCCTCTTTCCACAATACCATGATTTGTAATTTAATTGAAAAAAAGATAACCATAATCATCACAAATAAATTAAAACAGCTTAATATTTCACTGTATGTGTAGTGAAGGCTCACATTTCTTAAAGGATTTGTAAACTGTTATTTTGGACTGGAAAAGTTAATTTAATTTTCATTGTGGAGCCTAATTATTAAAACTTTTAAACTTCTAGACTCAGCAAGGTTTCAAACAGGATGGACTAGTTTATTTTCTTTTTGACTTTAATGGAGTTGAATATTTATCCAGTTGGATTTGAACAGCAGAGTTACAACAGCCCTTGTATGATAAGATAAGATAAGATAAGCCTTTATTAGTCCCACAACGGGGAAATTCCAGGATTGCAACAGCACAGATGAAGTAGAAGCTGATATTTGAGTTCTATTTCTTTAGTTTTTGGGTTAAAAGACCAAACTTTAATGTCTGTTATTTAATTGTGTTGCTTCAAACACTTTTGATTAAGCTGTTAAGTTCATGTTTCATAGGTCATTATTTTATTTAGCAATGGGAACTTTTTATAATAGGCTCTTCAAACTTCTATTGTTGCACTTGTCTGCATCATTCATTTCCTAAAAAGAGAATTTATTTATTGTATACATTTTTATTTTGTTTATTTGAGAATATTTTATTTATTGGAGAATTTACTGCTGGCAGTTGGCATTTTTTTTGTCAGTAAAGCTGTTCCCATTTATACGAAAGATAAGCAGATTTATGTTTTGCATTTTGTTTAATTACTATGCTGAAAATGAACCGAACCGTGACCTTAAAACCAAGGTATGTACTGAACCGTGATTTTCGGTGTACCGTCACGGTTATGTCGGAAGAACATGAGACAGGAGCCGCATTCAGCTGAGCACTGAACTAGCTTTATTATAGAAACACAGCTCAATATATTCCCAGCCGTAGCCCACCTGACGTCATCGCCCACAACCCCGTGGCCAGGCTACGGCAAGCCCCAACTGTCAAATCCCCACACAACAGTTACACCCATAAATATACTGTATATATATACTGACGTGGACAAAATTGTTGGTACCCCTCTGTTAATGAAAGAAAAACCCACAATAGTCACAGAAATAACTTGAATCTGACAAAAGTGGTAAAGTGGGCACATATGTTGGTTACATATGCTCCATAAATATATTGCTGTGTGTTTATTGTGTGCTGCACGTCTCAGGGAACAAAGGGACTGAGCCTCTGAGTGGTAACGGGAGAGTGTGAGGTTTGGCCTTTGTTTCAAGGAGATGACCTGGAGAGATTTCCGGACCACCGGAGACTAAGGGACGATGGTGTGAAGATCAGAGGAGTTACATTGTGACTGGGATTAAGTACCATGTGACTGCAGTTTTGATGTCCGGGGTATAAAAGACAGATGTGAGATAATTCATCCTCTTTTTCTGCTTTGAAATTGTTGGAGTATGTGATTGTGAATAAAGCTGAACCTGAGGAATAAACTCAGTCTCATCCTTCCGCACATTCTCTACACTGGTGACCTTACGACGAAGCATGAGCAGAGATAATTCTCCCGAGCGGGGCTCGGCAGAAGCCAGCCTGATGAATGCCGCCACGTTCCAACTGCCGGACTTCTGGCAGCATAGTCCGCACTCCTGGTTTAGCGCGGTCGAGGCGCAGTTCAACCTCCGGAGAATCTCGAGAGACGACACAAAATTCTACCATGTGGTGGTGAAGCTGGACAGCCTCACAGTCCAGAGGGTGGAGGATCTGGTCAATCACCCACTGGACAGCGACAAATACAGCGCATTGAAGGCTGCGCTTATCAGCCACTTCACCCCCTCGGTGCAACAGCGAGCAGAGGGGCTCCTAGCGTTGACAGAGTCTGAGAACGACAGACCCGTAGACCTGATGGTGAAAATGCTGAGGCTGAGAGACTCCGAGGATGACAACTTTATCTTCGCCCACCTTTTCCTCAGGACCCTGCCGCCAGTGGTGAGAGTGACCCTGGCAGGCTCACCTCTGTTGGCCCGGCGAAACTACCATGAGCTGAGCAAGGAGGCGCAACAACTCGCCGACGCCCACAAACGGAGCGCGGTTTCGGCCGCAGCAGCAGAGCTATGCACAACATCCGGAGATGGCATGGGGCCAGAGGCTGCAGCATCAGACCCACCAACGACGGCAGCAGCAAGGGCCAGGCGACACGGAGCGGACGACGTCCTCTGCTTCTACCATCGCCGCTTTGCAGAGAGGGCACACAAGTGCCTCCCACCGTGCCACTTCAAGTGCTCGGGAAACGCCAAGACCGGGGGTCGGTAGCGGCTGCGGCCGTCGGGGAGGAGAACAAGCTGCTCTACCTGACGGATGCACGCTCGGGGAGGCATTTCCTCGTGGACACAGGCTCCCAGCTAAGCTTCATCACGCCTTCCTACGCGGACCGGCTGACACCGTCTAAGGGTCCCCGGGTGTCAGCAGCGAACGGCTCAGTGATTAAGACCTTCGGTGAGAGGACTCTGCTTCTGTCTTTGCAGGGCCGTGCATTTGAGTGGACTTTTGTTGTAGAGGCAGTCAATTTCAACATGTTAGGGGCTGATTTTTTATGCTCACATGGTTTATTGGTTGATCTTGCTAACAGACGTCTGGTTAATGCACTCTTCTTTCACTCTATTCCCTGCACAGCTCGAGTGGCGCCGCCAACTGCACAAGCCAACGTCACAGCTGCGGGTGGTAAGTTCCACGCACTCCTCACTCAGTTCCCAGCACTCACAGTCCCAACGTTTTCGGCGACAGTGGCTAAACATGGGGTGGAGCATTATATCACTACCACCGGCCCGCCCGTTTTTGCAAAAGCTTGGCGCCTGGACTCAGCTAAACTGACCATAGCACGCGAGGAGTTTGCCAACCTGGAAAAACTGGGCATCATCAGGCGTTCGAAAAGCCCCTGGGCTTCACCACTGCACATGGTCCCAAAGGCTGATGGCTCGTGGCGACCTTGCGGTGATTTCCGCAGGTTGAATAACGCCACAGCACACGACCGCTACCCAATTCCGCACATCCAAGATTTTTCGGTGCATTTGGCGGGGGCGCGCATTTTTTCTAAAAAAGATTTAGTACGCGGTTACCATCAGGTTCCAGTGCGCGCTCAGGACATACCCAAAACAGCGGTAATAACTCCTTTCGGGCTTTTTGAGTTTTTGGGCATGCCTTTTGGACTCAAGGGAGCGGTGCAGACGTTCCAACGCATGATGGACGCGGTCCTGCACGACCTCCCTTTCGTGTTCGTCTATTTGGATGACATTTTGGTAGCCAGCACGTCCGAAGACGAACATGAAAGCCACCTCTCAGCAGTTTTCCGGAGGTTGGCAGAGCATGGGTTAATAATTAACCCAGCGAAGTGTCAGTTTGGGGTGGCGCAGATTGATTTTTTGGGGGCATCGCGTTTCGCCAGAAGGAGCGGTCCCTCTCCCGATAAAGTGCGCGCAATAACAAATTTTCCCCAACCTCAAACGGTCAAAGCATTACAGGAGTTTTTGGGAATGGTTAATTTTTATAACTGTTTCCTCCCCAGCGCAGCGCAGCTCATGCAACCATTGTACGCTGCACTAAAAAAACCAAAAACCCACGAATAAAATCGAATGGTCTCCTGAGCGGGAGCACGCATTCTCTCAAGTCAAATCAGCCCTCACAAACGCTGCTTTGTTGGCACACCCAGTTCCAACAGCCCGCATGGCGCTCACCACTGACGCGTCCGATTTAGCTGTAGGGGCGGTCGTTGAACAGTATGTAGCTGGGGCCTGGCAACCGCTCGCGTTTTCAGCAAAACCTTGCGCGATAGCGAGCGAAAATACAGCGCGTTTGACAGGGAGTTGTTGGCTCTACACTTGGCCATCTGCCACTTCCAGTTCTGGCTGGAAGGGCGCCGTTTCACCGCGTTCGTGGACCGCAAACCGCTGACTTTCACGATGGCCAAGATTTCGGAACCTTGGTCGGGCTGGCAGCAGAGACAGCTGGCCGCGATATCGGAGTTTACCACCGATATCCAGCATGTGGCAGGTAAATATAATGTAGTGGCAGACTGCCTCTCACGTGCTGTGGCGGCTCCAGGCCCCGTGGAGGCAGACTCTGCAGCCATGGCCGCGGGCCAGGGTAGTGACGCGGAAGCGCGCGCAGCCCCGGTCTGCGTAGGGTTAGATTATGCAGCCATGGCCACGGAGGAGGTTAGCGATGCGGATGTGCACACGCTCCAATCTGGACCAACAGGGTTAAGGCTGGAGAACAGGGTGCTGCAAGATGATATGCCCCCCCTAATCTGCAATATCTCCACTGGACGGCCGCGTCCGGTGGTACCAGCTGTGTGGTGCCGCCGCGTTTTTGACTCGATCCATTCTCTGGTGCACCCGGGGGTGCGCACATCGGTCAAAATGGTAGGAGAGAAATTTGTATGGCCGGGGTTGCGCAAACAGGTCAAGGAATGGGCGACAGCCTGCGTAGCTTGTCAGCGAGCTAAAATACACAAACACACTAGAGCTCCTTTGGAGCCTTTTCACATCCCGGCTAAGCGCTTTGATCATATGCATGTCGACCTGGTAGGCCCCCTTCCGTCGTCACAGGGGTGCACACACCTTTTGACAATGGTGGACCGCACCACGCGTTGGCCGGAAGTGGTCCCACTGGCATCAACCACAGCCGAGGAGGTGGCGCGCACGTTTCTAACAGCGTGGGTAGCGCGTTTTGGAGTTCCGTCGGACATAACGTCCGACAGAGGTCCTCAATTTGTGTCCGAGCTCTGGTCAGCGATGGCCCGCAGCCTGGGGGTAACGATCCACTGCACTACCGCGTACAACCCCCAGGCAGTATGTGATTGTGAATAAAGCTGAACCTGAGGAATAAACTCAGTCTCATCCTTCCGCACATTCTCCACACCATTCATATTATCCATCTCTTCCATTTTTCAGCAAGTTTCCTCCTGCGGCCACGTCCAGGGAGGTTGGCTACAGTCCTGTGGATCTTAAATTTCTGAATAATGTGTGCAACTGTAGTCAAAGGAACATTACGCTGCTTGGAGATGGTCGTATTGTCATATCCGGCTCTAGGGAGCCGGGCAATCAGAGCCAGGGGCAAGCCAGTGAGTCGTGATATTTTATTCAGGGTAAAGGGGAAGGGATGAGGAGAGCACAGATACTCATGCAGAGGTTCACTCACAGGTTGCACAGCGCAGAGGTAAGCAGCTCGTACCGGACGTGGGGGTAGCAAGACGTACATCCTCACAGCGGGATACAAACACAGGAATGCTGCAAGAGGAGTATAAGCTGACACCAGACGAAGGGGCTTCAGCTTAGCAATGTGTTTATGTCGCAGCCCTGAGTCATCGAGGCTGCTCCTATTTATCCTCATTGGCAGCGCCCCAGCTGATGAAGACTAATTGGCCCCAGCCGTCCATAATGCTGCCAGCTGGGGGCCAGCTGAGACGCTGCTCAATGGGAAGCAGGGATGAGGGAAAACATGGGCTGAGTGCCGAGACGGCATCTCAACCCATGGTGACAGAGCCCCTCCCTCAAGGTCGGGTTCCTGAACGACCAGGAACATCCCAGCCCCCCCCCACCCCACCTAGGGTGGGAGGAAGGGAGGCGGACCGGAGGGGAAGAAGCCAAGGGAAGGACAACACCAATGGGGCAATGTAGGGTAGCGGAAAAGAAAAACCCAAATACAATACTGACAACAGAATAATTAACCCAGGTACAGATGGGGAGAAGAACTGGGTCAGCACACCGGTTACATACTACCCAGAGAGTACCAACCATGCGTGACCCAGAGCAAGGAAAAAAGAACCACCAAAAAGGTACAGGGCAAAAAAATGCTGAGTACGGTTAAATAAAGGGGAACCTATACACAGCGCTAATTTAAGTACATACACACACAGTCACCAAGAAAAGTGAGGGTGACTGGAACAAATGACAATTATAGAGCATGGTGTTACGGAAAACAAGGCACATGACTCTATAATGAACCAACAGGACAAAAAAGAAATACTGAGTGCAGGCAAAGAAAAACCCACACACACGAATATATAAATACCCAGTCACCTAAAGAAATGAAAGTGACTGGAATAAATGGATAACTGCAGAGCATGGTGTTACGGAAAACAAAACATAACTCTACAATACAAAAAACGAGGCTAAAAACATGGCACAAAAAGTAAAATGCTGAGCATGAGCGATGGAAAACACAGCACTATAAAAACGAATCCACCAACAGGACAACACATTACACCCGAGTGACCTTAATAACAAAAGAAAAAGTGACACCCGAGGTGAATGGCAGGCAGAGTCCAAAAATGGCCGAGATGGCTCCGGAGATCTCCCCGCCCATTGTCCAGCTGGCGAATCAGGGGAAGAAGTGTTCGGACGGCGAACTCTGGACCCAGATCCCAGGAATCCAGTCCACCGGCAGCCGAACCAGGCTGCCCAGAGGGAAACACAGACCAGTGGGGGGAACCAGATCACCGAACCGAAAGTTCTGTGGGTCGGGTCGTCGACCCGCATCACTCAACCACCAGGACCGTTGAGACGGGCGAAGGATCAGAGCGGATCCCGGTGGAAGAGGCTCAGGGGAGAGCCGATGACGAGGGCGGCGGGTGTCAGGCCGCAGGAAAACGGCCACCTCCTCACCGGACCTGGACAATACTGGGGCAGCACCCACGTTGGACCCCGATCGGGCCTCAGGCGAACCCACGTTGGACCCCGACTGGGTCTCGGGCGAACCCACGTTGAATACTGCACCAGAACCGACCTCCAACGTTGAACCCGGACCCTCCAGCACCACGAGGAACAGCAACTCCTTGCCGGTGACCCTGGAAGAAGGCTCAGAAGAGAAAACAGAACCGGGATCAGGATCACCGGCAGCGCCAGAACCCGGCGAGACGAGCTCAGACGCAGCGGACGGCTGCACCCGGCTCGTCTCCCCTGGAGATAGGCTGAAGTGCTCGGGGATAAAAAGAGAGAAAAGAAAGGAGAGTACTCGCCTGATCTCGGGTTCTGACGCCGTCCAGGACTGCGAAGATCCAGGATCCGTCGTCAGGTCGTTGTCAGGCTCCCATCTAGCCGCGTCGGGCCCCGCAGCCAGCACGATGGTCAGCGCAGCTTGAGATCCCTCCAGCTCAGGTAACCCCGCCGACGATCCACTCGGCGTGAAGCCAGAAGAATCTCGTCCCGCCGGACCAAACCGCTCCTCCGTGGAGACCCGGGGACGCTCAGTCGTCGGCGTAGACTCCACGCAGCAGTCAGTCCCCCTCCTCCGTCCGCAATGTAGCTGCGGAACCACAGGCCCTCTCCATATCCCACCACGCTGACCCGGAGCCGGGGACCGCTCGGCGGAGAGAGACACAGAGGATGCGGGATTAGGCATACAAGTTACAGCAGGTGGGGAGAGTTCAGGGAGCTGCGAACCCTGAACTTCTCCTCCAGGGATGTGACAGAGCAAATCATTAAGCAGGTGTGAAAAAACAATGACTTGCCTGCCCCCTGGAGGTTGAGTATCGCCTGCTGTAGTGGAATCTGCTTCTTCCTCTCCCCGCCCGGCGATAACGGAGGACCCCCCGGGAATTCGTCTGAGGGTCGCTCGCGTTGTCTCCAGCAGAGAGCTCACCAGGCCGGGATTCCAGGCACACACAGCGGTCAGGAAGCGCGTCGAGGAGGAGGGGGAAACAGCCGGGGTGAGCCAGCCCGAATGTCCAGGAATGACAGCGGGGGAACGAGGCTCAGGGGACAAGGCTGTAGAGTCTCCACACTGACGAGGCGAAGGGATGACAGCTGCGTGGGAGGAACGGTCCTGACGATGACCCAGAACTGGATCCGGACGAGGTTCGTGCAGAGGTGACTCGGCGATGTGATGACTACTCCCAGGGGACGAAGCGAGGGGGAAACCCAGGATTCGCCGTTCCAGATCGGAGATCGAGACGAGGAAGGCGTCGAGCACGGGAAAGCTTCGTAGCCCTGAAGTCCTCACCATCAATCTCACTGCCGCCGCCACATGCCTGAAGGTGGTGACAGGAAACACAGTAGAGCTCGCGACAGTCACTCGACCCCGGACATAACTGCTGTCAGCTGCGGCTCCTTGAAGGGAATCCCGAGTGACGTGGCGCAGGTCGGGGGAAGTCCTCTGGTTGGCGCGAACTCCCGGACTGGAATCACGGCAGGAACGGGACTCCGAAGCGGGGAAAGACGTCGCCCACTTCGACTCCCTGCCGGGATTTCCATCCACCCCGTAGAGCTTCTCTCGCTGTGTACCTGCAGCGTCTATCCTGGCACTGTCCTCCAGATGGTACAGAGAGTGAGGGTGACAGTCCAGGAGTTCCTCAGCACGGCCCGGATGCCAGCGTCTCGCGTTGGAGGCGTCGTGCAGGGTGAAGAACGTCCCGTCGACAGTCTCCGAGATGGACCTCAGCTCGTCGCCCTGGCGCCGGAAGTGACTCCTGGGAAACGGCATGCTAGCAGCGCTGACACCCGGACAGAAAGGTACATTTCCACGGCGACTCACGGCCGCCGGTAACTCTTCTGGCTGCGACATACTGTCATATCCGGCTCTAGGGAGCCGGGCAATCAGAGCCAGGGGCAAGCCAGTGAGTCGTGATATTTTATTCAGGGTAAAGGGGAAGGGATGAGGAGAGCACAGATACTCATGCAGAGGTTCACTCACAGGTTGCACAGCGCAGAGGTAAGCAGCTCGTACCGGACGTGGGGGTAGCAAGACGTACATCCTCACAGCGGGATACAAACACAGGAATGCTGCAAGAGGAGTATAAGCTGACACCAGACGAAGGGGCTTCAGCTTAGCAATGTGTTTATGTCGCAGCCCTGAGTCATCGAGGCTGCTCCTATTTATCCTCATTGGCAGCGCCCCAGCTGATGAAGACTAATTGGCCCCAGCCGTCCATAATGCTGCCAGCTGGGGGCCAGCTGAGACGCTGCTCAATGGGAAGCAGGGATGAGGGAAAACATGGGCTGAGTGCCGAGACGGCATCTCAACCCATGGTGACACGTATAGCTTTTACCTTTAACATGCTTGTCTATAATTTTCTTTCTAACCTCCTGAGACAACTAGACAACTCTCTCCTTTGCTTCCTCTGGTCCATGTTTAGTGTTGTACACACCAAATAGCACAGTGACTACTTGTCACCCTTTAAATAGGCCGAATGACTGATTGCAAGTTTGTAGACACCTGTGATGTTAATTAGAGGGCACATCTTGGTTGAACATGTCCCTATGGTCATCTTTTCTAGGGGTACCATCATTTTTGTTCAGGCCTGTTTCATGAGTTTTGTGGAGAGTGCAAATAAGAAACCAGACTTTTTTTTTTTTTTTTTTTTTTTTTTTTTTTTTTTTGTTACTTATTTGTACCCGTAGGTAGACTTGGTTTGCAGTCTGGTGACAAGCCACCGGCTGCTGGTCGCTGCGTGCACGAGCGCCCTAAACCTACATGTTTTTGGTGTGCGGGAGGAAACCGGAGAAATCCCGGAGTAAACCCGCGCAACACGGGGAGAACATGCAAACTCCACACAGCTCACTGTTGGTCGGGGGCTGGGATCGAACCCACGATCTCATGATCCCCGCGGTCCCCCGGCCGAGGGTAAAACTGTGCTGCCACAGTGCTTAACCACTGCGCCACCGTGCAGCCAGACTTGCATGACAGACGACTTTATTTCTCTCTCTCACTGCATTCATACACAGAAAAAGACTTTCCTCGATACACCAGGGTCTCTCCTTTTATACCACTCCATTCCTTCCCCCTGTTGCCTGAAATCTTGCATCACAATACATTTACACATTACAATACGTACTGTCCTCCATTTAATCCCCCATGCTCTACTGGCAGAGGGAATATTCCCCTCCCCTCTGCTTCCAGTCTGAGGTGATTATCCCAGCGTGGGTTCCCTACACCGCCCCCCCCCACCCCCAGGGTCTCAGACTGAGCTTCAACCCTCACGTCCTTTAGGCTTCAGTCTCCTCCCGTATCTGCTGTAACGAGGGACCTTCGACTCCGCGGCGCTGCTGTGCCGGTTCGGGGCTCTTGGGGGTGTGTCTGTCTGCGGGTGGGCAATGGTGAGGGGGGGGGGCATTCTACTTGCCCGTGTGGCTGCTCTGCTGAATCTTCTACCTGGGGAGCTCTCAGTGGGGGTCTTCCACGCCGAGGGGCCCGAGCCAACATCACTTGCTCGTCCGCCACCACAAAGGTGGGTTTAAGTCTGTCTATACATATTTTCTCCCAACGACCCCCCAAATCTAACAAAAATTGTTTGTCCCCTGGTTCCAGCACTCTGAATGGGCCATCAGAGGGTGGGCGCAATGGGGGGTGGTGGGCATCATGCCTGACAAACATGAACGCCGCGTTCTTCAAAGTTTTTGGCACAAAAGCACGTGGAAAACAGTGGTGGGCCGGGCGCGGTAGCGTGCCTGTATCTACGCTATGCTGCGAACGCTGAGACAGAGAGTTGTCCGGCGTGGGCTTATCTGGTAAAAATTCCCCGGGGAGCCGCAGTGGCTGAGAAAAAACAAGCTCCGCCGGGGAAGCCTCCAAATCCTCTTTTGGTGCGGAACGCAACCCTAACAGAACCCACGGCAACCGGTCTACCCAATTTGCATCCGTAAGCGAAGCCCTGAGCGCTGCTTTCAGTGACCTATGGAAACGCTCGCATAATTCAATTCAATTCAACTTTATTTATATAGCGCCATTTCACAACAACAGTCATCTCATAGCACTATCAACTGTAGGGGGAACCCCCACAGTTGCAGAAAGACCTCAGCAATCAGGCGATCCCCTGTGAGCAAGCACTTGGCGATGGTGGAGAGGAAAAACTCCCTTTTAACAGGAAGAAACCTCCAGCAGAACCAGGCTCAGGGAGGGGCAGTCATCTGCTGCGACTGGCTGGGGGGTGAGGGGATAGAGAAGAAGAAAAGAACAGACATGTAGAGAGCAAACAGCACGATGGGGACTCAATCTATGGGAGAGAACAAACAAATGTTAATGACCAGCAAAAAAAATATTTCATTGAGAGTGAGAAAAGGAGTCCGTCAGGCCCAGTGCATTACTGGAGGTCCCCCGGCTGACTAAACCTATTAGCAGCATAACTAAGGGAGGGTTCAGAAACACATGATCCCTCCCTAATTGTAGGCTATATCAAACCCATTGGCCTGGGACCTGGCATAACCCATTGGCCTGTGGGTTGTACGCGGTTGTGCGATGAATTGCTCCACCCAGGCTACGGGCCATCGTGGACCAGAGGTCGGAAACAAACTGCAGGCCCCTATCGGACGTGATGTCTGATGAGATGTCAAAACGTGCCACCCATGATGTCAAAAAGGCGTGCGCCACATCCGCGGACGTGGTTGCCGCTAGCGGGACTGCTTCTGGCCAGCATGTGGTGCGGTCCACCACTGTCAGAAGGTACGTGAACCCCTGCGATGGTGGGAGGGGGCCCATGAGGTCCACGTGAACATGGTCGAACCTCTTAGCCGGTATACGAAATGGCTCCAAAGGGGCCTTCGTGTGTCTGTGCACTTTGGCTCGTTGGCACGCTACGCAGGCTGCAGCCCACTCTTTCACTTGTTTGCGCAGGCCTGGCCATACGAACTTCGTTCCCACCATTCTGACTGACTCACGCACTCCTGGGTGCGCCAGAGCGTGAACTGACTCAAACACTCGGCGGCGCCAAGCAACTGCGACCACCGGGCGCGGGCGTCCCGTGGAGACGTCACAGACTGGGGGGGGGGGGCTGCCGTCTTGTAGTACTCTGCTCTCCAGCCTTTACCCTGTTGGTCCAGAATATAAATACATAATCTATCCCTACACAGACTGGGGCCACTACTACGCGTGAGAGGCAGTCCGCCACCACATTCAGTTTACCGGCCACATGCTGAATATCGGTCGTAAAATCCGAGATCACGGCCAGCTGTCTCTGCTGCCGGCCTGACCATGGTTCCGAAACCTTGGCCATCGTGTACGTTAGCAGCTTGTGGTCCACGAACGCAGTGAAGCTGCGCCCTTCCAGCCAGAACTGGAAGTGGCGTATGGCCTGGTGGAGAGCCAGCAACTCTCTGTTGAACGCGCTGTATTTACGCTCACTGTCGCGCAAAGCCCTGCTGAAAAAAGCGAGCGGCTGCCAAGAACTGGCGACGCATTGCTCCACAATGGCCCCTGTGGCCACGTTCGAGGCATCAGTAGTGATCGCTATCCGGGCCGCTGGGTCCAGGTGCGCCAACAATGCAACGTTAGCCAGGGCTGTTTTAACCTCAGAGAATGCCTGCTCCCGCTCCGGAGTCCATTCGACTCTGTCCGCCGGCTTCCGTTTCTTGAGCGCGGCGTACAATGACTGCATGAGCTGAGCTGCTTGGGGGAGGAACCAGTTATAAAAGTTAACCATCCCCAAAAACTCTTGCAGCGCCCTGACCGTCTGAGGCCGGGGAAAATTTGCCACAGCGTGCACCTTGTCGGGCAAGGGTATCACTCCCTCCGGTGAGATGCGGCGCCCCAAAAAGTCAATCCCCGTCACGCCGAACTGGCATTTTGCCAGGTTGATTATTAACCCGTGCTCTTCCAACCTCCGGAAAACCGTCCTGAGGTGGGTTACGTGTTCGTCCTCGGATGCGCTGGCCACCAGGATATCATCCAAGTAGATGAACACAAACGGCAGATCGCGCAACACTGCATCCATCATGTGTTGGAATGTCTGTGCCGCGCCTTTTAATCCGAAGGGCATGCGTAAAAACTCAAACAAGCCAAACGGAGTTATTACCGCAGTTTTGGGTATGTCCACCGCGTGCACCGGAACCTGGTGGTAACCGCGGACCAGGTCTATTTTAGAAAAAAATGCGTGTCCCGGCGAGGTGAACAGAAAAATCCTTAATACTGTATGGGGAATCGGGTAGCAGTCATGCACTGTGGTGTTATTCAATCTGCGGAAATCTCCACACGGTCAGCACGATCCCTCGGCCTTAGGAACCATATGTAGCGGGGATGCCCATGGGCTGTTTGAGCGCCTGATGATGCCCAACCTTTCCAAGTTGGCAAACTCCTCATGCGCTATAGCCAGTTTAGCTGCGTCCAGGCGCCAAGGTCGTGCAAAAACGGGTGGCCCAGTGGTGGTGATAAAGTGTTCCACCCCGTGTTTAGTGATGGCCGCCGAAAACGTCGGGACTGTGAGTGCTGGGAACTGAGTGAGCAGTGTGTGGAACTTACCGCCTGGAGCTGTGACGTTGGCTAGTGTCGTTGGCCCGGCCCCTCGAGCTGTACAGGGGAGAGAATCAAAAGACATTGCATTAACCAGGCGTCTGTTAGCAACAACAACTAGCAACCCATGTGCACACAGAAAATCAGCTCCCAATATCGGGAAACTGCATGCCACTATGACGAATGTCCACTCGTACATACGGCCGTGTAGGGATACAGTCAGTGTCCTCTCACCAAAAGTCCTAATGTCCGAGCCATTTGCAGCTATCAGCTCGGGGCTGCTAGCTCCCACTAGCCGGTCGGCGTAGGATGGCAGGATAATGCTCTTTTGGAAGCCGGTGTCTATGAGGAACCGTCTCCCCGAGCGCGAGTCCATCACGTAGAGCAGCTTGTTTTCTTCACCGGCGGTCGCAGCTGCTACTGACTGCCAGCCTTGGCATTTCCCGAACGCTTGAATTGGCACGGTGGCACACATCTGCGTGCGTTCTTTCCAAAGCGGCGGTGGTAGAAGCAGAGCATGTCTCTCTGGCGCCTTCTGGCCCCCGCTGCCGCTACCGTCGCCGGCTCCTCGCTTCCGCTGGTCATCTCGCTGGGTTCCGACGCCGCCGCGTTCACTGTGAGGGCTCTGGTGGTGAGGATGATCCGATCTGCCTCCCGGGCTAGCGCATGGTAGTCGCGTGCGGCCAGCAACGGCGAGTTGGCCAGGACCGCTTTTGCCTCTGTTGGGAGGTTCCGGAGGAAAAGGTGGGCAAACAGAAAATGCCCGTCGTCCATTCCCATCAACGCCAAAATCTTCTCCATCAGTTCGACCGCCGACCCATCTCCTAACTCGGAACACCTCAGGAGCCTCTCTGCTCCCTCACAGTCCGAGAGTGTGTAGTGCCGGGTCAGTGCGGCCTTGAGAGCCCCGTATTTATCGTGGGCTGGAGGCTGTTGGAGCAGGCTTGCTACTTGCTGAGATGTGCGAGCGTCCAGCGCTGCGACCACATAGTAATATCTGGTGTCATCTGCCGTTATTCCCCGGAGGGCGAACTGAGCCTCGGTATGGTGGAACCAAGACCACGGGTCGTGCAGCCAAAAGTCCGGTAGTTTGACCAAAACAGCGCACGCGTTGCTGGGGCTTCCCGGCCGGGACGTCTCTGCGTTGCTTGCCACGTTGCTGGGACTTCCCGTCCAGGCCGACTCCGGGGTTCTTGCCTCATGTTCCATAATTCGTCAAGGGTCACCAGTGTGGAGAGTGCAAATAAGAAACCAGACTTGCACGACAGACGACTTTATTTCTCTCTCTCACTGCATTCATACACAGAAAAAGACTTTCCTCAATACACCAGGGTCTCTCCTTCTATATCACTCCGTTCGTTCCCCTTGTTGCCTGAAATCTTGCATCACAATACATTTACACATTACAATACGTACTGTCCTCCATTTAATCCCCCACACTCTACCAGCAGAGGAAATATTCCCCTCCCCTCTGCTTCCAGTCTGAGATGATTATCCCAGCGTGGGTTCCCTACAGTTTGTTTTTTAAAATAATTCTGTTGAACCACAATTCAAAAGCATTGTCTGATTTTCATTGGTTAATTTTCATAGAATTTTTATTTATTGCCACTTTTTTCAGAGTCAGGTTATTTCTGTGACCATTGTGGGTTTTTCTTTCATTAACAGAGGGGTACTAACAATTTACAGAGGGGTACCAACTATATATATATATATATATATATATATATATACATATATACAGTGGTACCTCTACTTACGAACGTCTCTACATACGAAATTTTCAGGTTACGAGACGCCTCAATGGGAAAATATTGCCTCTAGTTACGAACGAAATTTCAGGATACGAAAGGCAAAAAAGTACGCGCTCCTCGCAGCTTCCGTAGTTTACCGAACGTAAACATACCTGTAGCTGCTCTGCCATTGGCTATCGCCTAGCATCTTCCTGGTATCCCATTGGCCACGAAGTTTTTTTTTTTCCCAAAACTTTATGCGTTTGGTTGATCTCGCCAAAGAATATGACCGTAATACATCAACGATCAGCACGGTATTAAAACAAAACGAAGCACTTACAAGCCGACAAAAGCAAACGTCCTTGGATCAGAACATGAACCAAAGAAGGCAAAAGGTGACGACGTCGACGACGATAGCAGTTAAAGGGTAAATGAACATAATTTTTATTATTCTTTCTCTTTTATTATTCTCTTTTATTATTCTTTCTCTCATTTTAAACTCTCATTTTTTGTTTATTGTGCAGTAATCTAATTGTAACATGTATTTGTTACATGTTTTGATGCATTTTTACGATTTATAAAAAATTTATGCCCGAATTTTGGGGGCTTGGAACGGATTACGGCATTTACATGTAAAACGCGCCTCTACTTACGAATTTTTCACGTTACGAGAATTCTTCCGGAACGAATTAAATTCGTAAGTAGAGGTACCACTGTATATATATATATATATATATATATATATATATATATATATATATATATATATCATGATTTCCTGCCTGATTGAGACAGGAGAGACAAAAACCCACGTGCAGGAGGATTTTGTGTGAATTTATTAACAAAAGGTGAACAAACAGTCCAAAAACAAACAGACGAATTACGCGGTGCAAACATGGATGACTACCAGGACGCTCAACAGCGCATAGGTGAGTATACGCAAAGCAGCGAAACTATAAAGCATCAGATGTAACTGATCAAAGAGAATGCCCTAAATGCCTCCAGACGCGACTGGGCAGCAGAGGGAAACAAAATATACTCACAGGGCTGGAGCTGTCCGAGTCAATCCCAGTTTAGCCCCGGTGCAACACAAAGACATGCAGCATGAACAGTGGTACAATGCAGCACCAACAAACTGTTCAGCACACAGTACAAACAATAATCCGGCAACCACAAGTGGGCGGACAGAGCTTAAATAACAAGGCACATAATGATCAGAGTGATTGCCGGTGTGATAGTGTGTGGGCTGATTGAGTGGAAACAGGTGTGTGAGTGCATGCATGTAGGAATGAGTGGGTGTGTGTTGGGCTGAGTGAGTGCAGATGTGAATGAATGTGTGCATGTGTGTGCGTGAGTGTGGGTGTGTGAATCTGTGCAGGCAAAAGAACAGAAAATGACAAATTGGAATCACCTGTCAGCACTTGGCGGGAGAGGAGGGGCCCACACGGCTGAACAAGGAAACAAAATATGGAACCCAAAAGGTAACAGAAAACACAGAACATAAAGGAACAGAAAAATGCCATGAAACCAAACTTGGGGAAATCCCAAGCCCGGTTCATGTGTAATGAGACCAAGATAAAGCATTTCAAAACTTTTGTTGTGGAAAAACAGGTTGTTGGAATGTTGTTTCAGTAACTGCGCTACTGAAACAAGGTAGGAAGCTAAAAGGAACAAACATTTACATTAACGAGCACCTCACAAAGGAAAATGCAGAAATAGCCAGGAAAGCAAGATACATGAAAAAGCAGAAAATGATTCAAAACACCTGGACATCAAATTGTAAAATATACATCAAATTAAACGGATCGCCTGAAGAAGCCAAGGTCATTAACATCCGTAATATTATGGAACTGGACAATTATCAATGAACATTATGAACTGGAGTCACAGCAACAATTCAGACAACTGTAGGACACTGAAAGATTTTACTCATCTGCAAAAAACATTCAACAACATGAATCAAAATATCAACAAACAGGGACAACAGGAACTGAAAGTTTTTGAATACACAGATCACAACCCACAGGACATAGAATATGACATAGACCCTGATAATTTATTTAGCTCCATCAATAATGACTGTAATTACTACACAGATGAACAGGTTAACACAATGGTCACATCTGATTTCAATATTTCTATGATCCACTTCAACAGCAGGAGTCTCTATGCAAACTTTAATAACATTAAAGATTATTTACACCAGTTTAAAGAGCCATTCAATATTGTGGCAATATCAGAGACGTGGCTCAGTGAAGAGAAAGGAGTGGATTTTACCATGGATGGCTATGAACTAAATTATATAAATAGAAAAGTGAAAAAAGGAGGAGGAGTTGCAATTTTTGTTGACAAGAGCTTGAAATACAAGGTTGTTGAAAATCTGTCAGTAACTGTGGATGATTTATTTGAATGTATTACAATAGAAATCTGTCTGGACAATGTGAAGAATGTAGTAGTGAGCTGTGTATATAGAACACCTGGATCAAACATTGACTTATTTAAGGACTGGATGGAAAAAATGTATGCAAAACTAACTCATAAAGTTATGTTCATCTGTGGGGATTTCAATATAGATCTGATGAACTCAAAACAACATAGTTTGACAGAAGAATTTATCAACACAATGTACAGTATGGGCTTACATCCAACAATTACCGGACCTAGCAGAATCACGTCACACAGTGCCACACTAATAGATAACATATTCACAAACATTATGGAAAATAATATCAGGAGTGGGCTTTTATTGAATGATATCAGTGACCACCTGCCGATTTTTGTTGTCTATCAATGTGATTATAGGAGGAAAAAGTATACCAAAAATATTAAATATAAAAGAATAAGAACCGAAGAACCAATGCATTTACTGACAAAAGAATTATTAAAACAAGATTGGAAGATGGTTTATGATGAAAATGACATAGAGCATATGATAAATTTTTACAAATATTTCAATCATTGTACAATAAATACTGTCCTACAAAACAATACAGTGACAGACAACAAAAAAAAAATATTCCTTTGGTCACCAAAGGGTTAATAAATGCATGTAAAAAGAAGAATACATTATATAAAATATTCATTAAATGCAGAACAGTGGAAGCTGAGATCAAATATAAAAGATACAAAAATAAGCTTACTACTATAATGAGGACCTGTAAGAAAGAATATTACAACAGAATACTAGAGGATAACAAAAATAACATAAAAGGAATATGGCAAATACTCAATGGGATTATTAGTAATCGTCCTAAGAATGCAAAATATCCAGAATATTTTATCGAAAATGGCAATTTGATAAATAATATGGAAGATGTGGTCAGTGGTTTCAATAAATTTTTTGTAAACGTTGGTCCTGAATTAGCAAAATCAATAGTGACACCAAAAACAAACTACAGTGGTTCTGTGAATGAAATAGAAGATAGAAATCCAAACACAATCTTTTTGGGTGCAGTTACTGAAAAGGAAATTATCGAGACTGTGAGTAAATTTAAGAACAAAAAATCAACGGACTGGAATGAAATTGACATGACAATAGTGAAAAAAGTAATTGAGGGAATTGTTAAGCCACTCACCCACATCTGTAACCTGTCATTTCAAACTGGTACATTTCCAGACAAAATGAAAATAGCAAAAGTAATACCTCTACACAAAACAGGAGACAGTCATCGCTTCACAAATTACAGGCCAGTCTCTTTACTCTCACAATTCTCCAAAATACTTGAAAAAATCTTCACTAAGAGACTGGATGATTTCACTGAAAAACACAACCTCCTTACAGATAGCCAGTATGGTTTTAGAGCAGATAAATCTACATCTTTGGCACTGATCGAACTTATAGAAGAAATTACTAGTTGTATAGATAAAAAAAATGTTGCTGTAGGAGTATTTATAGATTTAAAGAAAGCTTTTGACACCATTGACCACAGAATACTACTAAGGAAAATGGAAAGGTATGGGATAAGAGGGGTTGGACTGAGTTGGGTGGAAAGTTATTTAAGTAACAGACAACAATTTGTACAAATTGGAGAGCACAAATCACCCTTCATGGACATCACTTGTGGTGTGCCCCAGGGGTCAGTTTTGGGACCCAAACTCTTTATTTTATATATAAATGACATATGCCAAGTATCAAAAATTCTGAAATTTATTTTGTTTGCGGATGACACAAATGTCCTTTGCACTGGTGAGAATTTGCAGCAGGTTTTAGAGGTGGTCACAACTAAAATGGAAAAATTAACGCAGTGGTCCAACAAAAATAAATTATCTCTAAATCTAAAAAAAACAAAGATTATGTTGTTTGGAAATTATAAAATAAATCATGAAATAATGGTAACGATAGATGATACCAGAATAGAAACAGTACAGGAAAATAAGTTTCTGGGGGTGACGCTTGACAATAAAATCTGCTGGAAACCTCACATCAGTCACATCCGGGCCAAATTAGCAAAATGTATAGGCATACTGGGGAAGACAAGACACTTCTTGGACTATAAATCATTGGTCTTATTGTACAATTCACTGTTTTTACCTTATCTTAACTACTGTGTAGAAGTCTGGGGAAACACCTACAAAACCAACCTACAGTCAATATGCACATTACAAAAAAGAGCTATAAGGATAATAAACAATGCAGGATATAGAGACCATACCAATTCGTTGTTCTTAAAGTCACACGTCATAAAGTTCATCGATTTAGTTAAATTTAAGACAGCACAGGTAATGTACAGGGCAATTAATAATCAACTACCAACTAATATACAAAAAATATTTTAAAAAAAGAGACAATGATCATAATTTGAGGGGAGACTTAAACTTTACAAAACCCAAGTTACGTACTACCAAGAAAAGTATGTGCATATCTGTCTGTGGGGTGGATTTGTGGAACAGTCTAGAGCCGGAACTGAAACTATGTACAAACAGAAATCAATTCAAAAAGAGGTATAAGCACCATTTGCTGAAAGGGTATATGTTAGAAGGGTAGTAGTTATATGTACGATTCATTATGTTCACTCTGGGATATTATGGGACACTATGGAATGGTGGGTAGGACAGCACTGTGTATATCTGTGTTGTTTGAGGCTGGTTTTGTTGTATGGACATCATTGTATGTTAGAATGGATGGGTGTTAATGTTGATTTGTAAAAAATACAGTAAATTGTTTACTTGGGGTCTTAAAGGTGGTAATTTGTATAAAATTCACATGGGTGTATCTATGGAAAAGAGGAGATGGAATTAATAAGTGTTCACTTCTTCCTTCTCCCTTTCGAACAGTGTATGTTACTTTATTGCATTTGCCATTTGCTTGTATTTGTTATATTTTTGTGTTCGAAATAAACTATCTATCTATCTAATGTGACCTATAACCTGCATAACCCAACTGAAGAACAAACTGAAATCTTTTAAGGGGAAAAATAAAAAATTAAAAACTTACAATCTGGTTGCATAAATATACACACCCTCTTATAATTGGGGATGTGGCTGTGTTCAGAATTAACCAATCACATTCAAACTCATGTCAGTGGGGCAAAAAAGTATTTAGTCAGCCACCAATTGTGCAAGTTCTCCCACTTAAAAGATGAGAGAGGTCTCCAATTTTCATCATAGGTATACCTCAAGTATGAGAGACAAAACGAGAAAAAAAAATCCAGAAAATCACATTGAAGTATTTTTAATGAATTAATTGGCAAATTCCTCAGTAAAATAAGTATTTGGTCACCTACAAACAAGCAAGATTTCTGGCTCTCACAGACCTGTAACTTCTTCTTTAAGAGGCTCCTCTGTCCTCCACTCGTTACCTGTATTAATGGCACCTGTTTGAACTCGTTATCAGTATAAAAGACACCTGTCCACAACCTCAAACAGTCAGACTCCAAACTCCATTATGGCCAAGACCAAAGAGCTGTCAAAGGACACCAGAAACAAAATTGTAGACCTGCACCAGGCTGGGAAGACTGAATCTGCAATAGGTAAGCAGCTTGGTGTGAAGAAATCAACTGTGGGAGCAATTATTAGAAAATGGAAGACATACAAGACCACTGATAATCTCCCTCGATCTGGGGCTCCATGCAAGATATCACCCCGTGGGGTCAAAATTATCACGAGAACGGTGAGCAAAAATCCCAGAACCACATGGGGGGACCTAGTGAATGACCTGCAGAGAGCTGGGACCAAAGTAACAAAGGCTACATCAGAAACACACTACGCCGCCAGGGACTCAAATCCTGCAGTGCCAGACGTGTCCCCCTGCTTAAGCCAGTACATGTCCAGGCCCGCCTGAAGTTTGCTAGAGAGCATTTGGATGATGCAGAAGAGGACTGAGAGAATGTCATATGGTCAGATGAAACCAAAATAGAACTTTTTGGTAAAAACTCAACTTGTCGTGTTTGGAGGAGAAAGAACACCATACCTACTGTGAAGCATGGGAGTGGAAACATCATACTTTGGGGCTGTTTTTCTGCAAAGGGACCAGGATGACTGATCCGTGTAAAGGAAAGAATGAATGGGGCCATGTATCGTGAGATTTTGAGTGAAAATCTCCTTCCACCAGCAAGGGCATTGAAGATGAAACGTGGCTGGGTCTTTCAGCATGACAATGATCCCAAACACACCACCCGGGCAACGAAGGAGTGGCTTCGTAAGAAGCATTTCAAGGTCCTGGAGTGGCCTAGCCAGTCTCCAGATCTCAACCCCATAGAAAATCTTTGGAGGGAGTTGAAAGTCTGTGTTGCCCAGCGACAGCCCCAAAAAATCACTGCTCAAGAGGAGATCTGCATGGAGGAATAGGCCAAAACACCAGCAACAGTGTGTGAAAACCTTGTGAAAACTTACAGAAAACGTTTGACCTCTGTCATTGCCAACAAAGGGTATATAACAAAGTACTGAGATGAACTTTTGTTATTGACCAAATACTTATTTTACCAAGGAATTTACCAATTAATTCATTAAAAATCCTTCAGTGTGATTTTCTGGATTTTTTTTTTTCTCGTTTTGTCTCTCATAGTTGAGGTATACCTATGATGAAAATTGGAGACCTCTCTCATCTTTTAAGTGGGAGAACTTGCACAGTTGGTGGCTGACTAAATACTTTTTTACCCCACTGTAGATAGATGTACTTTATTGATCTCAAACTGGGAAATTACAGTGTAACAGCAGCATGACAGTTGACAGCCAAACAACAGAAACACACACAACAGACAAAGGGATTACCCATGGAAAGTAAAAACTAACACGACTATAGAACCTATATACATCATAGCTTAATATATGATGACTCGTATAAACACATGAATCATCCCATTGCACAAAGAAGGACTATCAGGAGCAGAGTGAAAAGTGATGTTGTGGTGATGTGAAAATGACGAGGCAGAGTTCTCTCTCAAAGTCAGCTTTATTCACAACACCATCATCTCAAAGCAGAGAAAGAGAATGACACAGTAAACTCTCGTCCTTAAATATCAGGAACTTCACACTTCACAGATCACATGTCACACAGACCACCTTGCATTATAAAGACAGTCACAATGCATTTCTCTCCATGATATCACTTCCACTGTCTCCAATGCATCCCTTCCTTAATCCTTTAATTGAACCGCCCACAGTCTCAAGCCTTGCATACCAAGGCTAAGATTCCTGCAGCTTCCTGCCTTTGTTCTGACCTAAAATGTGAGTCACAAAACAGGTCCCATGTGTGTGTCCACCACAATGTACCAGTTAGTCTGTAAGATGCAGTGTGGCAGCATAGCTATGACCAGAATACAACATCATAGTGAGTTATTGTACAGTGAAATTGCATGTGGCAGGAAAGATTTCCTGTACCTGGCCGTTCGACAACAAAGCTGTAGTAGTCTACTGGAGAAAGTTCTTCGCTGTCTATCTAGCGTGTGGTGGAGGGGGTGATCAGGATTGTCCATGATGGATCACAGTTTATTTAGTGTTCTCCTCTCCACCACTGTCTCAAAGGTCTCCGGTCTGAGACCAATTACAGAGCCAGCCCTCTTGATAATCTTGTCAAGTCTGTTGGTATCTCTGGCCCTGATACTGCTACCCCAACAGACCACAGCAAAGAAGATGGCACTGGCGACAACAGTCTGGTAGAAAAGCTCCAGCATCCTGCTGCACACGTTGAAGGATCTCAGCTTTCTCAGGAAGTAGAGTCTGCTCATTCCCTTCTTGTGCGCAGCATCGGTGTTGGATCTCCAGTCCAACCCGCTGTTGATCCTGACACCCAGATATTTGTAGTCCTCAACCACTCCCACATCCTCCCCCCTAATCTGCAGTGACTGAAAAGGAGCCTTCCTCTTCCTGAAATCAATCACCATCTTCCTGCTCTTGCTGAGATTCAACCTCAGGTGATTCTGCTCCATCCACTCCACAAATCTGTCTACCAGTGCCCTGTACTCCCCTTCCTCTCCTCCTCTTATACACCCCACAACAGCTGAGTCATCAGAGAATTTTTGCAGGTGGCATGACTCAGTGTTGTACTGAAAGTCAGTGGTGTATAAGGTAAAAAGAAAAGGAGAGAGCACAGTCCCCTGTGGCTCTCCCGTATCACTAGCCACCACTCCAGACAAGACACTGCCCAGCCTGACAAACTGTGGTCTGCCTGTCAGGTAGTCGGTAATCCAGGAGATCACAGAGCTGTCAATCCCCATCACCCGCAGCTTCTCGCCCAGCAGCAATGGCTGGATGGTGTTAAAGGCACTGGAGAAATCAAAAAAAGTGATTCTCACAGTATTGCCTCCACCATCCAGGTGCAGATGGGCTCATTGCAGCAGGAAGATGACAGCATCTTCAACTCCTAAATGGGGCTGATATGCAAACTGCAGAGGGTCCAGCCACGTCTTCACCTGCGGCCTCAGGTGGGCTAAGACCAGTCTCTCCAGGACCTTCATCACATGAGATGTGAGGGCAACTGGTCGGTAGTCATTCAGATCCGATGGAGATGACTTCTTGAGGACAGGAACCAGGCAGGATGTCTTCCACAGCACCGGTACTCTCTCCAGACTCAGGCTCAGGTTGTACAGGTGTTTCAGTACCGGAGCTAGTTGGTTGGCACAGGTCCTCAGGGTCCTTGCGGAGATGCCATCAGGGCCCGAAGCCTTCCGCTGACAGAGTGTCTCCAGCTGTTTCTCCACCTGATCTGTAGTCACCGTGAAGTGAGGGAGGGTCCTGGTGCCCCCTGGGGAGGAGGAGAGGGGAGAGAGAGAGCGCGGTTCTCCACGGGATCGTGGGTGGGGAGAGGTGCATGGGGGTCTGGTTGTGTTGCTTGGGTGACAGACTGAGTTGAACCTATTAAAAAACAGATTCAGTTTGTCAGCTCTCTCCTGGCTCCCAGATGGCTGCCTGACTCTCCCCTTGTACCCAGTGATTTGTTTCATTCCCTCCCACACATCTTTAGTGTTATTTTGCCTGAGTTTCTCTTCCAACTTCCTCCTATAATTGTCCTTGCACCTCCTCAGCATCTCTCTCAGCTCAGTTCTCATAGGTTCTCATAGTTCTCAGTTCTAATAGGCTTTTCCTAACATTTTTGCAGTCACATCTTGCAGCACAAGCCATGGTCCGCAGAGAGCTTCCAAAGCATCAGAGGGATCTTATTGTTCAAAGGTATCAGTCAGGAGAAGGGTACAAAAGAATTTCCAAGGCATTAAATATACCGTGGAACACAGTGAAGGCAGTCATCATCAAGTGGAGAAAATATGGCGCAACAGTGACATTACCTAGAACTGGATGTCCCTCCAAAATTGATGAAAACACAAAAAGAAAAACTGGTCAGGGAGGTTGCCAAGAGGCCGGCAGCAACACTGAAGGCGTTGCAGGAATTTCTGGTAAGTACTGGCTGTTTAGTACATGTGACAACAATCTCCCATCTTCTTCATATGTCTAGACTATGGGGTAGGGTGGGAAGATAGAAGCCTTATCTTAGGAAGAAAAACATCCAAGCCCAGCTACATTTCGCAAATATACATTTAAAATCTCCCAAATGCATGTGGGAAAATGTGTTATGGTCCATTGAAACCAAGATTGAACTTTTTGGCCATAATTCCAAAAGGTATATTTGGCGCAGACACAACACTGCTCATCACCAAAAGAACACCATACCAACAGTGAGGCATGGTGGTGGCAGTATCATGCTTTGGGGCTGTTTTTCTTCAGCTGGATCTGGGGCCTTGGTGTCATGGTGGAGGAAATTATGAACAGTTCCAAATACCAGTATAATAATAGTCCGTTTTGGCACAAAACCTTCAGGCTTCTGCTAGAAAGCTGAAGATGAAGCACAACAATGACCAAAAGCACACATCCAAATCAACAAAAAAAATCACTTCACCGGAAGAAGACTAAGGTTTTAGAATGGCCCAGCCAGATTTCAGACCTGAATCCGATCAAACATCTGTGGGGTGAGCTGAAGAGGGCTGTGCACAGGAGATGCCCTCGCAATCTGACAGATTTGGAGCATTTTTGCAAAGAAGAGTGGGCAAATATTGTCACATCAAGATGTGCCACGCTGATAGACACCTACCCAAAAAGACTGAGTGCTGTAATAAAAACTAAAGGTGCTGCAACAAAGTATTAGTTTAAGGGTGTGCATATTTATGCAACCAGGTTATTGTAAGTTTTTTATTTTTCCCCTTAAAGGATTTCAGTTTGTTTTTCAATTGGGTTGTACAGGTTATAGGTCACATTAATGGTGGGGAAAGTTTTGAAATGATTTATCTTGGTCTCATTGTCTTACATCACAAAAACCTAGCATTTGAACAGTGGTGTGTAGACTTTTTATATTCACTGTATATACAGAGGGGAAAATAAGTATTGAGGACATCAACATTTTTCTCATTAAATATATTTCTGATGGAACCACTGACCTGAGATTTTCAGCAGATAACAGTAGCAACCCAAGTAATCCATACATACAAAGAAATCAAGGCAACTGTGTTCGCAAAATAAGTTATATTTAATAAAGTGGAATGACACAGGGAATAAGTATTAAACACTTGAAGAAAGAGAGGTGCGAAAAGGTATAGAAGGCCAAGAAACTAGCTGAAATCCATCAGAATTTAGGAAGCCAGCCCACCCCCATCAGTGCAAATTAATTTCAGCTGGTTAAGTCCTGACTGATAGCCTTTAAAATGGTCTGTGAATATCAGATTGTCACACCACGAAGAACTCATGATGGTTAGAAGTAAAGGGCTCTCTCTAGACCTTTGCAACCTTATTGTTGCAAAACATAATGATGGCATTGGTTACAGCTGCATTTCTAAACTGCTGAATGTTCCAATGAGCACTGTTGGAGCCATCATTCAGAGCATCATTTTTCCCATAATCCGGCCACAACCAGGAGCTCCTCACAAGATTTCTGTCAGAGGAGCCAAAAGAATTATCACAAGAGTTGTCCAAGGGCCAAAGACCATTCGTGGAGAGCTCCAGAAAGACCTGGAGTTAGCAGGTACAGCTGTTTCAAAGAAAACAATAAGTGATGCACTCAACCAAAATGGGCTCTATGCCCACTTACCTTGCAAGACTCCATTGTTGAAGAAGAAAAAGCCTGTTGAAGCTTGTTTAAAGTTTAATGCACAACATTTAGGCAAGCCAGTAAAATACTGGGAGACTATAATCTGGTCAGATGAGACCAAAGTTGCACATCAGCCCCAAAACACCATACCAACAGTGAAGTTTGGAGATGGGAGCATCATGGTGTTGGAGTATTTCAGCACATGGTACAGGCAGATTTCATATAACTGAAGGAAAGATGAATGGACAAATGTACAGAGACATCCTTGATAACAACCTGTTGCCATCTGCCAAGATGCTGAAGATGAAACGAGGATGGACATTTCAGCAAGACAATGATCCCAACCACACAGCCAAGGAAACTCTCAACTGGTTCCAGAGAAGGAAAATAAAGCTGCTAAAATGGCCCAGTCAATCACCTGACCTGAATCCAATTGAAAATGTATGGAATGAACTTAAGATCAGAGTTCAGATAAGACACCCACGGAACCTTCAAGATTTGAAGACAGTTTGAGTGGAAGAATGGGCTAAAATCACTCCTGAGCAATGCCTGCGTCAAGTTTCTCCATACGGGAAGCGTCTGCAAGCTGTTATTACCAACAAAGGCTTTTCTACTAAACACCAAGCTTGTTCAATACTTATTCCCTGTGTCATTTTACTTCATTAAATATAACTTGTTTTGTGAACACAGTTGCCTTGATTTCTTTGTATGTATGGATTACTTGGGTTGTTACTGATATCTGGTGAAAATCTCAGGTCAGTGGCTCCATCAGAAATAACTTAATGAGAAAAACGTTGGCATGTTCAATAGTTATTTTCCCCTCTCTGTCTGTCTGTCTGTCTATCTATCTATCTACACATGGGCGTTGCACCCGTGAGGGATGTGGGTGTTTTGACACCCACAGTTTTCAAGGGGACAGAGGTGAACACCCACAGTTTTTTCAGATTTCCACAGATGCCTCTCGGTTTCTCTGGCCTCTCTGCATGCTGCCCTCCCCCTCCCTCTCCTGTTCCTTGAAACATGACACCAGTGAGTGTGACCGGCTTCTGATTTGTGTTTGTCTTTTCCACTAGTACCTGTATGGCCCTGTTCAGTTTGGTTTTGCACGCTTTGTAGGCTTTTCCATTAGGAACTGTAATGGTTTCGGTCCCGATTTTTAGACCTGTTCCCGAGTGGTTCAAAGCGTGCTGTACTGACATGAAAATGTGACGTCAAAAGACTGCAGGCCACTGATTGGTCTGAGCGTAACTTCATGAGAGCGACGTTTTAAGGCGGAAATACAGAATCTCGAGCTGCCATTTGCAAAGATTCATCCATGAGCATGTAAGCAAACATCAGTATAAAAGACAATGATAGTGTCATGGCACCCGCAGGGCCATCATCAGTCTCAGCTGCACGCACACCTGCTGCCAATCATCAGCGGGCTTTAAGAGCCGGACCTGCCGGTGACTCAGCACGGAGCCGCCTGCCGAACTCCCGTGGACACGTCTCTCATCTACAGCCACATCCTGGCTCATCCTCTAACCAAGAGCAATGCGTTGCCGCACGTAAGCTTAATCTCAACTTACCTTGTCAAGTTCATCTCCCCTGTGCACAGGTGGATCTCCCTGGCAGCGGATTCTCAATTCAATTCAATTCAATTCAACTTTATTTATATAGCGCCATTTCACAACAACAGTCATCTCATAGCACTATCAACTGTAGGGGGGAACCCCCACAGTTGCAGAAAGACCCCAGCAATCAGGCGATCCCCTGTGAGCAAGCACTTGGCGACGGTGGAGAGGAAAAACTCCCTTTTAACAGGAAGAAACCTCCAGCAGAACCAGGCTCAGGGAGGGGCAGTCATCTGCTGTGACTGGCTGGGGGGTGAGGGGATAGAGAAGAAGAAAAGAACAGACATGTAGAGAGCAAACAGCACGATGGGGACTCAATCTATGGGAGAGAACAAACAAATGTTAATGACCAGCAAAAAAAAAAAAATTCATAGAGAGTGAGGAAAGGAGTGAGGCCCAGTGCATTACTGGAGGTCCCCCAGCTGACTAAACCTATTAGCAGCATAACTAAGGGAGGGTTCAGAAACACATGATCCCTCCCTAATTGTAGGCTATATCAAAAAGGTAGGTTTTAGCCCTATTCTTAAAAACAGAGATCGAGTCTGACTCCCGAATCCAGATTGGCAGCTGATTCCACAGGAGAGGAGCTTGATAACTGAAGGCTCTGCCTCCCATTGTACTTTTGGAGATTCTAGGTATTACAAGTAATCCTGCATTTTGGGAGCGTAGTGCTCTGTTAGGATAATACGGTAGTATCAGATCTTTTAAATAAAAAGGAGCCTGATTGTTTAGAGCTTTGTAAGTAAGAAGAAGGATTTTAAACTTAATTCTAAACTCTATGGGAAGCCAATGAAGGGAGGCCAGAACCGGAGAGATATGATCTCTCTTTCTAGTACCTGTTAAAACTCTTGCTGCAGCATTTTGGATCAGCTGAAGACTTTTTAAAGATGTTTTAGGACAGCCTGATAATAAAGAATTACAATAATCTAATCTCGAGCTAACAAAAGCGTGGATCAGCTTCTCAGCATCACTCTGAGACAAGATGCTCCTAATCTTGGCAATATTACGCAAATGATAGAAGGCAGTCTTAGAAACAAATTTAATATGTGAATTGAAGGACAAATCCTGATCAAAAATAACTCCAAGGTTCCTCACAGAGCTATTAAGAGAAAGAGTAACTGCATCCAAACTGAAAGTTTGATTTGGAAAGGAATTTCTAAGGTTTTTTGGACCAACAAGAATGACTTCAGTCTTATCTGAATTTAATAGCAGGAAATTACAAGTCATCCAAGCTTTAATTTCCTTAAGACAGGCTTCTAACTTGGCTAATTGATTACTATCATCTGGCTTCATTGACAGGTATAATTGTGTGTCATCTGCATAACAATGAAAATGTATACAGTGCTTTCTAATAATGTCGCCTAACGGAAGCATATATAAACTAAAAAGAGTGGGGCCTAGCACAGATCCCTGTGGAACTCCATGACTAAGTTTTGAGTTGAAAGAAAACTCATTATTTACATGAACAAACTGGAACCTATCAGATAAATAAGATCTAAACCACTGCAACGAAGTTCCATTAAGTCCAACATAGTGTTCTAATCTATCAAGTAGAATATTATGATCGATAGTATCAAAAGCTGCACTAAGGTCTAAAAGGACAAGTACAGAAACTAGTCCATTATCAGATGCAATGAGGAGGTCGTTAGTGACCTTCGCTAAGGCTGTTTCAGTACTATGATGGATTCTAAACCCAGATTGAAACTCTTCAAGTAAACCATTTCCCTGCAGGTGGTCAAATAATTGCGTAGCAACAACTCTTTCTAAGATTTTTGAAATGAAAGGGAGATTAGAGATTGGTCTATAGTTAGCTAAAGCTCCTGGATCTAGCGTTGGCTTTTTGAGTAAGGGTTTAATTACAGCCATTTTAAAAGCCTGCGGTACATGGCCTAAAGTTAATGAAGAATTGATTATATGAAGAATAAAGCTACCAATAAGTGGGAAGACTTTTTTAAATAACCTGGTAGGAATAGGGTCTAAAAGACAAGTTGAAGGTTTGGATGAGGAAACTATTTTGTCTAACTCACAAAGGTCGATTGGAGTAAACTCATCAAGACAGACATCAAAAGAAGGAGTTGTAGTAGTTGCAGTATTTAAGTTAACTGTGGGAAGAATCTGATTGATTTTATCTCTGATGGATGAAATTTTATTATTGAAAAAGTTCATAAAGTCCTGACTAGAAAGCTCTAAGGGAATGCTAGGATTGACAGAGTCCTGACTCTTTGTCAACCTGGCTACAGTACTGAAAAGAAACCTGGGATTATTCTTGTTCTCTTCTATTAATGCAGAGTAATAACTTGTTCTAGCTTTTCTAAGAGATTTTTTATAAATTAAAAGATGATTTCTTGGATGATTTCTCCAAGCTAAATATCTCTCTCCCCGGCGGCGGTTCAGCTCCACTCCAGCATCAGGGCAACTCGCACTCCTCCCTGCACAGAGCCAGACGTTGTCTCCCTGGTTGTTGCCCTCAAGGCAAACCTGAGTCCACCACCACCGTCTGCAAAAGTAAGCGGCTGTCATTATTACGCCCTTAGCGCTGGTGCTGAGTTAACATCTCTGCTTTGTCTCCATAGGGTTGCCAGGCCAAACGGCGTCCAGCTCTCCCCCAGCACGAGTCCTACACTGCACACACCACACTGTACATACACGCACACATACACAAGACACGGGTTACTAATAAAAGGATAATTGTAATTCCCTCAAGTCTGTCTTCTGTCCCCTGGGTCCAGAATTATGTCAGATAGAATGGCTTCACTGAAATAAGACCCACAGAAATCAACACCGTGGTCCAGCAGAATTTTCTGTGCCTTTCGGCTGATGAGAGAATCCAGAGGGAACTAGATGGAGCCACCAGAAATGAATTTACGGCCACGGGAGCATCCAACTTCAACAGTTGAAAGCCGTAATATTAGGATATACAGACGTGGACAAAATTGTTGGTACTCCTCTGTTAATGAAAGAAAAACCCACAATGGTCACAGAAATAATTTGAATCTGACAAAAGTGGTAATAAATAAAAATTCTATGAAAATTAACCAATGAAAATCGGACAATGCTTTTGAATTGTGGTTCTACAGAATTATTTAAAAAAAACAAACTCATGAAACAGGCCTGGACAAAAATGATGGTACCCCTAGAAAAGATTGAAAATAATGTGACCATAGGGACATATTCAACCAAGATGTGTCCTCTAATTAACATCACAGGTGTCTACAAACTTGTAATCAATCAGTCGGCCTATTTAAAGGGTGACAAGTAGTCACTTTGCTGTTTGGTGACATGGTGTGTACCACAGTAAACATGGACCAGAGGAAGCAAAGGAGAGAGTTGTCTCAGGAGATTAGAAAGAAAATTATAGACAAGCATGTTAAAGGTAAAGGCTATAAGACCATCTCCAAGCAGCTTGATGTTCCTGTGACTACAGTTGCACACATTATTCAGAGATTTAAGATCCACGGGACTGTAGCCAACCTCCCTGGACGTGGCCACAGGAGGAGATGGATAATACGAATGGTAACAAAAGAGCACAGAACAACCTCTAAACACATTCATGGTGAACTCCAAGGTCAAGGTACATCAGTGTCAGATCGCACCATCTGTCGTTGTTTAAGCCAAAATGGACTTCATGGGAGACGGCCAAGGAGGACAACACTGTTGAAAACAAATCATAAAAAAGCCAGACTGGAATTTGCCAAACTGCATGTTGACAAGCCACAAACCTTCTGGGAGAATGTCCTATGGACAGACGAGACAAAGCTGGAACTTTTTTGCAAGGCACATCAGCTCTATGTTCACAGACACAAAAATGAAGCATACCAAGAAAAGAACACTGTCCCTACTGTGAAACATCGAGGAGGTTCTGTTATGTTCTGGGGCTGTTTTGCTGCATCTGGCACAGGGTGTCTTGAATCTGTGCAGGGTACAATGAAATCTCAAGACTATCAAGGTATTGTAGAGGAGAAATGTGCTGCCCAGTGTCAGACAGCTTGGTCTCAGTCGCAGGTCATGGGTCTTGCAACAGGATAATGACCCAAAACACACAGCTAAACACCCAAGAATGGCTAAGAGTGAAACATTGGACTATTCTAAAGTGGCCTTCTATGAGCCCCGATCTAAATCCTATTGAACATCTATGGAAGGAGCTGAAACATGCCGTCTGGAGAAGGCACCCTTCAAACCTGAGACAACTGGAGCAGTTTGCTCATGAGGAGTGGGCCAAAATACCTGCTGAGAGGTGCAGAAGTCTGATTGACAGTTACAGAAATCGTTTGATTGCAGTGATTGCCTCAAAAGGTTGTGCAACAAAATATTAAGTTAAGGGTACCATCATTTTTGTCCAGGCCTGTTTCATGAGTTTGTTTTTTTAAAATAATTCTGTTGAACCACAATTCAAAAGCATTGTCTGATTTTCATTGGTTAATTTTAATAGAATTTTTATTTATTACCACTTTTGTCAGATTCAAGTTATTTCTGTGACCATTGTGGGTTTTTCTTTCATTAACAGAGGAGTACCAACAATTTTGTCCACGTCTGTAGAGGATGGTGAGTGATGTGATTTCACTGTAGTGAAATCCTCTGTGCACTTCGCGATGTAGCTGATACGGTCACCAGCTACATCGCGAAGTGCACAGAGGATTTCATTACAGTGAAGACCATCACTATGCGGGGTAATCATAAGCCCTGGATGACTGCAGAGGTGCGCTCGCTGCTTACAGCCAGAGATGCAGCCTTCAGAGCGAAGGACAAGATTGCCCTCCGCTCAGCCAGGTCTGTGCTTTCAAAGGGAATTAAGGCGGCAAAGCGCGCCTATGCGGAGAAAAACCAGGGACACCTCTGTGACACTAGGAACACAAAGCAGATGTGGCAGGGAGTTTGGACACTGACGGGCTTTAAGTCTAGGCAGGGGGTCGATGATGACGACGCTTCGCTTCCAGACAGGCTTAACGACTTCTTTGCACGTTTTGAAGCATCAAACTCGACAATCAGAGGGAGGGCCGGCCCACCCCCACCATCGGTCGGACCAGCTTTTACCATCAACACAGCGGACACACGGAGGACCCTAACCAGAGTCAACACACGCAAAGCTGCAGGTCCAGACAACATTCTGGGACGTGTGCTCCGAGACTGCGCGAGCGAGTTGGCGGATGTCCTGACTGACATTTATAACATCTCCCTGAGTCAGGCCATCGTTCCCAGATGCTTCAAGACCTCTATCATTGTACCGGTGGCAAAGAAACCAGTTGTATCCTGTTTGAATGACTATCGTCCTGTTGCACTGACACCAATTGTGATGAAGTGTTTTGAACGGCTTGTCAAACCACACATTACAGCCTGCCTCCCTGCATCACACGACCCGCTCCAGTTTGCATATCGTTCAAACCGCTCCACGGAGGATGCTATAGTCACCACCCTACACTCTGTCATCACCCACCTGGACCAGAAAGACACCTACGCCAGACTCCTGTGCATTGATTTCAGTTCAGCATTCAACACCATTATTCCCCAGAGACTGATGGAGAAATTACTCCTTCTCGGTCTGAACACCGCCACATGTCTCTGGATCCTGGATTTCCTGACTGAGAGACCTCAGTCTGTCCGGGTTGGAAACAACATCTCCAACTCTGTCACGCTGAGTACCGGAACCCCTCAAGGCTGTGTACTCAGTCCACTGTTGTTTACACTTCTAACACATGACTGTGTATCCAGACACGAGGGGAACCAGATTATTAAGTTTGCAGATGACACCACAGTGGTGGGACTTATTCAGAGGGATGAGGAATCAATGTACAGGGAAGAAGTGAGAGACTTGGAGGGCTGGTGCAGGGAGAACAATCTGGTGCTCAACGTGGACAAAACGAAGGAGATGATTATCGCCTTCCGGCGGTCACAGCCTGAGCACGTGCCCCTCAGCATCGGCGGCCGTTTAGTGGAGAGAGTAGAGAACATCAAGTTCCTCGGAGTGCAGATCTCGCAGGACCTGACCTGGAGCAAGAATTCCTTGGAGATCAGGAAGCGGGCTCAGCAGAGACTACACTTCTTGAGGAAACTCAAACAGACCTCTCTCCCCATCTGCATCCTCAGGACCTTCTACAGAGGTGTGGTGGAGAGTGTTCTGACGTACTGCATTGCTACATGGTACTCCAGCTGCAGTATGTCAGACAAAAAAAGCCCTGCAGAGGATAGTCAAGGGGGTGAAGAGGGTAATTGGAGTCTCCCTCCCCTCTGTCCAAGAACTTTTTCAGAACCGTTGTAGGAGCAGGGCACTGAACATTGTCAAGGACCGTTCTCACCCTCTGCATAAACACTTTGAACTTCTTCCATCTGGTAAACGATTCCGGAGCATCAGAGGCAGAACCACCAGACTGATCAACAGCTTCCTCCCACAAGCTGTCAGGATGCTGAACAGCTGACCCGGAATCTCTCATACACACTACTGCACCTACGGACATTTTATATATTATAGTTAGTTATTCTTTTTCCCCAAGTATGTCTCAGGGATGTGTGAATGGATGGGGGGGTGGAGCTATGTGGGAGTGTGTCTTAATCATGCTGCTTCTTATATGGATGCCGAGAGAAACGCAATTTCATCTTGCCTGCACTACAGTTGTATGTACAGCAATATGACAATAAAGTTTGATTTGATTTGATTTGATATTATGTGATATTGTGCATCTTTTACGTTATTTATCCCAGCAGTGGAAAGTACACTTTGAACAAACAACAATGTTGTCTCCTGTGTGCAGACAATGAGCTAACTAGTTAGCCATCAATGCTAACTCTGTGCTCCGTGCTCTCCTTGTATTTTGCGCATGTATCAACAACATCTGATGAAATAAGCTAGTTGTAATCCTGGTTAAAAAGGTGGGGGTTTTTTACATGTTGCACTTCCATGCTGTGCATGTACTTAAGATGTGTGTATTTTCGTTTTAGAGTCCGACCAGCATCTGCTGTGACACTGGCAACATTTAGCACTACACAGAACGTGTTATGACTGGTAAGTTGAACAGTCCATTATTTTTTTAGCAGTGGTGGACAAAGTACTCAAATCCTTTTCATTTTAAGTTAAATTATAGGTATAGTGCCAAAATTAAAGTAGTGTGGTGGCACGGGTGGGGGATTCTCCACCCAGAGAAGGCAGCTGGGATAAGGGGGAACAATGGACTGGAGGAGGAAGTGCCACCGGGGGGTCTCAAATGGGACAGCATTGACTATGCACCCCCTGGGGAGAGGAGGAACTCCCAGAGCCGCTGGAAGAGAGAAGGGTGTGAGCAGCAGGGCCAGCATTATGTTATGTTAATGTGCCACACAGGTCTTTGTTCCAGACAGTGTATTATGATCAGAAGTTCCGGGTCTCAATGCATGGAATTAAAGGTATAAAAGAGGAATGCACAGAGACCCAGGAGCTCTTTTTATTGTACTGTATGTTGGAGATGGAATAAAGTTCATGTATCTCCCAGTTCGTTGCCTTGCCTGCTTCCTTTCTCCACATTGGTGACCCTAAGACATGCCATGGAAAGCGAGCCAAGCACCGCCCTGGAGACCACCTGGAGGGAGAGCACCAGTGCCACGTGCACTGTCTCTGTCAAGCTCCCAGACTTCTGGCTTTACAACCCAACCGTGTGGTTCTTGCACGTAGAAGCCCAGTTCGCACTCCGTGGGATAACAGTGGACGATACCAAGTATTACTATGTGGTCGCTGCGCTGGATATGCGCGCTACGCAATAGGTGACGAGCCTGCTCCAGGAACTGCTGGCCCAAGGAAAACATGACACACTCAAGAGGATGCTTCTCCAGAGCTATACCCTTTCTGACAGTGAGAGGGCAGAGAGACTCCTAACGTGTTCGGAGTTAGGTGACAGATCAGCAGTGGTGCTCATGGAGGGCATGTTGGCACTGAGGGGGAAGGACGATGAATCTTTCCTGTTCGCCCACTTGTTCCTCAGGAACCTACCGGCTACAGCAAGGGCGATCCTGGTCAACTCACCGCAGCTGGTTGCTAAGGACTACCGCGCCCTGGCGCAGGAAGTGGACTGCATCATTTTGGCAACCAGAACTCTCAGCGTGCAGACAATGGCACCAGCATCCATGAGGGACTCCAGCGAGGTTGAGGAGCCGTTGGTGATAGCCAGGACGGACACCAGGATACACAGGAACAGGGTGATCTGTTTTTTATCATTGCCATTTTGGCTCGAATGCCTAATGTTGCCTGTCGCCGTGCCAATTCAAGAGGAAGACGGCATGTTCGGAATTCAGTGGCAGCTGCAAACGATGGCGACAGGAACAGACTGCTTTATATCACAGACACACATTCTGGGAGATGGCTTTTGGTGGATTCCGGCTCCCAGAAGAGCCTCATTCTGCCCATCAATGCAGACAGGGTGGCAAGAGAAAGTGGTCTCGAGCTCAAGGTCGCCAACGGATCCACCATCAGGACATTTGGTGAGCGGACACTGACGATATGCTTACACAGACGTAACTTTCAGTGGGACTTTGATAGCTGGATGTTCCGGCCCCATTTTAGGCGCAGATTTTTTATGTGCTTATGGGTTGTTAGTTGATGTGCTAATAGGAGTTTAGTGGATGGTGTCTCTTTTTCCTCACTGCCCTGTACAGCTCGGGGAGCTGGGTCGACAACACTGGCTAACGTTATAGCTGCAGAGGGTAAGTACCAACATTTGCTCACACAATTCCCAGCACTCACGGTCCCAAGTTTTTCGGCTACAATAACAAAACACGGAGTCAAACACTTCGTAACGACAAAAGGCCCGCCAGTGTTCGTGTGACCTCGGCGCTTGGACGCAGCTAAACTAGCCAGCGCGCGAGAGGAGTTTGCCAACTTAGAGCAATTGGGCATTGTCAGGCGCGTCAACAGCCTGTGGGCATACCCTGCTACACATGGTGCCTAAAGCCGACAGGTCGTGGCGACCATGCGGTGATTTTTGGTGCTTGAATAATGCCATGGAACACGATCGTTATTCCATTCCGCACATCCCGGACTTTTCCATGCACCTGACTGGGACACATGTTTTTTCTAAAGTGGATCTGGTCCGCAGATGCCATCAGGTCCTGGTGCATGCGGAAGACGTTCCGAAAACAGTGGAAATAACTCCTTTTGGTCTTTTTGAGTTTTTACGCATGCCATTCAGATTAAAAGGCACGGCACAGACTTTCCAGACGATGATGGACACAGTGCTTTGCGACTTGTCCTTCGTTTTTGTCTACTTAGACGACATTGTGGTAGCTAGTGCATCCGAAGAGGAGCACATCACTCATCTCAAGACAGTTTTCCAGAGGTTGGAAGCACACGGGCTTATGGTGAACCCGGTGAAGTGCCAGTTCAATGTGCCTGTGACTGATTTTTTTTTGGACCACCGCATTTCTCCAGAGGGCGCAATTCCACTACCGGATAAGATGCGTGCTGTGTCGGACTTTCCACGTCTGCAAACTGTGAGGGCCCTGCAGGAGTTTTTGGGGATGGTTAATTTTTATAACCGTTATTCTTTCCCGAACAGCCCAGCTGATGCAGCCGTTGTATGCAGTGCTGAAAAAAAAGAAGTCCGCGGAAAATGTCGCCTGGACTCCTGAGCGAGTCCAGGCTTTCACGAATGCCAAAACAGTGCTTGTGGATGCCGCTTTGCTAGCTCATCCAGATCCATTGGCATGGATAGCGCTCACTACGGACGCGTCTGATATTGCCATAGGAGCAGTACATCTGCTGGTGGCGCTGCTCTGCTGCGACCCGGGCTACCCTGTGCTGCTACTGTGTGTGTATGTCTGTAGTACTTAGTTTTTAGTGCTCAGTTTGTGCTCAGTTTTAAGTGTCATAATGACGTTTTTGCTGAAGGGACTGCTTGTGATCTGGTTGCTCGGGATAATATGCCACTGTACCCAAGTGGATCGGGACATGAGGCCGACCACGCTCCTGAGCTATACTCGAGACCAGCTCCTGCTTCTTCGTTCCAGCCACGTCTCGGCACCCCTCCTGCCTAGAGAGCTCTTACGAAATCCGACGGGAGGACGTAGAAGCGGGTCACGGAAGAGAGGGAAACGTGGCGGAGTACGACAGAGACTGCGGAGGAAAGAGAACAGGTCGCCACTGCCATCCATGTTGCTCTGTAATGTCCGCTCGCTAAAGAGCAAAATGGAGGAACTCAGAATCAACGCCAGGTTCCTATACGAATACCAAGAGTCATGCCTGCTCGTTTTCATGGAATCGTGGCTTCAGGAGGACGTGCCTGACTCGCTCCTATCCGTGGATGGCTTCTCCCTGGTGCGGCAGGACAGGGACGCGCTCTCCGGTAAGATCAAAGGAGGAGGCATTTGTGTGTATGTTAAGAACAAATGGTGTTCACGGTTCACCACGAGTGAGACGCTTTGTACCCCAGACATAGAACTGCTGTGCTAATAAAAAATGTGAAACATTTTATTATGCACCGTTTATATCCCACCCAGTGGGAACGCTTTCAATGCGGCGAACGCTATCGTGGACTGTGTACACAGACAACTGGAATGCACACCTGAAGCACCTTGTTTGATTTTAGGGGATTTTAATCACTGCAAACTGGATGCGGCACTGCCTGGCTTCAGCCAATATGTGAACTGCAGTACAAGGGGGAAAAATATTCTGGACAAATGTTATGGGAACGTCAAAAATGCCTATATAGCAAGGGTTAAGCCCCCCCTGGGGCCCTCAGACCATAATGCTGTTCATCCGATTCCTACTTACAAGTCTTTGCTTAAAAGCAGCAAACCACAGACAAAGACAATCTTCATATGGGGCAATGAAGGCATAGAAACTTTGAGAGGTTGTTTTTCTTGTACCGACTGGGGACTCTTCCATAACTTGGAGTTGGAGGAGGCCACAGATACCATAACTGAGTACATAAAATTCTGTAAAGAAAATGTTTTACCTCAGAAAGTAATCACTATGTACACCAATAATAAGTCTTATATTTCCAAGGAATTAAAACGGTGCATAGTACAGAAAAAGATTGCTTTTAAGAATGGGGACATGTTAGGTATGAAAAATATACAGAAAGAAATGAATTACAAACTAAGAACAGCTAGAGATGTGACGAGGAAGAAATTTGAATCTGAATGCCTAGGAAAAAGTTCTAGGAAACTGTGGGACTCAGTTAAAGTAATGACAAAGATGACTCCATCCAAAACCTGCATTAATGTAATGAATGAGGAAGAAAAGGCAAACGAGTTGAATAATTTCTTTTGCAGATTTGAGACTGGAGATTTTTCTCATGAACAAAAAGCTGCTCTGGACGCTATATCAGTATTAGGCTCCGAAAAAATTATAGTTGACCAGCATGTTGTGGAAAGATTTTTCTCACGTATGTGCCCCAGGAAGGCATCTGGACCTGACGGGATCTCTGGGCGCTTACTGAAGTCATGTAATGAGGAGCTAGCAGAAGCCTGGAGTCCCATCTACCAGAAGTCTTTAGATACGTGTTCTGTCCCAGTAATTTGGAAAAGCTCTATTATAATTCCTGTACCAAAAAAAGCAAGCTGTAAAGAGAATAATGACTATCGTCCTGTTGCACTGACCTCACTGGTAATGAAGTGCCTTGAGAAGATTGTCATTGACATTCTGAAAACTGATTTTGGAGGACTTTTGGATCCTCTGCAGTTTGTTTATAAAAATAATAGAAGTACAGAGGATGCCATTTTAACCTTAACTCATTCTGTGTTTAAACATTTGGAGGAGACAACCTCATATGCACGTCTTTTATTGGTTGATTTTAGTTCAGCTTTTAACACACTGCAGCCACACCTTTAAATTAAGAGGTTAAATGATTTTAAAGTGCATCCTGTCATTATTAATTGGTACCACTCATTTTTAACTTATCATAAACAACAAGTTAGTGTAAATGGAACTTTATCTAAATCCAGAACCGTCAGCACAGGAGCTCCCCAAGGCTGTGTCAGTTCACCATTTTTGTTCACCTTGTACACTGATGAGTGCAGAAGTGTCTATCCAGGCAATCAAATTATTAAATTTTCTGATGACACTGCTATTTTATCACTACTTCAAAAGACTCATGATCTGTCAAGCTATTTTATAGAAATTCAGAGGTTTGTCAATTGTTGTGATGACAGTCATCTCATTGGCTGTTCAATCAATCAATCAATGTCTTACGAAGCAGCTGCACTGTATATGCATTCTATGGTTTTTTCTCATATATCATACTGTTTGACAGTCTGGGCTCAAGCAGCCCCTTCCACAATAAGACATATAGGTTCATTATATAATCAAACCCTAAAAATCTTGGACAAAAAGCCCATTAGGTGGCATCACTGTAATGTTTTAAAAAAATACAACCTATTGAGTTTTGAGAGCTTCATTGACCTCTGTCTTCTGAAATTAACGTTCAAATGTTTCCATAAATCAGCACCCGAGCCACTTGCTGGTTTCGTCCAAAGACAGGACAGCAGCAGAGCCACCAGGAGTTCTGTTAACAATAACTGTAAAATATTCCACCGCAGAACCACATTTGGACAAACAGCTTTCTCTATAAAGGGCAGTCACATCTGGAACACAATGCCAAATGAAATTAAAATAATAACGGACTTTAAAACATTCACTAAAAATGTTAAAAACTGGCTGAAAAATAAACAAGAATGTACTCATGTATGAATTATTTGTCTGCAAAGTGAGAGTGAATGAAGGGAAGGAATAAATGTGTTTGTTTATAGTGAGTGACGGAGGGAGGAAGGCCTGAAATAGGCAAATGTGAGTTATGTTATACAGTATGTGTTAAATGTGAGTCAGGCTGTTATATTTGTGTATTTATAATATTTATAATATTTATGTTAAATGTGAGTCAGGCTGTTATATTTGTGTATTTATAATATTTATAATATTTATAATTGTGTATTTATAATTTTTCTGCATTGATGTATGTGGTTATTGTGTATATTTTTTATCTTGATTCTTTTTTCTAAAGCCCATCCAGGGACAAGAGTTGCAAATTAGCTAATAGCTATACACTCTATGTGCAACACATCAGATTGATTGTCTTTGATTAATTGTCTATGTTTATTGCACTGTCCCTGTCAAATAAACTAATCTACTACTATTTTGAATACTGATAAAACAAAGGAGGTGGTGTTTGACCCTCGGGGAGTTGGTGACCACAGGCCTGTGGTCATCCACAACCACACTATAACACAGGTTAGTTCCTATAAATATTTGGGAGTATTTATTGACAATTCATTAACCTGGAGCACACATATTGATTACCTCTGCAGTAGACTACAACAGCGGCTGCATTTCTTGCGTAGATTAAGAATACATGGTGTTGATAAAAGGATTATGCTAATATTTTACCAGGCTGTGTTGGAGAGCCGTATTAGATACAGCATTACAGCTTGGTTTGGCAACCTCTCTGTGAAACTTAAGAACAGAGTGTTGCGTTTAATTCATACAGCATGGAAAATTATTGGAGTTAAAGAGTATTTACCCATGCAGATCTTACACGACCAGGCAGCCTGTAGACAAGCTCAAAAAATAATCAGTGACATGAGCCATGTACTAAACAATGAATATGTGCGGCTGCCATCAGGGAGGAGATACAGAGTCCCCAAGTGCAGGTTCAATAGATACAAGAACTCATTTATCCCGACGTCAGTAAAACTTTTAAACTCAGATAAATAGGTCAGGGACACTTATAACTCCTGTTCTTAATGACTGCTGTTACATATTTATCTATGTATGTACTTGTATTATTTATTGGGTTTTATTTCATTCATTATGTACTACATCCATTGTGTATGTGTGGATTGTGTGGTTGCAGCACGTGTGACAAGCCCAAGACAAATTTCCCCTTGAGGGACAATAAAGTTTATCTTATCTTATCTTATCTCCGGTTCGTGGCAGCCGCTCGCATTTTGGCAGCCTCCCCAGCAGAACTCATTTTTTCTCAGCCGCTGCGGATCCCCAGAGAGTTTTTACCGAAAAACCCTGTGCCCGGGGCCAATCTGCCCCCGCAATTTTTGCACAGTACGGAGGCTTTTAACATACCGGGCCTGGCCCACCATTGTTTTCCCCACACTTTCGGTCCCAAGAGTTTACAGAATGCCAGCTTTGTTTTCGTCAGGGTCGATGTGCACTGGACCCTGCTGCACCCACCGTACGACGGACTGTTCAGGGTATTGGAAGCTGGGGTGAAACATTTTGTGTTAGACTTGGGAGGCATAGGGAGACTGTCTGCATCAACAGGCTGCAGCCCGCTTTTGTGTTGGCAGACGAGCAGGTGGTGTTGGCCCAAGCTCCCTGGCGCAGACATCCACCGTTGGTGGCTCCGCAAGTTGGTGTTCCCTCGGTAGGGACCTGTGCACGTGAAGCTGATGTGTTTCCCCCCGTCCCTTTTTCCCTCCACAGACTGACATGCCCTCCTGTACACCTTGCCAGCAGGGTGCTCTGACTGGATCAGCGACCCCGCCACAGCTGCTATGGGCGCCGGCTCAAGCCCAAAGGATGGGGAGGTTAGTGCCCTTTTTGGGTGTTTGGGGGGGTGGCACGGGTGGGGAATTCTCCACCCAAAGAAGACAGCTGGGATCATCATCATCATCATAGCAGTCTGTCGTGGGCGACAATGACTGTTTCATTTAGGTCTGATCAGATTCCTTCACACAGCTCTGTCCTTAGCCTTCCGTTGCCAGGAACTCCTGTCTATATCCAACTTCTTCAAGTTTCTTTTTACAGTGTCTTTAAATCTGAGCCTTGGTCTACCCTGATTGCGTTTGCCCTCGCATAACTGTGAGTAGAGTTACTGCCGAGGGAGATGCTGGTGGTCCATCCTCTCATGTCCGAGACATCTCAGGTTGACTGGAGGAGGAAGTGCCACCGAGGGGTCTCAAACGGGACAGTATGGACTATGCACCCCCCGGGGAGAGGAAGAACCGCTGGAGCCACTGGAAGAGAGAAGGGTGTGAGCAGCGGGGCCGGTGTTATGTTATGTTAATGTGCCTCACAGGTCTTTGTTCCTGTTAGAAAAATTCTGAGTTTAAATCATTCAAAGTCAAAGATCAGGCGGAAAATTGGATTTATGTTTATTTAACCTCAATGACCATTTTGAGGGAGAGATTACAAAGCATGGTATTCAGTCACACTTAGAATCTCTAAAGAAATACATTCTTTAGGTCTGATATGTATAGGTAGGCGAAAGGAGGAGGAGGAGGAGGATAAGGGGAGGAACAGAATGGGACAGTCCTGATAATCAAAGCTTATCCGGGGAAACGTCACAGACACTCTGGAGACATGAGGTCCATAAAACTAACAGAATGTCCATGTACCCTATCTATATACAGGCTGAGGAGTTCCTGTGCATTCCTGTGACCCAAAACAGGACATGGCAAAGAGATTATAAGAGTAGCTTAGATCATTCCTTACGCATGTACTGATCCTGTACTGAATTCTCTGAAGGCCAATAATTGCTCACAGAAATATGCCAAGAATATATGAACTTATCCTATATGGAATGCACATATAAACATTAAACATGGCATATGAAAGGCATGATACTTCTCAAATATAATAATGCATTATTAGTAACAATAATAATGTAGATAAAATGGGATTTTTCTATCAGTTCCAAACAGTGTATTATGGGCGGAAGTTCCTGGTCTCAATGCATGGAATTAAAGGTATAAAAGAGGAATGCACAGAGACCCGGGGGCTCTTTTTACTCTACTGTATGTTGAAGATGGAAAAAAGTTCATGTGTCGTTCAGCTCGTTGCCTCGCCTGCTTCCTTTCTCCACAGTAGCACAATTTCCACTTAATAAGAAAGGGACTGAACTGAGATTTACTTGATTGTGTGAATATTAATGACAGAATAATTGAAAATGAATGGCACATCCAATATTAGCCACTGTAAGATTAACCGCTGGTTTATTTATTTTTTGTCCGATCACTTGTGATCCTTTAATCCTTTCCAAATCAGGCTGACACTTACTGTGTAAGTGAAGTTGAAAGCCTCACAGGTCAGCAAAGAAATACATTTAGGATTAAAATACCAACAATTTTTTTAGTTGCAGTTTGTGAAAGGTCTATTGAAGAAAGAGTGGCCCGTGCGTCATGGGTGTTGCTTTTTCTGTCCAAGGTGAACTCATGTCTGGTGTGTGTGTGTGTGTGTGTGTGTGTGTGTGTGTGTGTGTGTGTGTGTGTGTGTGTGTGTGTGTGTGTGTGATCAAACAAATTTAAATATCAGACAAAGATAGCACAAGTAAAAACAAAATGCAGTTTTTAAATGAAGGTGTTTATTATTAAGGGGAAAAAATGCAAACCTACATGGCCCTGTGTCAAAAAGTGATGCTCCCCCACACACACACACCGTTAAGACATAAATTAACTGTGATTTATCACATCTTTGGAAAGCTGAGTTCAATTTCTCTAGCCACACCCATGCCTGATTACTGCCACACCTGTTCTCAATCAAGAAATCACTTAAATAGGACCTGTCTGACAAAGTGAAGTAGATCAAAAGATTCTCGAAAGCTAGACATCATGCTGCCATCCAAAGAAATTCAGGAACAAAGGAGAAACAAAGTAATTGAGATCTGTCAGTCTGAAAAAGGTTATAAAGCCATTTCTAAAGCTTTGGGAGTCCAGCGAACCACAGTGAGAACCCTTAAACCACAAATAGCGAAAACATGGAACCAGTGGTGAACCTTCCCAGGAGTGGCCAGCCGACCAAAATTATCCTAAAAGCACAGCAACGACTCATCCAAGAGGTCACAAAAGACCCCACAACATCCAAAGAACTGCAGACTTCACTTGTCTCAGTTAAGGTCAGTGTTCATGACTCCAGCAGAAGAAAGAGACTAGGCAAAGACAGCCTGCATGGCACAGTTCCAAGACAAAAACCACTGCTGAGCAAAAAGAACATAAAGGCTCATCTCACTTTTGCCTGAAAACATCTTGATGATCCCCAAGACTTTTGGGAAAATACTCTGTGAACCCACTCTGTGTTGCGGTCCACCACTGTCAGGAGGTGTGTGAACCCCTGTGATGGCGGGAGGGGTCACGAGGTCTACGTGAATGTGGTCTAACCGCTTAGCAGGGATATGGAATGGCTCCAAGGGGGCCTTTGTGTGCCTGTGCACTTTGGCTCGTTGGCACGCTACGCAGGCTGCCGCCCATTGTTTCACCTGTTTGCGCAGGCTCAGCCAGACGAACTTCGCTTCCACCATTTTGACTGACACGCGCACTCCTGGGTGTGCCAGGGAGTGAACCAACTCAAAAATGCGGTGGCACCAAGCGAGTGGGGCCACCGGGCGCAGGCAGCCCATGGAGACGTCACAGATTGGGGGGGCCCCCTGTCCTGCAGTACTCTGCTCTCCAGCCTTAACCCTGTTGGTCCAGATGGCGAGGTTGTGCGAAAACGGGCGGCCCCGTGGTGGTAATGAAGTGCTCCACCCCGTGTTTAGTGACGGTCGCTGAAAAGGTCGGGACCGTGAGTGCTGGGAACTGGGTGAGTAGTGTGTGGAATTTAGCCCCTGGAGCTGTGACGTTGGCTAGCATTGTGGGCCCGGCTGCTCTCGCTGTACAGGGGAAAGAATCAAAAGACATTGCGTTAATCAGGCGTCTGTTAGCCACATTGACTAGTAGACCGTGTGCATGCAAAAAATCAGCACCCAAAATGGAGAAGCTGCAGGCGGCTATGACGAATGTCCACTGGTATGTATGGCCGTGCAAGGATACAGTCAGTGTCCTCTCACCAAAAGTCTTAATGTCTGAGCGGTTTGCGGCCATCAGCTCAGGGCCACAAGTTCCCGCAAGCCGGTCAGCGTAGGATGGCAGGATGAGACTCTTTTTGGGAGCTGGAGTCCACGAGGAACCGTCTCCCAGCGCGTGAGTCTGTCACATAGAGCAGCTTGCTTGCTTCACCGGTGGTTGCAGCTGCTACCGACTGCCGGCCCTGGCATTTCCCAACCGCTTGAATTGGCACGGTGCACGCATCGGTGTGCGTCCTCTCCAAAACGGCGGTGGTAGAAGCAGAGTATGTCTCTCCGGTGCTTCTTCGCTTCCGCTGCAGCCACTGTCGTTGGCTCTCCGCCCCCGCTGGCCGTCTCGCTGGGTTCCGACGCTGCTGTGTTCACTGTGAGGGCTCTGGTGGTGAGGATAATCCGATCTGCCTCTTGCGCTAGCGCCCGGTAGTTGCACGCGGCCAGCAGCGGCAAATTGGCAAGGACCATCCTGGCCGCCGTCGGGAGGTTCCGGAGGAAAAGGTGGGCAAAGAGGAAATGCCCATCATCTATGCCCATCAACGCCAACATTTTCTCCATTAACTCAACCGCCAACCCGTCTCCCAACTTGGAACGCGTCAGGAGCCTTCCCACTCTCTCGCAGTCTGTGAGCGTATAGAGTCGGGTCAGCGCAGTCTTGAGAGCCTCATATTTGTCGTGGGCTGGGGCCCGTTGGAACAGGCTCGCCACCTGCTGAGTTGTGCGTGCGTCCAGTGCTGCAACCACGTAGTAGTATCTGGTGTCATCCGTTGTTATTCCCCGGAGCGCGAACTGGGCCTCGGTGTGGAGGAACCAAGACTTCGGGTGTGTAGCCAAAAGTCAGGGAGTTTGACCAAAACGGCACATGCGTTGCTGGCACCTCCTGTCCGGGTCATCTCCAGGGTGTTCGCCTCAAGTTCCATTGTGCGTCAAGGGTCACCAGTGTGGAGAGAGGCATAATCAGACGGAGAGGTCCAGGGCAGAACAGGCTTTATTCATCTCTCTCTCCTACATTCTCTAGAATCACGAGCATCAAAAGAGTAATAGGTCATAGGCACCTCTGCTCTTATAGCATACCACTCCGTCAGCCTTCTGTGGTGCTACATTAACATCAAAGCCTTTGCAATTCCCATTCTCTTTGTCACTGTTCACATCAACCCACCAACCCCCGCATCAACACACAAACCCTCATGACGATTACCCTTGTCCTTCTGTCTGAGTGTGAACACAATGAGGTGGATTCCCACAATATCACATATCTCAAGCAGATAAACATATTGTGTACTGTTAAGCTGTAAAAACAGTACTTCTGCCTGAAGAGGAGGCACAAAATACATCACAAACCTTAAGCAGGTAAGGGTAGACATACAGTACCGCACGCTGCTAAACTTGTCAACGGTTCCAGCTGATAAAACGGCAAGTGTATATCACATACTTCAGGTGGGCACGAACAGTGCACACCACACTATACAGCCGCTGCAAACCTTCTCTCATTCAGCAGAAAACCACAGCAATTTTATGACACAGCGATACCCAGACTTACCCAGAGTAAGGCAGCCCTAACAGCACAAAGCATAATGTCAATGTCAAGCATAATGTCAAACAGACAGCATCAGCTCTTACCATACAAGGAGGAAAAAAAGAGGAAGAGTGAGTGGATGCAGGGGATATATATAGGGTGTGCATCCACAAGTGTGGTTAATTTGGTACAATGCTCCTGCCCCGAGGATCGGTGTCACTTGGTTACAGGTTCACTGAAATGAAATAAAACCTCAAAAGCTAGACATCATGCTGTGAGCCAAAGAAATTCAGGAACAAATGAGAAACAAAGTAATTGAGATCTGTCAGTCTGGAAAAGGTTATAAAGCCATTTCTAAAGCTTTGGGACTCCAGCGAATGACAGTGAGAGCCATTATCCACAAATGGTGAAAACATGGAACAGTGTTGAACCTTTCCAGGAGTTGCTGGCTGATCAAAATTACCCCAAGAGCACAGCAACGACTCATCCAGGCGGTCACAAAAGACCCCACAACAACATCCAAAGAACTGCAGGCCTCACTTGCCTCAATTAAGGTCAGTGTTCATGACTTCATAAGAAAGAGACTGGGCAAAAATAGCCTGCATGGCAGAGGTCCAAGACAAAAACCACTGCTGAGCAAAAAGAACATAAAGGCTCATCTCACTTTTGCCAGAAAACATCTTGAAGATCCCCAAGACTTTTGGGAGAATACTGTGTGGACTTATAAGACAAAAGTTGAACTGGCTGGAAGGTGTGTGTCCCATTACATTCAGCGTAAAAGTAACACAGCATTTCAGAAAAGGAACATCATACCAACAGTAAAATATGGTGATGGTAATGGGATGGTCTGGGGCTGTTTTGCTGTGTCAGGACCTGGAAGACTTGCTGTGGTAAATGGAACCATGAATTCTGCTGTCTACCAAAAAGTCCTGAAGGAGAATGTCCAGCCATATGTTCATGGCCTCAAGCTGAAACGCACTTAGGTTCTGCAGCAGGACAATGATGCAAAACACACCAGCAAGTCCACCTCTGAATGGCTTAAGAAAAACAAAATGAAGACTTTGGAGTGGCCTAGTCAAAGTCCTGACCTGAATCCGATTGAGATGCTGTGGCATGACCTTGAAAAGGCGATTCATGCTTGAAAACCCTCCAATGTGGCTGAATTACAACAATTCTGCAAAAATGAGTGGGCCAAAATTCCTCCACAGTGCTGTAAAAGACTCATTGCCAGTAAAGCGCTTTGAGTGGTCTTTGTGACTAGAAAAGCGCTATATAAGTGCAGGTTAGTTAGTTAGTTAGTTAGTTATCGCAAACGCTTGATTGCAGTTGTTGCTGCTAAGGGTGGCCTAACCAGTTATTAGGTTTAGAGGGCAATCACTTTTTCACACAGGGCCATGTAGATATGGATTTTTTTTAACCTTAATAATAAACACCTTCATTTAAAAACTGCATTTTGTGTTTACTTGTGTTACCTTTGTCTAATATTTAAATTTGTTTGATGATCTGAAACATTTAATTGTAGCATACAAAAAATGACAACTCAGCAAGGGGTAAACACTTTTTCACACCACTGTAGTGGTGTCAAAAAGTATATGTATACGTGCATGCGTGCACGCACACACGCACGCACACACACACACACAGTGCTGAAAATAAGTATTTGAGCCCCTGCTGAATTTATAAGTTTACCCCCTTACAAAGAAATGAATAGTCCACAATTTTTAAGGGAGGTTTATTTTAACAGAGAAAAAAAAAATCCAGAAAAAAATCATCAAATAAGAGTGATAAGTTAATTTGCATTTGATCGTGATCCCCTACCAATCAGCATGAATTCTGACCCGCACAGTGTGGTTATGTATTCATGAGGCACATAAATTAGTCCTGTCCCTTTTGGAAAGTATCCCTAATCTCTACTCATGATGTGTATAAAAGACTCCTGTCCCAGGATCAATCTCTTCAATTCAAACTTCTCCACCACCATGGGCAAGACCAAAGAGCTGTCAAAGGATGTCAGAGACAAGATGGTAGACCAGCACAAGGCTGGAATGGATTACAAGACCATCAGCAAGAAGCATGGTGAGAAAGAGACCACTGTTGGTGCGATAATTTGAAAGTGGAAGAAATATAAGATAACAGTCAATCGCCCTCACGCTGGAGCTCCATGCAAGATCTCACCTCGTGGGGTAAGGATGATTCTGAGAAAGGTGAGGGATCAGCCCAGAATTACACAAGAGGATCTTGTTAATGATCTCAAGGGAGTTGGGACCACAGTCACCGAGAAAACCATTGGTAACTCACTTCGCCATAATAGATTGAGATCCTGCAGTGCTCTCAAGGTCCCCCTGCTCAAGAAAGCACATCTAAAGTTTGCCAGTGAAGACCTGAGTGATTCAGAGAATGCTTGGGAGAATGTGGTGTGGTCAGATGAGACCAAAATTGAGCTCTTTGGCATCAACTTGACTCGTCGTGTGTGGAGGCAGAGAAATGCGGAATATTATCCCAAGAGCACCATCCCCACTGTCAAACATGGAGGTGGAAACATTCTGCTTTGGGGCTGTTTCCCTACTAAGGGTACAGGAAGACTTCACCACATTGAGGGGCTGATGAGCAGGGCCATGTACTGTAGAATCTTGGATGAGAACCTCCTGGCCTCAGCCAGAACACTGTGGATCGGTCTTCCAGTATGACAGTGACCAAAAACATATGGCCAAGGCAACAAAGGAGTGGCTCAAGAAGCACATTAAGGTCCTGGAGTGGCCTAGCAAGTCTCCGGACCTTAATCCCATAGAAAATCTGTGGAAAGAGCTGAAACTTTGAGTTGCCAAGCAATAGACTCAAAACCTTCAGGATTTGGAGAGTATCTGTAAAGACGACCAGATTTTCTACTTCTGGCGCCACACAAGTAGGCTGCTTTTTTGCAACAGCGGATCAATTTCTTCCTATTTCTATTTACTATCTGGCTTCTCTTGCTAATCTTTCTGATCCGGCAACACCTTATCCATCACGGACGGACGGACACAAGGATCACCCAAATGCCTCCTGAGCCGGCAGGTGGAGCCACTGTTTTTAGCAGGATATGTTAAAGCAGAGACCAGCTGTTAGCACTTAACCGGACCAAGATGCTAGCGCAAGACTTCAACATACCAGGTGAAATAAGACAGAAACGACGTGAATGCCATGCTGGAGCAAGACGGCGGACAGCCGTTATTATGGGGAACGTACGATCACTACTCAATAAGACAGATGAGCTAGCGGCTATGGCTCGTTACCAGAGCGTCTTCAGAGAGATTAGCATGATGTTGTTTACTGAGACGTGGCTAACAGAACTAGCAACAGATGCTAACATCGAACTGGAAGGTTTCCACGCAATACGGGCAGACCGGACACCAGACAGTGGGAAGGCAAGGGGCGGAGGAGTGATAATGTATGTCAATAACAGCTGGTGCAGACCGGGACATATCATGGTTAAACAACATCACTGCAGCAAAGACATTGAGTTGCTAGCTGTCAGCATGTGGCCTACCTATCTCCCGAGGGAATACTCACAAGTGATCTGCATTGTTATTTATGCAAATTCAACGGTGAACACTGGGACAGCGTGTGACACCATTCACTCAGTAACTGGCAGGCTGCTAACAGAACACCCAGATGCTCTTCTCCTCATCTCAGGTGATGTCAACCATATTTCACTGTCCCCCATTCTGCCCACGTTCACCCAGTATGTCACATACCACACTAGAGACAATAAAACACTGGACTTATTCTATGCTAACACTAAGGAGATGCACACCTCATCACCACTCCCCCCACTCGGGAGATCGGATCACAACTTGGTTCATCTCCTGCCAGTGTACAAACCCCTAGTACACAGACAACCTCTGGTCATACGCACAGTGAAAATATGGTCTGAGGAGTCAATGGACGCTTTAAAGGACTGTCTTGAAACCACTGCCTGGGAGCAGCTCTGCGATCCACATGGTGAGGACATCAATGGCCTCACTCACACCATCACGGACTACATCAACTTCTGTGTGGACAACACCGTACCCACCAAGACCATATGGTGTTGCTCGAACAACAAACCCTGGATCAACCCTAAGATAAAAACACTTCTGAGAGAGAAGAAGAGGATCTTCAGGTCGGGGAACAGGAAGATGCTGAAGTCCGTACAGAGGGAACTGAGGAGGAAGATCAGAGAAAGCAAGGACAGCTTCAGGAAGAAGATGGAGGACAAGCTGCAACAGAGCGACATCAGCGGGGTCTGGAGAAACCTTAAAACCATCTCTGGGCTCCAGAATACCTCCTCCCAGGCCACGGGGGGCAGGGAGTGGGCAAACAATCTGAACCTGTTTTTTAATAGGTTTGATCAGTCGCCCTCCCCCCCAACTGCACACCAACCACTGCTGCCTCTACAGTCATCGAGACCTGCTGCCCACACCCCACTCCACCAACAACCCCCCACTCCCAGCACACAGCCCCCCAACCTGACCCTCACTAAGACACAGGTGAGGACGGAGCTGAGGAAGATCAAGGCGAGGAAGGCCTCGGGACCGGACGGCATCAGCGCGAAGCTCCCCATGTCCTGTGCAGACCAGCTGTGTGGGATTTTTGGGATTGTGGAGCACATCTTCAACCTGAGCCTGAAGCTTGGGAGGGTACCACAGTTGTGGAAAACCTCTTGTGGGGTACCTGTACCAAAGACTGCCCACCCCAAAGACCTGAACAACTACAGACCAGTGGCCCTGACGTCTCACATGAAGAAGACACTGGAGAGACTGCTCCTTGCTCACCTCCGCCCCCTGGTGGGACCAGCGATGGATCCACTCCAGTTCGCCTACCAGCATGGCATTGGGGTGGAGGATGCAGTGATCTTCCTCCTTCACCGTTCCCTGTCCCACCTGGACAAGCCCGGGAATGCAGTGAGGATCATGTTCTTTGACTTCTCCAGTGCTTTCAACACCATCCAACCGATGATCCTGAAGGACAAGCTGCTGGGCACAGGGGTGGACCAGCACCTGTCATCGTGGATCCAGGACTACCTCACTAACCGGTCTCAGTTTGTGAGAACCCGGGATTGTGTGTCCGACATGAACATCGGCTGCACGGGGGCCCCCGAGGGAACGGTTTTGGCTCCCTTCCTATTCACCCTTTACACTGCGGACTTCTCACACAACACAACACACTGCCATCTACAGAAGTTCTCTGACGACTCTGCGATCGTCGGCCTCATCTCCAATGGAGATGAAGCTGAGTACAGAGGACTTATCCAGGACTTTGTGGACTGGTGCCATCGGAACTGCCTCCAGATCAACATGAGGAAAACTAAGGAGCTGGTGGTGTACTGCCTCAGGCAAGGACAACTCCTCACAGCACCAGTAAACATCCAGGGAACAGACATTGAGATGGTGACATCCTACAAGTACCTGGGTGTTCATCTGAACAATAAACTAAACTGGTCACACAATACCGATGCACTCTACAAGAAGGGACAGTGCAGACTATTCCTACTGAGGAGGCTCAGCTCTTTTGGTGTACAAGGGGCACTCTTGAAGACATTCTACGACACAGTGGTAGCATCACCCATCACTTTTGGAGTGGTCTGCTGGGGCAACGGCATTACAGCAGCCGATAGGAAGAGACTGAACAAACTAATCAAGAACGCTAGCTCTGTCCTGGGGCAACACCTTGACCCAGTGGAGGAGATAGGAAAGAGAAGGATGGTGGCTAAACTGTCATCTCTGCTGGAGTCCGAGTCCCACCCTATGCAGGACATACTGGACGCACTGAAGAGCTCATTTAGCAGTAGACTACATCATCCTAGTTGCGTGACTGAGAGGTTTCGCAGGTCCTTCCTACCTACGGCTGTCAGACTGTATAACCCAAGCAGGGCTGCTCGCAGAGATAGCAAAAATAAACGTGACAACCTAATAGTATTGAATGCAAAAGACGCAACAGACTTACACAAATGGTCCCCTCCAGTATACAACTAGGACAATATCAGTCGCTATGGAGGGTGACAACATGTATGGGTACATATTCATACCATGAAGTGTAACTAAATAGACGGTTATGCTGTTTAGTCCATCTAGCTACAATGCTCCGCACTGTGTGTATATATATAAGATAAGATAAGATAAGCCTTTATTAGTCCCACAATGGGGGAATTCCAGGATTGCAACAGCACAGGGATAGCAATACTCAGAGCAACAATCAGAAGGCAAGAAAAAACAAGAGCAGCTAGTATACATATGTACATATTAATATAAATATATATATATAGACACACAGTGCGGAGCATTGTGGTTGGTGGATGTGCAGCAGAAAGTCTAAGCTCTCTCTCCGTGGATGCGGCGGGCCAGCTGGATGTCTCTGGGCATGATGGCGACCCTCTTGGCGTGGATGGCACACAGATTGGTGTCCTCGAGGAGACCCACCAGGTAGGCCTCGCTGGCCTCCTGCAAAGTCCTGAGCGATCTCCCTCACCAGGCGCTGGAAGGGCAGCTTACGGATGAGCAGCTCCGTGGATTTCTGGTAGCAACGGATCTCTCTCAGAGCCACGGTACCGGGCCTGCAACGGTGAGGCTTCTTCACTCCGCCGGTGGCCGGAGCGCTTTTCCGAGCAGCCTTGGTGGCCAGCTGCTTCCTGAGGGCTTTTTCCCCCAGTAGATTTACGGGCGGTCTGCTTGGTTCTTGCCATCGCTCTTTATTATTCTGTCTTATATTTCTTGCACGCCGCCTAAACTCCAGCCCGGCACCCGTGTCGTTTTCGCTTCAGTTCCCCGGTATGTCGAGTTTCTCCATTAGCACCAGGTGGCGGTTGAGTGCTAGCTAGCTCTTCCCTGCTGTATCATCTCCTGCTGTAAACAGAGGCTCCGTCCGCCGACTCGGGAGACCTTTGGGGCTATCTGTGTGTCCGTGATATATATATAGAGTGAAAGGTGTGCCGGATCAGAAAGTTATCACCGGATCAGAAAGAATAAGGAAGATAAAAAGACTCAGAATTGAGCCGCTGTTGCAAAAGGCAGCCGACTCGTGTGGCGCCGGAAGTAAAAAAAAAAAAAAATATATATATATATATATAAATATATATATCCATCCATCCATCCATCTTCTACCGCTTTTCCGGAGGTCCGGGTCGCGGAGGCAGCAGTTCAAGCAGAGAAGCCCAGACTTCCCTCTCCCCAGCCACCTGCTCCAGCTCTTCAGAGGGGATACCAAGGCGTTCCCAGACTAGCTGGGAGACATAGTCTCTCCACCGAGTCCTGGGTCTGCCCCGGGGTCTCCTCCCAGTGGGACGTGCCTGAAACACCTCAAGTGGGAGGCGTCCAGGAGGCATCCTAATCAGATGCCCATACCACCTCAACTGACTCCTTTCAATGTGGAGGAGCAGCGGTTCTACTCTGAGCCTCTCCCGGATGACTGAGCTCCTCACCCTATCTCTGAGGGTGAGTCCAGCAATCCTACGGAGAAAGCTCATTTCAGCCGCTTGTATCCGCGATCTCGTTCTTTCGGTCATTACCCAAAGCTCGTGACCATAGGTGAGAGTAGGAACGTAGATTGACTGGTAAATCGACAGCTTTGCCTTAGAACTAAGCTCCCTCTTCACCACAACAGACCGGTACAACGTCCGCATCACTGCAGATGCTGCTCCAATCCGTCTGTCGATCTCTCGCTCCATTTTCCCCTCACTCGTGAACAAGACCCCAAGATACTTAAACTCCTCCACTTGGGGCAGGAGCCTGTCCCCAACCCGGAGAGGACAATCCACCTTTTTCCGGCTGAGGACCATGGACTCGGACTTGGAGGTGCTGATTCTCATCCCAGCCGCTTCACACTCAGCGGCAAACCGTCCCAGCAAGAGCTGTAGGTCATTGCTGGATGAAGCCAACAGGACAACATCATCTGCAAACAACAGAGATGAGATCCTGTGGTCACCAAGCATGACACCCTCCATTCCCTGGCTGCGCCTAGAAATCCTGTCCATAAAAATTATGAACAGGACCGGTGACAAAGGGCAGCCCTGGCGGAGTCCAACTCTCACTGGGAATGACTCCGACCGAGTGTTGGCAATGCGAACTAAACTCTCACAACGGTCGTACAGAGACCGAATAGCTCGTAACAACAAGCCCGATACGCCATACTCCCGAAGCACCCCCCACAAAAATCCACGAGGGACGCGGTCAAATGCCTTCTCCAAGTCCACAAAACACATGTAAACTGGTTGGGCAAACTCCCACGAACCCTCAAGAATTCTCGAGAGGGTAAAGAGCTGGTCCGATGTGCCACGGCCAGGACGAAAACCACATTGCTCCTCCTGAATCCGAGGTTCGACCAACGGCCGGACTCTCCTCTCCAATACCTTGGCATAGACCTTCCCAGGGAGGCTGAGGAGTGTGATCCCTCTAAAGTTGGAGCACACCCTCCGGTCCCCTTTTTTGAAGAGAGGAACCACCACCCCGGTTTGCCATGCCAAAGGCACTGCCCCCGACCTCCACGCAATGTTGCAGAGGCGTGTCAACCATGACAACCCAACAACATCCAGGGCCTTGAGGTACTCGGGGCGAATCTCGTCCACCCCCGGGGCCCGGCCACCAAGGAGATTTTTAACCACCTTGGCGACCTCAGCCCCTGTGATAGGCGAGTCATCCCCCTCGTCCCCAAACCCTGCTTCCTCTGTGGAAGGCGTATCAGTGGGATTGAGGAGATCCTCGAAGTATTCCTTCCACCGCCCGACGATATCCCCAGTTGAAGTCAACAGTGTCCCATCCGCACCATACACAGTGTGGACGGGGAGCTGCTTTCCCCTCCTGAGCCGCCGAACAGTTTGCCAGAATCTCTTTGAAGCCGACCGAAAGTCTTGTTCCATGGCCTCACCGAACTCCTCCCATACCCGGGTTTTTGCTTCAGCAACCACCCGAGCTGCACTCCGCTTGGCCTGCCGGTACACCTCAGCTGCTTCGGGAGTCCCACAAGCCAACCAAGCTTGATAGGACTCCTTCTTCAGCTTAATGGCCCCCCTCACCACTGGTGTCCACCACTTGGTTCGGGGGTTGCCACCACGAGATGCACCGACCACCTTGCGGCCGCAGCTCTGGGCTGCCGCTTCAACAACAGAGGTGGAGAACATGGCCCATTCAGACTCCATGTCTCCAGACTCCCTCGGAATGTGGTTGAAGTTCTTCCGGAGGTGGGAGTTGAAGACCTCCCGGACAGGGGCCTCAGCCAGACGCTCCCAGCACACCCTCACTATACGTTTGGGTCTACCAGGTCTGAATGGCTTCCTCCCCTGCCATCGGATCCAACTCACCACCAGGTGGTGATCAGTTGACAGCTCTGCACCTCTCTTTACTCGGGTGTCCAAGACATACGGTCGCAGGTCTGATGATACGATAACAAAATCGATCATCGACCTGCGGCCTAGGGTGTCCTGGTGCCAGGTGCACATATGGACACCCTTA